>JAAGVU020000008.1:6108990-6120982 GCA_011763525.2 Mormyrus iriodes | reverse complement strand
TCGACCAAGACTGAGGTCAAACCTCCATGTCCCGATTGCCACATTAAAAGAAACCGCACGATACAAAATTAGGACACCCGCCAATTTGCATGAAATGATTCAAAACTCTTTTATAAGCTGTAAAATGCATTAGGGAAACTTAAGGCATAAAAGGAAAATGAAGTGACCAAAAATCAGAGGAAAAATTACAGAACCACAAAAGCCCTACAATCACCTTCAGATTACATACACTAGCAGGAAACAATTATTCATCACAACTTCTTTCCTATGTGGGAAGGACCTTCTAACTTGACAGACCTCGGGACACGCTGCCTCATGTGGCACAGAGTGGAAGGCCGTCTCAAATGCGAAAAGATTAAATAATGGGCAGAAAAATGAGGTGGTGTCACTGCGAGATTTCCAATTTCTTCATAACCTCCTGTTTTAATCATTCTCCTCACTTCACAACCTCAGCCCCTAGTCGGTATTTTGTCGACAAGCCGCTGTGAAAAACACCTGCAAGACCAGGTGTTTGTCCAGGACTCCTTCAACAGAGACTCATCTCTCAAAGCCAGAGGTTCTTCAAAAATCCAGCTGCTGCTGTAGAAATGGCCTCGCGCATCCAGCTGGACAGCTGACCCCCACCCCCTAAACTCACCCTAAAACACGCCCTAACCAGACGGCAATTCCGCAGACCTTTGTGAGAAGCTGTTATTGGGATGCCAGGCTTTGCAGGGCTTTCAAATAATCCCCACAAGAGCAAAAGTTCAAAAAGGACTTGGAGGCAATGGCTCTAAGTAGAGGGCAGTAGCAGTCAGGTGTGCGAGCTGGAGGGGGGGAGGGGGGGTAGCAGACTGGGATCCGACCCGACTTAATCACACGGCCGAAACGTTTGATCCTGGAGCCTGAGTTGGGCAAATATTGGGGCACAGCAGCACCCATAGCTCCCCTGGGACGGTAGAGATGTCCCCAGTGCTGCATTGACAGATTGGTGACAAACACAGAAAACGCACCACGCTCTGCGCACTTCATCCAGGGACGGATTAAGACTCAAAGATCAAGGCGTTCGCAGGTGTTCAAAACAACGGGGTTTCTCAGTATGTTTATTATAACTTAAAATTCACATCCACACCCAGACAAAAAAATAAAAATCTTAGGTGGATACTAGTACTTTCTTAAATTAATGTTACATTAAATTAGTTGAGGAATTCCTGATACCCAACATCAACACCCCCAGGGCCAGTACGTGGCTGGCACAGGCTGGTATGTACCATTATGCATCGGCGGGGACCATCTCAATGTGGCCCTTAAAATCTCGTACAGAGCAGACGGGCTGCCGAAAAGGGAGGTAAAAGATTTCTGCCACATATTTAGGAGAAGAAAAAGCCTGTGGAGACAGGCCACAGTGGAGGCTAAGGGGGAGAGGTAGAGACATGGTCCACAAAGGGCCGACGTAGCCAGACTGTACCATATTCACTCAGCACCCTCACCAATCCAGGCAGCCGCTGCGTAGAAAGATGTAAACAAACCGACGGGCAGAATAGAGGCCCTGCTAGTCATATCAAAGGAAACGAAAAGCCTGAAATTTACTAATTACTGTATCGATGCAGCTGCGCAGAAACTAAACAGATGGCCAGGATAAAATGCCAGCTTTGATTTGGGAAATCAAGACATGAGACACGCCAACAAAATCGAAGAACCCAAAACAGAGAGATTCTGCCCCAAATGTGGGCCCTCCGAAGTGATGTGGCTGCCTGGCTGGACGACAGACACTAACCGCTCACCTCACGCCTGCATTAGGAGTCCGTCACAAGCAGGTCATAAAAGATATTACATGCATATAGCTAAATGGTCAAGGGCTGTGAGCAACAAAATCAAATTAACTAAATTAGTACTTACATTTAAGATGCTATTTATCCATCACACAAAAAGGGAATACGACTGTCAGTAATTCAGGGTCATAAGTACCGCGCAGACAGAATGACTATGACTTAACAGCGAGACGCCACCTCCCCCCCCCACACTTGTACAATGCAGCATACTACTTATATCTAAACTATCCATCCATTCTCTGACTGTTTATGCAGTACAGGATTCCAGTGCGCCTGGAGCCTATGCCAGGCAGCAAGGGCTCGTGGCTGGGGAGGAGGGGACACACACACACACACGCACACACACAGAGCTACCCTCTGGGCTAACATGCCACAAGTTCATACTTAAAGACATCCCATAAACAAAATTTTACTGCTCACAGCTGATATACATAAAGGGTTATTTTCCCTAATTATAAATAGAGAGAATATGGAGAATAATGTTCCTTCTCCTACTGGCTCATCGCAGTAGCTCACAGTGACAGCCTGCTTCCAGCTAATGACTGCCTGACAGCTGAAGGCGACCAGGCTGCACGCTCTGCTTGAAAGATTCCCTACCAGCGACATTTTCACGTGATTAATGGCATGTGCATTTCTGCACGTCTGAACAGAAACTCGCAGACTGCCTCTTCATTAAAGGCTCACATTAGACGCTTTTGGGCAATGAAACCTTCATGCTGCCAAAACTGCAACCGGGGATTAAAAACAAAAATGTAGAACTTAACTTCAGAAGCTTCATAGCGACAGAACTCAGGATTATGTGCCGCCAGAATAACAGAGAGCTCTTTTTTGACTTCAAAAACGGCCAAACAGATGCTTATGAAATCAGAGATTAAGAACTGAGAAGGCGGTTACTGTATAACCGGCGATCCTCTACTCACTACACCACGGAAATGTTGCTTAATGCCGTCTCACAGGAAAGAGAAGTCCACTACAGCAAGTGTGACAAACTCCACCTCACGGTGGAATCTAATCTCTGATCAGAAGGCTCGCGGGCATTTCGAGTCGTTTTGAAAGACCTTGTGGTATGTCAATACTTTGACATGCTGCGATGGAGCAGACTTCAAATTTACACTCCCGCCCGTCGTCCCATCTTAGAATCCCTTTAACTAGTTGCTGAAGATCAAAGTTTGGCCGAGCAGGGAAGCCATCAGTGATGGAAAGTTGTGCATTCCCGAAGAGCTTCCGGACCAGAAATACCCTGCTATTCTTAGAATTCAGTGACAAAGGATTTTCCACAAGGAAGAGGTGCAACAAAATTGAAAGATGGGTAACTTACGAAGAGCCTCCTCTTGGTCTTCCTATATGGATTGAAAGTCCATATCTTGTTTTTTTGGCGGGGGGGGGGGGGCAGGGGGGGGGCACCGTCAGTCTTATGGCTGGTTGAACGAATATGAGAGATTCATTTACAAGGCTAAAGAGTGCAAATCGCCCACACTACAGGCTGATTATAATGTGGGTCCAGGAGCGCATAGGAAAGCGCCCCCCCCAGGGACACCCGGTTGGTTAACTACAGAAGTGCTCATGGGGACTAAACTTTCAGCCCTGCCACACATTCCACAATCATGTGTGCCCATTAAGGGAGGCTGGGCCACCGACGGCCAAAGGGAAGTCTCCCAGAGTCGTGCTCCCCAGACACATTACGCACACATGCGTGTAAAGGAGAATGTGGGGATGGGACTGAGCATTGTCTGAAATCAAAAGAAAAAGTCTTGTAAATGCAAATAACAGCCACAGGGTATAGCATACAGAAGATAGAGCCTGTGTTTGCACAGAGCCCAGCCCAGGTCAGCAGAGCATCTCCAGACAGGAGGTAAGGGCTGTATGCTTTGCGATTGCTCCTGCTTGGCGACAGACAGAGGGACTGGGAGCAGGCCCCGGTCTACCATCTCCCCTCAGTCTGTGGCACTTGGCAAACACCCAAAATGGAATCCACCTCCACCGAGGAAGGGACCTGCCTGGTCTGCAGAACCACAGTGCGGCTCCTCACACACCATCTGGAGGACTTATCCGTCCACACAAACTAAACGCCAGGCAAATTCTGCACGTTTTGTGGAGGGCGTGGCCCACGCACCGACAGCAGCAGAAGCTATGGGACTCCGTCCAGAACCAGAAGCCCAGAAGAGACTGGAAATCCATAAAATGCTATAAAACAGGGAAATCACCCCAACCTTAAAAAACCAAGCCAGAGTGCCAGCCTTTCAACCGTGGACAAGAGTTCCACATCACATGAGTAATACGGAAAAGGCGATCGTTCCCAAAATGACTGAGCCTGATTACTCTATCATACGGGTCGGAGCACATCTGTACAGGGTTTTGCTACACAATGGGTCATCTTGATTCTCGGCGTTACCCCACAATGGCAGTGGCTCTTCTCGTTATCAGTTCCTCTCTAAAAAGGGGCAAACCAGTGCCACTAGACGACGCAGATCTCACCAGACAGAGCAGCTCACAGCAGACTGGTCTGTCCTTCTGAATAGTACAGCACTTGTGGAGGCTAAAAATAAGGAGCCAGGCAGGCAGACGCACTGCTGTGGCTCAAGGGCTCATCTTTGTCTCCAGCCTGCAGGCAGACATGCTAAACAGCCTATTTTTAGAGTTAGTCTTCCAAGGATCCTTCACAGATAATAGGATATTTCACACAGTGGAATGCTGAAAGTGTAAGGCTCGTGCAGGCTTTCCAGAGGCCAACATGGGTCTCCCAAAAACCCAAGGGCCATTTGGATCCCCCTTCATCACTCAGACAGGCCCAAGACATGGAACACAAACAGCTGTGTGTTTACATTACCTCAAGAAATCTTAATGAAACATATACTCATCAGGACATTTCGGAAGACCACGTCAATCTTTACTTAATCTACATCCATGCACGCAAACTACAGGAATGAGTAAGTTTCAGATTTAGTGTTCATTTCCATACACATTTGCTACGTTTATACCAAAGGTTATAAGGTCATCTTTAAGAGGAATGTAAACCAACTTAACGTTTCCACTTTTCTAAGAGGAACAAGATAATCGACATTCTCGTGGCATAATTTATCTGCCAAAAGAACCTTAGATTAACGTGCTGAAGTTTGCTCTAACGGAGACCTTTGCACAACGTCGGCCATGTGCATTTTAGTTCCTGTGTTACTGATTGCAGTTTCCAGAAGCCTAGATTTGATCTCGCAGTGACTAAGGGCTTGTTTAAAATTTGGCAGTAACAGCACGGACATCTCTAAAAATAAATAAAATCCGATTCAAAAATAATTGTGAAAGTGTCTCTGTATAGTGAACATGGGGGGATGGACAGCAGATAGATGCTGCCAAGTAGTGCTGGACAGCATACTGAGGATTTACCAAATCTGACGTTAAAGAATGCTTACCGACAATTTTGCTAACATTGGAATGCCTGACGATTTCTTCCCCTGCCATTCAGTTTCGTGAGCTGTCCCCTTAAAAACCACAACACGCATGCACCATACTCAGCTCCACGTTTCCACATCACCCAGACTTCATTCTTCACTCTCAAAACCAGAGCAGGGTGCTGGGCGTGTGACAGACTGGTCAGTATCCAGAGTGCTGATGCCAAACTACCAGCAGGCAAGGATGACGATCTGGTACATAAAAAGGATGCAGTATAAACTGTTTGGACGGTTCTAGCTTCAGAACTGCACAACGAGAAGTCAAGCAACATGTCCCATCACTTAAAGAATTTTATTTTTGAAAATCCTTGCATTACTATAACGATTGCATGATTATGCATGCTGTAATACTCACAATTCCTATTCAGGGATCTCTGATGATCTTCAAATTTTTGCAGGGTTCAAAAATTATTGCAAATTTATTGTTAAAAAGGTAAATGTTTAAAAATACCGTGGTACTGATTATAGGTCATATCACCCAGCCCTACTCCCCAGCTTAAGGGTGGTGTGCAAGAGCACTGAGGACCGAGTGGCAGAGATACAGATCTCCCATCTGCCGAGGGCCGAGAGAGACGAGGCAGCTGTCATCATTCCATCGATCGGAATGCGATCGCTGAGGCTCAACGGCCACGGCGACGCTTCAAGGCCCTCGGCACAAACGAGCTCCTGACGTTCCGCATGGAGCGCCCCTGCCAGCTGGTACACCGCGCTCAGCTACATCCCTCTTGCCGCCGAGGAACCGGAGAGGAAAAAACAAAAAGAAAAGAAAGCCTCAGGGACCTGAGGTGGTCCAGCTATGGGTGCCGTCTAGCAGCAGAATGAGGCATGGAAGCAGCTAATTTAAACAAAATGTCAGAGTTGTTAACAGTCTGGAGGTGCCCCAGAGAGAGTCCTGGTGGTCTGGGGGAGAAGCCCCCCCACTGCTCAACAGACGAAACCCTTACAATGTGTTAAATCAATCAGGAAAGCCATCTCCAGGTGGTCAAATTCCAGCTCGAAAAATTGGGGAACTTAAAAGGCATGAAGGTAACAGTTAAAAATGATGCCGAGAGATGTGAAATGGTTTTTAAAAAATAAAGCGAGAGAGGCTGGGGGCAGGTAATGAAGTACCGTCCTAAACAAAATTACAAGGGAAATATTGAAAATGATCTAAAATCCAGGAGTCCGAGCAAAACGCTAATAAAACTGGAGTAAGACGGAAGCAGCCGTTTTAGACATCAGAAGCCCCCTGGGGCAGGCAGGAGCGCGCGGGATATTCCGCACCGCAGTGGAACGATGCCACACTCTCCCCAAGTCCCCGTCCTCCCACTCTGTCGCTTGCTGGTGGTCTGAGGTCAGAGAAAGGACATGGGAACTGCGGCCCAGGCCGGCCTGAGCCAGGTCGAACATCAGCTTGACGGCTTCACGCCATTATACGCCCCTAATGTTCTGCTCTGGAACTCAGCCAAACCTGGAAACCGCAGAGCGAGGTCAAAATTCAGATTTAATTCCGAAATCCAGCAGCGTATGTGGTCACGATGTAGCCCTGGTTCATCCAGACGCTTTTGGATCAAGAGCATTTCTGCTCGGGTGAGGACCTATGACAACGGGTCTCCTTTGTGTTTAGGAGAGCAGCTGAAAAATCACACCGACAGCTTTATCCTCACGGGCTCTTGGGGGTTTCAGGCAGTCCTGTGGACATGGGTGCCCTTTCACCACAAGCCAATCAGCACTGCATCACATGGAGTTTCTAACCTTTCCTTTCCTTTGATAGTCTTAAACTACACCTGTGTACGAGTTTCGTCAGACAAGATGAATTGGACTACAAATTAAAATCCTGAGATCCGAGAACGACCTTCTGTGTCTGTCTGGACACCTTGCAGGGACATTCACTGAGACACTCTGCCCGGCTCCATTCCCTGCAGCGATGGGGCAGGTAAGACCGGGCTGTATTGTCCAAACGCTGGCCGAGGCGTGAGCCTCAACCCCTCCTCACGTAAGTGTGAGCAGGAACAGCCCCCCGCCCACTACCCTATAATCAATCAAGGTTTGTCACGAACACCACTGCCATCCGCTGCCCAGACTGACACCTCCAGATGTTGCTGACCGAGCAGTTAAGCACACAAGCCAGCTCAGCGTCACCAACTATAGGTGTGCCACTGTGCCTCTGAATTTTCAAACAGCACCCAGGAGCAGCCAGTTAAATTAAGTGCAAGGTAGCTGGGATGAGTTATGGGAATCAGGGCACTCAAATGTTGACAAGACACCTAAGCAGAGGGACAAAGAGAAGGCCGGGGTCCTCCTGCACACCAGTTGGTGCCAGAGCGTTCGCTCCGATAAAGTCAGGAGGCTGACCTAAGAGGCCTGTTAGAGAGGGCAGGCCCCCACATTTTAAGCACTTAGACTAACAGCAGATTTTTATACAGATTTCCACAACGTAATTCTTAATTTCCAGGAACGGAATTCCCCGGCATGGCTGTGGGAATACCCACCCAGTAGGCTAGCCTGATGCAAAAATGTACAAACAGCATCTCCCAAGGGTGAGGGAAGAGATGCTAGTCACCATTTATAAAGCTTCCGTTTGACTGGCCACTGCTCATGACCCTAACCTAGGTAACACATGCAGGTGGGGAGCTGGCTAACCAACCAAACAGTAAGCAGCACACACCAGGGAAACTAGCTACCATTTAAGGGTTAGCGGCCCAGCGGGTGTCATCCCCTAGTTCGCATTCTCATTCTCTTCCTCTCCCACCTCCCTCCTCCCTCTCTCATACGGAAAAGTAATTAAAATTTCGAACCTTGTAAGTTTTGACATAACAGTTTCCCCAAATCCAGAATATAGAAAGGTTTCCTTGTGTCTTTCTTAATTAATCATGTCCCTGAAAGACCTCCAAGCTGACACCAGTGGGTTTATGCCAATCCAGAAAGCAGCTTTGAGGGAGGGGGAGTGGGTGGGCACAGAGGACACACAGACGAATGCGGGCTACGAGACATTGGGGACACAACGGTTGCCGTGGCACTGAAGAGGCGCGAGGCCACACAGAAGCGGGGCCGACGCGAGCTGAAAGACCTCCGGCTGCTCTGGCTGCTCCCCCCCCACGCTGCCTGCTAAATGCTTGCTGCCAGACTCGGTGCGGAGCTACCAGGGGGGAGGGTGATTACAGGAGAGGAGAAAGGAGGGAGGGAGAAGCGGCCTGGCGGAAGGGTCGATGCCGACTGGAGCCACGCGGTGTCACACGCCGGCCCGGTGGGGCTCCGGCAAAGCGGCCCTTTCAGGGGGCAGAATTCACACACCAATGAAAAAATGTACGGGGAAGTCAAACTAAAAGCAGGTGACTTTCAGGGACCTTTGTGAAAAGGGGAACTACATTCTCACCACAAGCATGTGACAAACCACACCCCCTCAACAAACCACACCCCCTCACCCCAATACAGCACAAACGGACACGGGAATCAGTAAGCCACTCAGGCTGGATCAGGCTGCTCACATGCTAAAGTTTACGTGCATCTCCACTGTCGCTGAAACACACCTGCCATGAATCACTAAAATTACAATGAGAAAACAAAAGCACAGTCTGGTAGGAAGTGATTTCCTAACAGTCACTGCCGGCCCGTAATTTCTCGGACATTGAGTCTGAAACCTGTACAGCAGGTCTGAAGGCCTCCAAAGGCACAAACGGATGCGAACAGCGATTTTACTAAAGACACGAGCAAGACAGCATCTGAAAACAACCCTTTAATTCAGACATGGGAATCTAGTTCCATAAAACCGCAGAGCACATCCAGTGTCACACTCCCAACACAGACGACAGCTCAGCGGCACTTAAGTGGCACGTCTGCCATCAAACAGGGCTCAGTCCCAATCCAGCCAATCGAATGCGAGATAAGAGAGAGAGGAATTTCCAGGAAGAACGACAGAGGCGATGGCCAGAGTGCTGATTCCACATCGGGCCAAGATTCCTGGAGGGCATCCAGATCAGATAGGGAACAGGAGGAGCTCAGTACGGCCAGCGAGGCGAGGAGAGGCGGGCCAGACGCCCCGAGTACTGCGACGGACGCCACCGTGCTGGGTACGCAGCCAGGCCTACGCGGAGCTCCACGGGCTGCTCCTTTGTAAAGAGATCAGGAAGCAGATGGTCACTAGGGTCTGTGCATTAAGGGCCTGGCCCAAGCCATCCGTCCCCCATTTCACACCCGGGGTCATTAGTGAAGGCCACATGCTGCTGACCAACTACCAAACAAGATGACCAGCGTGAGTCACTACAGGACAGGGGGGACATCCCCGCATTCGCTGCAAGACAAGGGGGGGGATTTTCCTGCATTCACTTAATGAGCATTTAACTTCTGGAGCATGTGCAGAACAGCTAGGCCAGTTTGGGTCCAATTGATCGTATACATGCAGGAGTAAATCGACTGCCAATCGCATTATCTGGGTGTCTTAGTCCAAATTTGAGAAATTTGATTTAGTACGATTTCAGTCAGACTAACACATTTACATGTACTTTAAAAGTCCAGTTTTAGTCGGACTAACACAATAATTAGATTTTTCTAATGTCATGTAAACATACTGAGGGACGCTCAAATTGCACAAAATGCGCCTTCATCCCACATAACGGAATCTTCGGGTCCCCAGCCAACGCAGATGCTCTACAATACACCAGAAAACAGACGAGCAGAGGCCCCAGCAAGAGTCTGCGCGGAAACCACCACAACAGCGCAAGATAAGAGTGGGCAGAGACCAGGAGGCTGAGGTCAGCTCAGGACAGCCGAACCGAGTCCGCCACCTCCTGCAAGAGATGCCTCATTCTACTGGCACCGAAGGCAAGACGCTCGGCTAAGCCAACAAGTACGCAGGCCTGGATTGAGAATGCAACTCCGAGGGGCATCGGGGCCCCAATCAAACAGAGTTGGAATAAAGGATCACTTAGACTGACACAAAGGATGTCTTGTGTCCGGTTTAATGTGTCACGTGGTTCCACGTTTCAGCCTCACAGGATTTGTCAGGTAAAAGGCAGGAGAACATGCCATCTGACGCAAAGCTAATCCAGCTCCATACGGCTCGCTTATTGGCTTGACGAGGCTCTTTGAGCCACTGAGAAGAGCCCGTCTGCTGAAAGGCATCGGCGTCACGGCCGTTCGACCTTCTCATCACCCTGTGGGAAAGCAGGCGAGGAGTCTGCTGCTTTCATGGAAGAAATCTGCATTTGACCTCAAGGGCTCAGGCCAAGCCCAGGCTCCTATGATTTTAAAAAGCATTTAGGGACAATACTTCTATTTTGCATCCAGGAAACTACAGGCTAGACCAGTTGCTGCTATTTGTTTATCTGGTTCCCCTCCATAACACTTCTTACAGAAATTCCTTTCTACAATCACATGACTAATGTGAATACTTGGAATCTCTCATCGGAGGTGTTGGACTTTCCCTCCGACAGATGGCATGAAAATGATAACCAATTTATAACAAAGGGGACTGCCGCCGGACACTCCAACAAGAACACATCCAAATGCCAAAACTCTAACAGCCATTTCAGGGGTGAAGAAAAAGAAAAAATCAAAAAAAAAAAAAAAATCCACAACACCCAAGTACAGCAGGCAAGTTAAACAACCAGGAACATGGTGGGGTAGACTGGCATTTAAAAAGCAGTCTGGCAGAACCGGAAATGGGAATCCATGAATTACATCTGTCAACCCATGTGTCCGAGTCACCACGGGTTACAGAATGAAGCACAGCATATCTGGCCAACCGACTGAGCCGGACCGCAGATCAGAGCATCACGGTCCCCGTCAGTCCGCTTGGGAGAACGGCGTAGGAACATAAGATCACACACCACACGGAGGACGGCAGTGGCCTTCCAGGCAAATCGGAAGGAAGTGAGGCTTTGCTGACAAACTGAGAGTGATGAAGACCTCACGCACCATCCAAGAAAGAGAGCTCCTAGCTGCCTCCTATCTGGGGGCAGTGAGGCAAGATCAGACCAAGCTGAAGACCACCACAAGGCTAGAGGCCTTTCAGATGAGTCCAGAAGCTGAGCTTTAAACACCCCCACAGGACAAAAACCAAATAAACCCCCAAACACACCCCACAGTGCAATGCAAACTACAGGTCTTCACAAACTGCAGACAGAAATATATTTGTGTCATATGGCCCACAGGGAGCTGTGGTACAAACTGTGGCAGTTACCCCATTTGGATAAAAATTGGATGTAGAACGAGGACCATGTGACACGGGGGGGCAGCAGCAGCGGTACTCCTAGGGGCCAAAACCCCAAGGCCTTCTGGGAAATGTTAAGTACAGTGCTCAGCATAAATGAGTACACCCCCTTTAAAAAGTAAGATTTTAATCAATAGCTCAATGACCACAAGAACAAATTTTCAAAATTGACAAGACAGTTTTATAGAACATTTGCTTAACTCATGAACATGAAAGTAAGGTTAATATAACTTAGGTTACAAAATCTTCAGTTTTACTCAAATCGGGTGATGCAAAAATGATTACACTCCACAACAGAAACTATTACATCTAGTATTTTGTATGACATCCATGATTTTTAAGGACAGGACCAAGTCTTATAGGCATGGAATGAACAAGTTGGTGACATATTGCAACATCTCTCTTTTCCCATTCTTTAAGAATGACCTCTTTTAGAGCCTGGATGCTGGATGGAGAATGATGCTCAACTTGTCTCTTCAGAATTCCCCATAGGTGTTCAGTTGGGTTCAGATCAGGAGACATACTTGGCCACTGAATCACTTTCACCC
>JAAGVU020000008.1:6096809-6108890 GCA_011763525.2 Mormyrus iriodes | reverse complement strand
TTCGTATCACTTTTGCTACAGTAGTTTAACTGATAAGTAAAGCTTTGCTGATCTTCTTGTAGCCTCCACCTTTCTTGTGTAAAGAAATTATTTCCTTTCCTTTCCTTTTCTCTTCCATGTAGTGCCATTGCTGACAGCATGGAATGGGAAGGGGTTTCTTTAAGTAATGTCCCTTTATACTCAAAAAGCCTGCCTAATGAATAATTAGACTCACCTGTGGTTGATATTTTAAGTAGAATTTTGTAGTCTAAAATTTAGCTTTGGTCCTGAGACTTTCAATGGGCGGTACTCATTTTTGTAACATCTGTCTTGCATGAATTTGTTAGGACATTTTACTTTTTTGTGTGAGGAAATTAACAAATCTTGTTTGCAATCAATGGCCCACATTTGTGGGAGCATTTTGTAGTATAGTATAGTGTAGTGTAGTATAGTATAGTATAGTATAGTATAGTATCCCATCCCATAGAAAATGTTGATTCTGAAAGAAAACTAAAGGTTTTCCAGCAAATCTGTTGGGGTATACTCATGTATGCTGAGGACTGTATGATACTGAATGATAGAGATTCAGGGACTAGCCCCCATATTCCCAAGGGGATGGAAGAGATCAGATACAACAGGTACGGGGAGCACGTTTAAAAAAAAAAAAAAAAAGACACTGATAATGATGTCATGATAAATTATGACAGCTGTCCAACAAGCTGGAGACAGACTCATACGTGGGGATTAGGGTTACCCACAAATGACCCCGCAAAGGATCTGAAATGGACAGCGAGTCACTGATTAGAAGAACCCAGTCTTTCTAATTTGCTTCATTCTTTTCTAGAGGAACTTCACTTACTAAACAGAAAAAGCTTAATTTAATAGAATGAAATGAATGACAGTTTCACCACCAAACATTTCACCACCAACCGACGTTTCCATAGCGGCAGTGACAATCACCTCCGCCTAAACCCTGACTTCAATCGCAGCCTGAAGCCGAAAGGACCGCAGCCCAGATACTGGCATAGAAACAGCTGGACGGCACAATCTCATCTGCCAGAGGGGGAAAAACACATGCGTATGGTTTTACAGGGAGCCGAGGCCCAGCTCCTGTGTCAGGGAAGCAAGGAGCCGGTAAATCTGGCTGCAGTGTTTGTGCTGAGAAGCGATCCTTTGGCCAGTGGACATCTTCGCCTTGCCCAAATCCAGCTTGAGGTTTAATTACGGAGTAAGCACTTGGCACTCAAGTTCAAACGAGGTCTACACAATTTTTTTTCATTCCGTCAGTGGGTTTGAGCGGCGCGGGCCCAGCAGCGGGGAGAGGCCGTGTGACCTGCATGGAAAATGACACCCCCTCTGCCAACAGGGAAAGGCCGGGGAGGCCCCGATAAGACAGACCAGACCGCACCAGCACCCCCTGGGTCCAAGGCGGCACCTCTGATAAGACGCAGAGAATCACGACTTCTTTCCACTATGAGACTGCAGCAAGCCATTCAGTTGTGACATACCCCCCCCCCCCGGCCTACATACCTTTATTAAAATCATTGGAAGGATTTACTGCACTGGTATCGACTGTGGGAGTCGTTAATCACGGTGAGTAGAACTCACATGCCGAAATGGATGTCATTTATCGACAATGTTGAAGGACCAACAACCAATCCTAGTGTTGACATCTAGGCAGAGAACGTCCCCGAAGACCTTAGGTTTTTCTACAAAGTCTGCAGAATTATGTCTGTCACTTTCACTCACCAACTCATCCATTCACCAGGGAAGAAACAACAGACGGGGATTTATAAAAAAATTTTTTTAAAAATAAATAAAATCAATGAAAATTGTTTTACGCAACTCATCTGTACAAAGCACGTGGGCAGGGGGAAGCCGATGAGGAGGAAACGATATGAGCAGTCCATCACGCTCCCGCCAGGGACTGCAGGCTACAATTTGCAGCATCCCCAACTATAGTTAAACGCAGTAAAAGTGTTTTTTTTAGAATGATCCACATTAGAAAGCAACGGAGCAGAACATCAGAGCGGAAAATCGACTTAAGCGGAGTCCCTTCCGAGAAACACCAGAGGCTGCATGCAGAACAAACACAAACGCTTAGCACCCCTGTACATTCAGACGTTTCAAAGATAAAAACATTACCCAAAAACCCATCGCACACACATTTAGCTGCTGAACTGTCCCTAAAGAACCAATAAAATGGCAGAACACCACCCCCCCCCATCACTCAGGCCTGAACAGACAAATTACAGATTGTTTCACTATTCGAAGCTCTGCACCAATAAGTTTCGCACAGCTTCTACTCCACTCCCTATTTCTGTAACGATTTTAAAATCGAGGTGAGAGCAGCGAGCCAGCTAATGTACCGTGACATTTTCGTTTGCAAGAGGAAATTAACGAGATGAGATCAGAGCGCTCACTGACGGGGAGTCTTTCAGGCGTGTCTGTTTAAACGGCCCCAGCATCTCTGCAGACAAAGGCTGGATCATTTTTTAATAAAATGATATCAGTTTGCATTAAATCAATTGTAGGTCATTTTTTGAGATTCACCACATTCTTAATAATGCCCCAAAAGATACCTGGGCATGGGAGTAACGCGTATGATGGGTGGTGAATGTCTGCCTCATGGACCACCAGTTCGATGGTCCATGTACACACACACACACACACACACACACACACACACACACACACACACACACACACATCAGGTATCGATATCTCTGTGGGGACTGTCCATTCATTTCTATGGGGCATAACCCTAATCCCACCAATGAGAACCTTAACCCCTACCCAAGCCTAAACTTAATCATAAGTAAATCAAACCAAATAAAAGACTTTTGGCATTTTTAGTTTGGACCACACACGCGCACACTCTCGCTCTCTGGACAACTTGGAGATACAGTCTAGTCTAAATGCGTCTTGGACTGCAAGAGGAAATAGTAGAATCTACTCAGCCTGGTGGGATTCGAACCCCCAACCCAGAAGGTGGGGGGCCTTAACAGTACCCAAAGAACCAGGGCAGCACCCTAAAAATAAAGGCCTTAAAAACGGGCTTAGCCATTACCTCGTAGGACCAGACGCACTGCACACCAGCGAACCTCCGCACGCAGCGGCCCACCTCCACGTCCTCGTGGGTGGTGTACATCTCCCGCAGGCACTGGCGGATATGGGGCGCCATCCGCCGCAGCACCTCGCGGCTCATGATCACCCCCGGGCCACCCATGCAGAAGTTCTCTCCAGGCTCCAGGGCCAGCTTGCCCAGCTCGTCGTGGGCACCCATGCCTGTCTGGCCCAGGTAGATGGCTTCGCTGCTGTTCAGGCTCCGCAGGAAGGCCTCAAGTCGGTCGCCCTTGACGTAGACGTCATCGTCCGCCCGCATGAACCACTCGAACTGCTCCAGGTAGTGGTCATGCATGTACTTGAGCATCATGAAGGACTTCTTCTGCGGTGGGTACGAATCGTCCACGTTCTTCAGCGCCACAATGGGGATAGGGATGGAGGTGTCGGAGCCCTCGCTGGAGAAGAACTCTACCCTCCCCGGGATGGTCTGGGCCCATGTCCTGCACGGGCGAGGCACACAACATATTAGTAAAAAAAAAAAAAAATTCTACATTTTTTTTTCTTTTTAAACGACTACAGTTTAAGTAGACAAAAAAAAAAAAAAACACACCTGAGCCATTAAAAGCAAAAATACAGCAGAAATTAATGTGGTACCAGTATCTGATGCACAGCAGAAACCATATAAATGAATTAAAAGGTATACACACAGCAACCAAATACGATATACTGCACTTTTCAGCTTATTACAGATTCAATAAACCCCTTCTTTCACCAGCCCCTTGCCAGCGTAATCGAGGTTTTTAGTAGGCCTACACGACAGCCCAGCACCTCCACAGATGGCAACTCTCGCTTTCTCCTTCCAGAAACACGTTAAGATCTCCCTCAAGGCTGCCTGCACAAAGAGATGTCACCGTATGGGCAGAGCGCCTTGTTCCCAGAGCAATACTTAATCTTGCAGAACTCTCCTTAAGGCCTCTGCCAAGTCCTCTTTAAGGAGTCTGGGCTGAGCTGAAGTCAGCTGTGAATGATATTAGTATTAAAATATGCCAGCCATTTCCACGTGTGCAATTACTTACAATCTGAACGGCCAGACTGTGCAGGAAACCAGCGAAATAAACACACACTTTAGTTAGTAGTGCGCCGATACGCAAATTCTGACCGATACTAACAACCAATATTTTTCTCTCCAATATCACCTATACTGATAACCTCTGGGGGGGGTGGGGGGGTGAAAATTGTTGCCGCTGTTCAGCATAATGACAATAAATCACATTGCTTTTTTTATCCTTTGGAAAACAAAGACAGAACTATTGGCCTTGTAGGTGGGTACTTTCCGAGACCTCGTCTAAGTAGAACTGCCACCCTTCTCGTTATTTTACCGGTTCATGCCGTTTTTTGAACCAACATGGGACTCTATTTGTTCCATATTTTTCAGACCACATGATCGATTCCCCATGCTGTTCGATGCTGGGGACCTGGGGAGAGGTGTTACTTATTGAAAGCAGCGTCCCTACCTTGTACTACAGAAAATGGCTGATCATCCAATGCAATGCTCTCCATTATTTTAGTAGTCATATAACTACTTTACTTTAGCTCTGGGGTCATTAATATTAAATTCTGACAGAAGTTTAAGTATTGGCCGGCAATATCAGTTGCCTATTTGTTCTGTAGGAAGACAGTAACTAACCACACAATGCACGGCTTAATATATGACCTTTGATATAGGGGTCACTGTGCGCATATAAGTCACCATGTATATAGACTACTTGCTGATTCTGACTACATGACATTTAACAGTAGACAATTTCACTTGTCATAAACCTGGAAAAGCTTCAATTTTAACACCAAGTAGCCAGCAAAGTAGCCCTGCCTGGATCCTGCTTACTTTGATATGCAAATTTTAGTAAGTCAATGTCTTTCTCCATAAGGACCAATTAAAAAAAACCTTTGTGTCTGAGAGAGCAAGGACAATGCTAACCATCCAGTAAGTAAAACTCATGTATTCATATTAAGTGATTCAACAATTCAATCACTCTTCTCTGAGTCAATGTGCCCGTTTGAACCCATAGTCCGCTGCCGGGCTGGGAGAAGGGGTCTGGTGCCTGCTCTGGACACTGGACAACCAGATGAAGAAGGAGGACCAAAGGACAGGGCAGCTGGGCCAGTCGGGCAGTCACACTGCAGGGCAACAATCCAAGTCAAACTAAACCCGTTATCAGGAACTAAACCGGACCTGATAACAGAGAAACCAGGGGGACAGCAAAACGGGACCTGTCAACAGGCTGGAGTGAGAGACAGTGAGACCACTCCGGGGGACAGCGAGAGAGGACCAGGGGGACAGTGAGAGAGGACCAGCGGGACCTGTCAACAGACTGGACTGAGAGACAGTGAGACCACACCAGGGGACAGCAGGAGAGGACCGGGGACCTGTCGACCAACAAGTCTATCTCACACAATCAATGGAGAATAAAGTAAAAGAACCGCGGTTTCCATTAGGTCGTCCACTTCATTTTTTGAATGCTTATGAGGTGATTAAATTTCTCCCCGGGTCCGACATCCCTCTCTCAGAGAGCCGACATTAAAACAAGGCAGACGAGGACAGGACGACACCCCTGGACCGGCACCGGGACCGTACCTGTGAGCCGCTACAGCCCGGTTGTCCAGGTACTTCTGGGCGGTCATGACTCCGATGAAGAGGAAGCCGGAGTCTGCGAGCGGCTTGGCGGCGTCCCGCTCGTCCCAGCGGAGCCTGTCGCCCCAGTGCTCCCTGGCCACGCCGCGCATCCCGCAGCCGCCGGCGCCCGCCTTGCGGTTGTGAGCCGCCTTCTTCAGCTCCGTGGTCCTGGGTAAAATGAGCCTGGAAGCCAGGATGAAGCCGAGGATCAGACCCAGCAGCACACTGAACCACGCTCTTCGGCTCCGACCTGCCATCGCCCCCAACTTAACCCACTGGCGTCCCTGAATGATACGACGCGGCAGCCTCCCGATAAGTCGGCTCGTCCGTAGCCTGCCGCCGCTCCCGATGGGGTCCGCTGCCTACGTAGCAGCACGCCCGTCTCCATACAACCACCACCTAAAGCGTCCGCCTCATGTCACTCCTCCGATCATTAAGCGGAGAGCTGATTTCTGTGTTAGAGCCCGGGGAAATGCAATCGGGATCGTAACGCTCTTACTCTCGGGAGCAGCCCCTCCATTCCCACCGCCTACATTGCCATAGTAAGAGGAGCACGGCCACCTTATAGCAACGCGGCTTTAACCGTACAGTTTGACCCGATAAGGTCACCGTTGCATGCCTCTGATTGGCTACTTACCACAATGACGTCTTCGCCCGACCCCTCCCCCCCGCATAGACCGTTGTTTGAGTCCGTAGCACATTTTATACAATTTAATGTTTAAGATAGCGGGTACTCAAAAACAATGGAGCATATGGATATGAAGAATATAACTCTTATTGCATATAACAAACAAACGACAACCAAAGGATGTGGAGCTCCTTACCGCTACTTGACACCGGCTTTACGGGACAGTATTATAATTTCCAAATAGTACATCTCCAGACAAATTATTTTAAGTGTTACGAACAGCATTCTAGATTTCAAAACTGGTTGATAAAATGAACTATTTAGATGTATAAACATAAATTCTACTTATAGACGCCGGCAAATCTTCCAGAATTAACCGCATTAAATAGCAAATAAACGCCAATTTGTACAAAGCCGGTGACAGAAAATTAAAATTTTCAACACACCACTACCGCCTAGCGGCTAAAAGCGAAAACCTACATCCATACATCTGTTACGACCTGAACTGTACAGAATATGGTGTCAATAAAGCATTGTTTTCATGGACTGTTTCTACACGAAACTGTACCTGTCAAGAAATACCATTGCTCTACACCCAATCATCACAAACAGTTCATTTAAAAAAATTCAGACATGGTACCAAATGGTTTGTGAAACAACTTTTTATTACAACAAAAAATGTTTTCATACAGTTTAGGTTAGGGAATAGTTTTGAATCTTGAAACTTTATACACACACCTAAGTGCAGCAGACCAGCTTAAAGGAAATAATCCTTTAGCATCTGCAGAATCAATCTCTTTCAACCACTTGCATTATTTCAATAAATCTGAGGCAACATTGACACCTCACACTGTAATAAGCATCTCACACCATACAGGTGTTGTTTGCCCTAATACAGTATGCTCGATTCCTTCAACAGACATCTCAAAAAGTATGGAAGGGGGATCTGACACACAAATCCTCTGAAAAAAAATCAGCCACCCTCTTTGGCAAAACAGCCATTTAAAAGGGAGGCTTCATCAGAAGCTGTCAATCTCAAAAGGTTACCCAGCGTGTTCCTCATACAAATGTTTAGAAGGCAAAAATATCTAACTTTACAATCAGGAGCACTATTCACCTGCTCCTAATATATTCATCCCAGTCTTATCTGTGCCAAGACAAATGGGCTAGAAATGCAAACTGCAGGGAGTGGTTATATTTACAAACCTGCTTGGAAAGTAACAGAAGTACATCTAAGGCAAAGAAGAATTTTCGAAAGGTTCTAAATCATTCAAAGACAACGCGTTCAGAAATCACAGCTAATGGCAGGTGTAATATCCAGTTATCTGGGTAAGCAAGACTGGTGTCTGGAACATCAGCTTAGGGCACATTCTGATGGCTGGCAGCTTAATTTCAGTCGACCTTTGTGTGCTCTGGGGTTGGGTCAGAGGTCACTCTTGCAGTGGCGCTCTGACCTCCTTTAACCTCATCCACCAGACGTGGGGCCTCTTCTTCCTGGTCGCCAAGAACAGCTTCCTCCACCTTCACCAGTCATGGAATTGTATCCTGCAGCAAAACACTAATGTTAATATTACCAGTGGCTAGAATTTTTGGGTGGCCTTAGAGCAGTGTTTTCCAATCCGATCCTTGGAGATCCATAGACAGTCCACGTTTTTGCTCCCTCCCAGCTCCCTGTAGGGAGCAAAAATGTGGACTGTCTGGCAGGGAACTTGGAGGGAGCAAAAACGTGGATTGGCTATGGGTCCCTGAGGACCAGATTGGGAAACACTGCCTTAGAGGTTTAAGACTAGAGACTTACCACTTCGTAACGGCTTCAAATTCCTCTTTGATTTGACTCCGATTGATGAGCTGGCTCCTTCGTTATTCTGCAACATTTCATAAGGCATTTTTAAATTTACTCTTTATCCGGAGATTTGATACATTTCACAGTCATATGTAAACAGCTGGACACTGACACATTAATATCTTACACACCTTGTAGGATTTAAACATGATAGTGTATCTGTCCAACACCTTCAACACTAGTCCAGCAGCATTTTATAAATCAAAGTAAAACCAGCTCTTACATCTGCAGCCTGGGTGCTGCCCTTGTAACTCTTCCCTTCCTTCATGCTGTTCCACATTTCAATTTTCTGTTTTCTTTTATCTTCTTCAGCCTAAAAGAAATACCATTTTACACCTAGAAACAGTCTGAGCAATCTGGGTAATGACCAGCGCATTTGCACAGCATACATTCAATTATTTTTGCAGAGGAGGGAATTAGGTCTGTCAAGTTTGGAGAGCCAAATAAAAGGCGTACACTAAGAAAGGAACTTAGCATATTTGTAAAAAAGCATATTTGTAAAATGTGTCAAACGTGCATGCAGTTGTACAGGTGACCTAGCAGCCGATGAATATAAAATTGAATCCCTTATGCAAAACAGTGACTGGGAGCTCTCCAGGTGATCATACACACTTTCTGCTTCCTGTCTTTGTACTGCTCAGCTTTGGCATCCAACTCTTCCTGCATCCTGCGACGTGATGCTTCCAGAGCCTCCTGGCGTCTCACAACAGAAGCAGCATCTGGGAGGACCAAGTACCATGTTTAAATTACTCATCACCCACAGATGGAAAAAGAGAAAGTGCCTTTTGTCAGTACAAAACAGACCGTCCACGTTTTCTGGGGAGGATCTGCTTGGTGACTGGTTGGGTCTCCGCTTCCTAAACTCCTGGATAAGCAGGAAGATGCCCACGGAGATGAATAGGAGGTACCAGCCATACCCGGCGAGGAAGGCTCCCACTGCGGACACACACACGATGCAATGCACTTACATTATGATACATTATTTCAGAAAGACAGCACGAACGGTGAGTAGCTCGGGTGTTAGGAATCTGTGCCCATGTGGTTTCAAATGCTGGCGTTATGGTTTATATGGTGATTCTGTTAAGTGGTGACGAGAGTTCACGAGCCAATGTTGATGTATCCTTGCAGAAATGTGGCGATGGCAGGTTCGTCAATTTTGGAAAAGTGAAGTTGAATTGTAAATATTCGGAACTGCCAATGCACATACTTCAGGTTCATGGACAGCAATCTTTTTTCATAAAGGATTCAATTTTATATTCCTCGGCTGCTAGATTATTTATAACTTTATAACTACATGCATGTTTGACATATTTTATAAACGTGCTGGACAAGTTCCCTTCTCAGCGAACGTGTTATATTTGGCTCTCCAAACCAAACGAACCTGCTTCCGTCCTCTGCAAAAATAAGTGAATGTATGCTGCGTGAAGGCCCTGGTCACCATTAAACAGGATCACCGCCTAAACCATAAGAGCGGGTTATCGACAGTTACACTGTCTCTGTTGGGCCCTTATCCTTTGCTGCAGGGACTCTATTTGATCTTTACTTGTGCGTCGCTTTGGACACAGGCTTCTGCTGAATAAGTAAATACAAATGGCATGCAGTAACTTAAAGGGACAGCAGAGAAGTGCCACGGCCCGACATTAAAGCTTTACTCATAAAAAGGTTATAAGCCACGACATTTGGCGGTTTAAAATATCCCTCGTTTAGTAAACCACGTAACCTGCAAGAGCTTTCCCGGCGTGTCGTTAGCATGAAAAGTAACTTTTCCACAGTTAGTTTCGGCTTCTCGGCCTGATAACAAGGCCTCGATAACATCGGCTAACCGTGTAGCATTTAGCACGCATTTACATAGCACAAACAGAGAAACATGCACATCCACAAGGTTGAGGTAGTGCTTTAAGCCGACTAAACAAGGAGGCGATTCCGCGAGTGGGCCCTTCGGGACCAGCGTACGGCCATCCGGGCCTGCATCGGATAGGCTACCCGCTGCCTGTAAGAAGCTCAGATCCTGGTTTTCCAAAGTCGTCTCGGTTCGGATATTTGTCAGCGTCTCATCAGTCTCCATTTCAGGTAAAATAATAAGAAAAATAAATAAAAAAATTAAACCCCGACAGCAGGCTGGAAGTCGTGGGCGTAATAGTTGCTATGTAGCCGTCGTGCGGTTTTCCCCCAGCTGTCAGGCGCGCCGCCCCTCCCTCCCCTCCTCAGCCAATCACCAAGGGCGATGACGTGGCGCGATCAGGAGGCACGAAGACGTCGCCCCCGCAAGCTGACGTCAGGTCCCTTTTACGTCTGTACGTACGTGCGAGTCCAAATTGTGATGTGGAGTGTTTACGAACTTTCGGCATGTGGAAGACTCTAAGAGACTTGCCGCAGGCTGAGGACCCCACACCCACCCCCATCCAAGAAATGACATATGCTGCCTATGTTGTACAGTACTATATAGGCCTATTGCCTGTTAAGTGCATGTAATAAAACTATATAAAACAAGGCCCCTTTTTAAAAAAAAATGGTACATGATTTTGTGTGTGGGTGTGTGTATAAATATTATATATATTATACTGTATATATACATGGTGTGTGTATGTATATATGTATAGCTAAGCATAGTGTATGTGTGTGTATATATATAGACTATATTGCCAAAAGTATTGCGATGCCTGCCTTTCCACAAACATGAACGTTAGTGACATCCCATTCTTAATACATAGGCTTTAATACGGAGTTGGCCCACCCTTTGCAGCTATAACAGCTTCAACTCTTCTGGGAAGGCTTTCCACAAGGTTTAGCAGTGTGTTTATGGGAATTTTTGACCATTCTAACAGGAGAGCATTTGTGAGGTCAGGCATTGATGTTGGATGAGAAGGTCTGGCTTGCAGTCTCTGCTCTAATCCATCCCAAAGGTGTTCTGTCAGGTTAAGGTCAAGTTCCTCCACACCAAACTCGCTCATCCGTGTTTTTATAGACCTTGCTTTGTGCACTGGTGTGCAGTTGTGTTGGAACAGGAAGGGGCTATCCCCAAACTGTTCCCGCAAAGTTGGGAGCATGAAATTGTCCAAAATGGCTTTGTATGCTGAGGCATTAAGAGTTACTTTCACTGGAACTAAGGGGCCAAGCCCAACCTCTGAATAACAACCCCACACCACAATCCCCCCTCCACCAAACTTTACACTTGGCACAATGCAGCCAGGCAAGTACTGTTCTCCTGGCAACTGCCAAACCCAGACTCGTCCATTAGATTGCCAGACAGAGAAGCGTGATTCATCACTCCAGAGAACATGTCTCTACTGCTCTAGAGTCCAGTGGCAGTGTGCTGCTCGGCCATGGAAACCCATTCCATGAAGCTCTCTACGCACAGTCCTTGAGCTAATTTGAAGGCCACACGAAGTTTAGAGGTCTGTAGCTATTGACTCTGAAGAAAGTTGGTGACTTCTGCACACTGTGCGCCTCAGCATGCACTGTCCCCGCTCTGTGATTTTACGTGGCCTACCACTTCATACCTGAGTTGCTGTTGTTCCCAATTGCTTCCACTTTGTTATAATACCGCTAACAGTTGACCGTGGAATATTTAGTAGCGAGGAAATTTCACAAATGTACTTATTGCACAGGTAGCATCATATCACGGTACCGCGTTTGAACTCACTGAGCTCCTGAGAGCAACCCATTCTTTCACAAATGTTTGTATAAGCAGTCAGCATGCCTAGGTTCTTGATTTTATACACCTATGGCCATGTAAGTGATAGGAACACCAGAATTCAATGATTTGGAGGGGTGTCCCAATAGTTTTGGCAATATAGTGTGTGTGTGTGTATATGTGTGTGCATATAATATATATATATATATATATATATATATATATATATACACACATACACACACACTATTCTTATC
>JAAGVU020000008.1:6054159-6074009 GCA_011763525.2 Mormyrus iriodes | reverse complement strand
GTGAACAAGACCCTGAGATTCTTAAACTCCTCTGCTTGAGGCAGCTACCCATCACCCACCAGGAGAGGGCAATCCACGCTTTTCAGGTCAAGAACCATAGCCTCAGACTCAGCCCCCCGTGGCACACTACCAGACAAGCGCAAAGCGGGCGATGAAACCTGCTGTTAGTAGCAGAAATTAAACAGCGCAGTGAAAAGAACTTTCCTACACTACCTTCCTCAAGCGAATGACGATACAAGGTCCAGCCACGGCACGCTATGGCTGAAGGTGGACCCCGGTGATGGATCCTGGCACTGAGCTGAAACACCAGTTTTGTCTAGCTAATGGACGCACAAACCTGTTTGGCATAACTTGGCTTGGCACAGTATTACATTCATTACTGTACAGCAAGAGCTGCTTACAGGAGCTTACATTATGGTATTCGGCACTTCCTGGTGAAGCCAGCAGTTTATCTCCAGGCCTGATATTAGCCCCTCCACCCCCTCCACCCTTCTACCCTCACCTGGTCCTGCGATCAGGGGTTTCCGTGCACACGTGCTGGGCCGGTACGTTCCTCCATTTCCTGGCCTCCACCACCATGGCCTCGGCATCAACCAGTCCGTACCCGTACAAGTGGCTGACTGCAAAAAGCCAGGGGTTCGAGTCAGAGGTTTTCCTGCCCCGAGGAACCAGCTCTGCGCCCAAGCAAAAGCACGGAGTGTTTTCTGTTGGTGCCTATTATGTCCTTATGGTATTTTATATAAAAACAGCCGGGAGCAGATTTATACAGGATTATTAAATACCGTTCCAAGATACATCACAGTCCTTGACATGTGTTAAAGCCGTCTGTGACAGCCTAGGGCTGTTTGACAGCACACAGGCCCAACTAATGCAGAAAGGCATCATACGGTAAAGGGGCTACAGTCACCATGCTAAATATCGGGCTACACGGCAACCTTATTTGGTAAGAGAGAACATGGGGATTGCCTACACCTGCCAAGGAACATGTGAATTCACCCGTGCGTGAGGACTGGGGTGTCCCTTGTATCAGTGCATCCCAACCTGGTCCTCAGGGACTCGCAGACAGTCCACGTTTTTGGTCAGAAGGGAGCTAGCTGGGAGGGAGGAAAAAGTGGGCACCATCTGCGGGTCCCTGAGGACCGGGTTTGGGAAAAACTGCCTTATATGGACCTGAAAATTAAGGTTTTGTCAAATTTTGCTCTCATCCCCTGAAAAGTGACTCTTTGGTTAGAAAAAAAAAAAAAATCCGGTTCGCACGGCATTTAGGGTGTACTCAGGGCAAAAGGTGCTCTGAGGACAATCTGGGGCCAGCTCGTGGACTTCAGTGAGGAGCTCACTGCAGCTGGATGCAGAAGAGAAAAAGGCTGATAGCTGCAATACTCGAGAGGCACCAGAAGATTCTCCACAGAGAATAACAATGCAGACAGCCAGCATTGAGAGTAAACAGCTGCGTGGCTTTGTTACTGAGAGCTTAAAGAATTCCATCTGGATTTTACCCATTCCTGCCTCAATTCTGCAAGTTGAACCAGAGACACGGGCCTCAAACCTAGGCTACCTGATAGCTGCAGAAATTGTGCATCAACTTCGTGTCGTGCATGATACATCTGAAATGGGAAGTGCCCTGATGCAGGACTAACTGCCTGCTGATTAAGGATGAGGAACAGACATGATTTGCTCTGCAGATTGTCAGGGATCACAGGAAACTCTGTGGAGGCTGCATAGTCCACTACTGTCTGAGCTCAAACTGCCCGGCTCCTCTGCTAGTGCCTGTGAATGAGCATTACGCCCCATTGTGAAAAACAGCATGGATAGTATTTGCTTTGCTTCAGTTAAAACAGGAAGAATCTGACCAGCTGTCTCATGAATACAGCTAATAGATATCATGTCATATTGTACTTATATAATCTGATTGTGGTAATTCAGTTAAGAAGGAACTTTATAGAAATTAATCGTTAATCATTGTGTTTCTTTTTAGTAAAAAAAAAACGGTGTCTTTTTTTAATTTAGCAAAATGAATTGCTGCAAGAATATTCAGGTGCTGTATGTGAGTATTACACATTAACATGTGCTGGCAACTTATAGTAGCACCAAAAACAAAGGTCTGAGCACACCCTAAAAAGTCAAAACACTGATATTTTTTTTTTGCACAAATAATTCTTCTACCAGGAAGAGTGAGAGCTATACATTTTGAAACTTCGAAAACATAGGACACCCTAGCAGTTGTCGTCCCACCTCTGTGCCCCGCTGCGTTCGTCTTCCAGTCTCCGGCTTTCAGGTGAGCCGGCCGAGACGTCTTCACCAGGAGGTGTTGCACGTCTCTCCAGGTCACCAGTGGGCTGGACAGGAAGTCACGGCCAGGCAGCGGCCACAGAACAGGAAACAAAGCGACTTTCTTTGAGCCGTCTCTCACTGGGCGCGAGGTGACCACAGCGCGTCGGCGTAAAACATGCGGTTTAAGAATGTGTGCATGCTTGAAGGAAAAGAAAAATGCGATCCACATGGAGGATGGGGGGGGGCGTCTGCAACCTCCATTGGGGATCCAATACAGACCATGCCAGGTGGCTGACAGGAATGTCGGTCATCATCTGGATCACATAACAATAGCTAGTCGACAATGGAGGGGGTGGGGGGTATCCCCCCTCCTTCAAAAAAGAGGCAATGTCCGAGAAGGGAAGGAAAATAAGTAGACAGACTAAAGACACTGTGTTCAGCTGGAGAGGGAGGGGTTATCACCTGGTCACACCTTAAAATACAAGATAAAGGGATGTGAATGCATTCTGCCCGGGACTGGAGAGACATTAATGGGCTTCTAAATCGCTCAAGAGCCCCAGCACTTGTAAAAATGCGCGTGCGGTAAAACACATGGGGAAGGAGTGAAAACCGCCGAGTGTCTGGAGTATAATTGTTCTTGTGGGCTGGCTGAGCACCGTGGCCCAAAACGATGGGGGTAAGCTCCGCAGGGGCAGCATCTGGCCGCGCATCACCGCGTCTCGCAAGTACGGGAACCCCGACGGGTCGAGCGCTACGCACAGCCAGTGCTGTTGCACCCTTAAGCATGTTGGGCCTTGGTAACCAGATGGAAAGGTGGGCAGGCATTGGTGGAGGGACGTCTTACTTGAATCCGACACGGCCATCGTACTCACTTGGCTTCCAGAGCGAGCGCGATGACCCCAGCCACCATGGGCGCAGAGACAGAGGTGCCAGTGTGCCCGTCTGTGCAGCGCTGGCGGAGGTCCGTGGTCACCTGCGGAGGGAGAGGATTCAGGACGCATGGCCCAGTGGAGGGACCGTGGTGCCACAACACCTAGGGGCCAAGCGAGCTCCAAGCGGCACCAAGGCCCATTCGAGTGGAATCACAACCGCCGTAATGAAGAGCCGAACCACAGCATTCCTGCAACGCTCGGTAAATATTTTCCCTCTCTGCCCCTCCCCACACCCCTTCCCAGCCGTCTGTCAAAGCGAGGACACCCACAGGACTGTACAAGACCACAGGCCATGAGTGTCGAGGAGCGAGCTGTGAATAATTACTCGGGCCAATTACACCAGACGGCATATGGGAGTGACCACTCCCTACCCCGTCCTCTCGCCTGTGAGAGGGGGGGCAGGCATAATGGCCGGTGGGCCCCCGAGCTCAGGAATGCGACACCTGGGCAAAGCAGTGGGCACGCCTCACCTCCAGTCACCCTCAGGGCAGAGGGAATGCCACGCTGTCTGGCCACAGCACCAGGTGGACCCCCCTACACAACCACAGGGATCCAACCTCCCCCTGGATCTGACCCTTAGGTGGGTCCCTCTGTCTTTCACAGGACTTGGGGTTTAATCAAGCATTCACAGTATTTATATAACTTCAAATCTGCATTAAATCATTAAGCAAAGACAGCATGCAACGTGCCATACTTTATAATGACTGCAAATTGCACCTATGGGAGCAGGTGGGTGACTTTATTTAGTAGGCAAAGGCCTTTCTATCATTGTAAGGTTATTTTCTGTTATAGTGATACTTTAAAGCTCAGCCATCCATGTACCACAACCCTTGTTGGACCATGGCGGATGGGATATATATGCACGCAGGAAATGGGTTGCTATTGGACAGCTCTTAAGCCACCATTCTGAGATGACAGCTAGCGTGCAGCAAGGCATCATGGGAAATGCAGTCTATATCTGAGGTGTGCAGCAGACTTGAGCATGTGGGCGCGCATCATTTGACCAAAGCAACAGCCAACTGGGCGAGTACTCAACTATTTTGCGGTCGTAGAATTCGCCGCTACTGTAGGTGGTGGCCAGCGTGGAGGAGCACACTTCAAGGTACCAGGGCTTCATGCCATTCTCCGTGGTGCTGCTGACGGAGATGGTGTAGATGCTGTTGGTGTAGCCGTCACAGGAGCAATGGTCGCCCTGTCTGCCACCATTGCCCGAGGCCCAAACGAAGATGGAGCCCAGCCCCTTCCGGCCCTGCGTTTTTTTTCGGAGCAATGAAGAACAGACACCACATGAGCACGGGGCAGAAGAGGAGGTCTCAACAAATGCACACAGTTGTAATTGTCTCTGACCTCTTCAGATACCCAGGGCGTGCCCATAATCACATTCGGATTTCCGCACTCTAATCCGGTGTTTCTCAACCTGGTCCTTGGGGAACCCCAGATGGTCCAGCAAAAACATGGATATCTGGGGGTCCGCTAGCACCGGGCTAAGAAACGCCGCTCAAATATAACCTACGTTTTTCTACTACCAAGTTCCTTCATCCAGTTTCTACACGCCCTCAAAAACCCTCTTATGCTGCTGCAGTCCATGCATAGCTTGTGCTGACAAGCTGTCACTCCATGGATGCTCAAAGCACCGATTCCATAAGTATGGAAAATGGGCAAACGGTCAGCAGAAGGACTCTGCTCATAAAAACCTAACTAGAAGGTCTGGGTGCTGAAAATAACAGACCTTCTTAATGCCCAGCTCGAAGGCCTGCTTGGCAAGCGGACCGGGCCCGTCCACAGTCTTGCCATCGTCGTCCGGCCCCCAGCTGGCGCTGTAGATGTCGATGTAGTCGGGTCGGATGCTCAGGGCCTTAGCCTCCACCACGTCCGTTACATCCCCATCCAACATACGGATCCCTAAACACACAAAAACATAAAACTTCAATGACATGATCGAAATAAAAGCATAAAACACAGTAATACATAGTAACACAGCCAGGGTTTTAGCTCTAAAAACACGGCCATTGCGCCGACAGTCCAAACAGAACACAAGATGGCCTCCCTTGCCGCATTACAACACAGAGATCCGTACAACCATAAAAAATGAAAGAGCAAGATGAGCCACATGTTTCTACAGCTGTGCCAGCACAATGCTGCAAGACCGACTTGTTTGAGCCCCTGTGGGACTAACCCCTCCCCCCCACCACCACCAATCCCTGGCTTAGGTTCTGAGCATCATCTTAATTACAAATTACTGCTCAAATATACCATCTCCGTGTCTTTGCAAAGTTCGGACCCACGGAGCAGTTAAATCTGCGGTCCCCTCGGCCTGGTTCGGGGAAATCAGTGAAGCTCGTGGAATTTCATCACCTAGGGATCAGGCCCGACCAAAATTTACTTTGGGCCTCTGTCTGAGACACTTCCAGTTCTCCAGGTTCGGCCAACAAACAGTTGTAAATATTTGACCGTCCCGACCAAAGTGGCACCAGACATTTGTGCTCAGAGTAGCCAAAAGAGGTCAGCACCATGTACACCACTTTAAACACTGACAACACAAACACTATTAACTTCGTAGCCATTAGCAGCCGCTAAGTACATCAGGGTGACGCTGACGAATGAGTGGAGGTGTGTAAAAGAGGGATTTATTACAATACGCCCTCATTGTTTTCACCTGGTCATGGGCTACAGAGATGGGAGCTGTTGGTCCTCATCAATGGTCCTGCTAATGGGAAACTGAGCGAAAGGTGAAAGGATATCTTCAAATATAATTACAAAAAAATAGAGGGCACTTAGAAGTAAAGGCAACTTTGTAGCTTCGGTTGGGTGTGTCCATAAGCTGTCAGACTGGTTATGGATCAAGTCCTTCTCTTCTGAAAGCAGACTCTTAATTACCTACGATTGCATCACGCTCGAGACAACTGACGGGACTGGGGCGTCATATTCTGCGAAAAACCAGACGTCCTAGTTACTACGTCGTGATGTGACATTTTCCTGGAGGAAGCAGAAGACTTTCACAACCCAAAAGTACGGCTATGAGCAAACACCGCGAACACGCCTGCCTTCATCAGCTGAAATGAGCCATCAGGAAAACAAACAGTTGTGTGTAAGATGCATTCAAGTCCTAACGGCACACAGACTCGACACAAACAACCGTGTAGGTCTGAACCCTTCAACAGGAGAGAGCGAGGCCTCATCAGGAGAGCTATGTTTCAGAAGCCCACCTCCTATCCGAGCGTTGAACGCGATACCCACGATGCAATGGGAGTTGTTGGCCACTGCTGCCACTTCCCCTGCGCAACGGGTCCCATGTCTGGAGAGAAGGAACAGGGGCAGCATGTGGCTTCACTCGCGTACAGCTCTGGCACAGCTCGGTGCGTTCTCTCTTCCTGTCACACACACACACCATTAACAGACAGGAACTGAGGAATGTGTTCCTCGCTGTGAACTCGATCAAACTGCCAGCTACTGTAACTCGCAGGATTTTGGCACACATTAATAAATAAAATAACAAAGAAAACAATAAAACATTGTCTGAAAACATTCCCCAGCCAAAATTTTAACTTCCATAGATACATGTTGGTATATTAATTAGGATGGGGGGGGGGGGGTGTACTAGGTTACTTGATGACAGATGAACTGTTATGGGACCTCATGGACCATTACCAGAGGTCTCACCCACACAGGTGGCGTTCTTAGTGAGAGAGACGTGGTACAAGATGAGGCTGAACCCAAATGGGAACGCTGAATACAAGGGGAAACTGAGCCCACGTGGTTATAACAAAAAGGGTCTCACTGGTTCACAAGAATCTGAACAGCAATGATGGAATTTTTAATAATAGCTGTATGAGGGATGTAGACCCCAAATGTAAAGATGTTGTGTTGCTGGGATGGCTTCCTGTTTTGGGGCGGGGGGGATATCTTTCTCATCAGGCCTTTGCCCACTAAATGAAGCCACTCCCACCTGCTTGCATCAGCAGCTCATTGACTAATGAGGCTTGCAGCTCTGCCTGGGCCTACCCCACCCATGACTGTCAGGGCCGAGGGATGCAGGGTCGCCCCAAAAAAGCCTCCTTACCCAGTGGGCCGACTATGAGCGATGATAAAATCAGTGCATGCTGAACGTGTGCGCCTGTGTGCTCGGTGACTGAATGGGATCCTGTTCAGAGTGTCCTACCGCTGTTCTCAGTTCATGGCCCTCAAAATTTACTGTCACCCACATAGGAATAACCATGGGTTAATGAATGGACAGATGGATAGAAGGAAGGATGGATAGAAGATTGGATGGAGACTAATACATGTGGAGCAGTGGAGATTGAATTCAATTCAGACAAAAAAACCTTGTTACATTAAAAACATTATTACATTATTAACATAACAAAAAAAAGGGATATAGGGATTAGAGAATTAACGTATTTTGTAACTAGCTAGAAAGTTGTCCATTAAATAAATATCAAGTACAGAAATAATGGCAGCGATTGTTACACTGGCTCACATGAGGGAGAAAAATCCGGCAGGTTTAATTTGTCTCGCCGGAACGAAAGGCTTCACCTACAGTGCATTAATTAGCAAACACACAGACCAACCCAGAGAGCTCATTAAGGGGAATGGTGCTACACGCCAAAGAAATAGACCCCCCCGGGTAAATCTATGTGACGTCACCCAGACACTTAATTAAACATTAAATCATCCACATTGTGTCATACGCCTCATTTGGCCACTTCTGTAAGCAAACCGAGGACGACAAACGCCGGCCTGTCCGAGACGCAGGGGGTGGGGGCCACCCACTTGTTTTCGTTGCTAGAATCGTAGCGTGGTGTTGGATCGTGGTCGTTCCCATTGACATCATAGCTAGCAAGCTGATCCTGGGAAGGGGGGTAAAACAAATCATCATTTACCCAGCTGGGGGGCAGGGGGGTGGGGGGCAAACAGTCATATGCTTTCATCACCTTTCAGCCATATCTCATTTTCTCAGCTATTAGGGAACAAGTCATGAATTGGAACAAACCACAGTCATAATTTTGAGCTGTAATACAAAGTGTCAAGCAGGTAAATGGATTTTATTTATGGCAAGGTGGTGTCCTACGGCACTCGCAGTCGGAGGCCCAGGGGTTGTCAAATTTTATGTGGGTTGGCGGTACAGAGTCTGAGGCTCGGGGTGGGTCAAATATCTAACGGTAACTCACGTAGTTCTCTGCAAGGTCAGGGTGGTTCTTCTCAATGCCGTCATCCAAGATGGTGACCACGACGTTCTTCCCCGTGTACCCCCTCTGCCAGGCAGCCAGGATGTTCATCTCTGACCGACATCGGGCGTTCTTATCACCGCAGGGCTGGTGAGAGGCGGCTAGCATCAACGGCAACAGGAGGGGGACTCGGTTCTACCCTAACCCTCCTGCTCCTTTGGCGTGGGATGACTGATAAGCACGGCTCTCACTGTGCATCTGGCCTGAAACTCGAACCTCATATGGGAGTCCAGGGCGCCTTGGGGTGTTTGGATAAAGTATGAATCCATTTGGATAAAACAACGCCCCCGTCTTCAATTTTTATTCTAATACCAACACAGTTTCATCATGCCAAAAGACACCGTTGACTAAAAACACACAGTAAGTGTAGACCCTCTCTGTAAACAGAGATTCACCCACAATCAATATCGATACTCGAAACTGGCATCCGAGTATATATTCGTTGCAGACTGCTTCCCTCCTGGTTGAATTGAGAATGCACAAAGGCATACCGCTTTCACCATCCGTGAAAATATGCTTTCAGCTTAGGGTGATGGGGGTGGGGGGCTGATGTACTAACCCCACACAAGGAGATCAGGCAGAAAGGGCCTGCTTGTGTTTACTCTCTTAGCGGCTAATATGAGTGTCAGCACAGAGGAAATTTCCTCGATTTTCCTCGGAATTCTAGATGATTACAAATGATATTTCAGCAAAAACGACAAGCTCATAGATCTCAAAACACACGCGTTTTGCTGACCTTAGCCTACAGAAGAAGGTCCTTTGTTATGAAGTGACATCTTATCTCCCTTATTTAAGCTCTCCTTACTTCACCTCACTTATTCACCTCCTGCTGTAGCTGTACAGGTCCTCCCAGAATCCTCCTTGTACATTTTTAAAATGTCTGCAGATGAAATCTCAAGAAAATCAGAGGAGTTCATCTAGCACTAAACGGTTCAGCACAATTTTCAGGTGCTGGATATACAGTGCCCTCACGATGGATGGATGATGCTAAGTTTCATTTTGTCAAGCAAGGTAGAAAAGTTTTTACTCACAATATACCACATACCAGACCACTTGGGGTCATTGAATTGGATGATGTTGTGGTCATTTCTGCTGGACCTTTTCACTCGGGATTTCACCACCTGCTGCTGGATCCAGTCGACCTGAAATGTCGTCACACAACACAGGTACTGTGTCATAAGTAGCTGGAATGCAGCAGACCTGCACCCTAACCATACCCAAAATCTTAAGGCACGTAACAAAACTCAGCTACCGAAACAAACATTCTGAGTTTTTCTGTAACTCGCATTAAATACGCCACCTGGCACCGAGCCTCTTCTGTGTGGTGAGTTATTTCCCATCACACACCAGGGGCCAAGCCTCATCACACAGAGGGCATAGAATCAAACTGCAAGGGAACATGCGACGTAACCAGCACCATCCGATGCGTCGTGTAGTGCTCATATTCTTCCAGCCTCATTAGGTGCATTTCATGCAGCCCCGCTCTCATTCACTTACCTGTCACCCAAGCCATGCGTGGGATGAAAGTCCCTGAAAGGAACAGAAATCAAAAGAACCTGGAATGCTTAGACCCCCACGGATGAAGCGACGCACTTGCAGCTCTGCGATTCTCTCTGACGGCATCTGGATGCGGTCTGAGGCACATCCATAACCGACTGGCAATTTACCGTTAATTGTTGGAATGCCGTTTCCTGCTAACACTTTTCCCCTCAGATCCCAGACAAGCCTGGATCTGGTTTCTCCAAAACAGTCTTAACATTTTAATCAAAGGCAGGCAGACATGAAACAGGGAATTCAGCTTCTAAATCTGCCAGATAGCAACGCTTTGAGGAGAAAGGCGGTGGGGGGGTGGGGTCACAGAAACATACGGGCTGAAAGCCGCGGCGTCTGGCAGGGTGGCGCTACAATAACAGCCAGCACAGGGCCAAACAACGTCACTGACACCCATAAAAATGCTCACTGAGCATGTGACCCCCTCCCACCACCCCCAGCCCAAGCTTCCCGGGTTGTGATGTGGGTGTGCTGTTGCTCACCAGACCTCTAAGAAGCCCACAGTTCCAAATCTCAGCCATCTGAAGAGCATCATTTCAGGCAGAAGGCTTACAGAGCCACCTGACTTTGTACTAAACAGGCATGGCCCTTTAATATGGCCATACTGACTCTTCATGACAAATACCAAGGAAACTGACCGACGAGCAGCAAAGAGAAAGATTGCCGATTCCCTGTTTACACTCCTTCCATTTTGCAATCCATCTATTCAAAAAGCTGCAGACACAATGCAAACAGAAGCATGCTTTGGGGATGTTGCTGTAGTGAATATTAGGATTTTTTTTTTTTTTTTTTGGTTTCCAGCCTGCTTCTGTGCATCCGGTGTGCTGTCCTATAAAAGCAGGTAAACATCACTCATACTGAAAGGCTAAAAAGAACAGGTAAGTTTTCAGGCTCTGACCTTCGGATCCATGCGGATGAAGCCGTGAGTCCCCCTGGTGGAGAACGCTGACCGCCGAATGACCTTGCTGTGATGAAAATGGTAATGGTCCTCCAGGCTTCCAATCTAAAGAAAAAAGCAGACTTCAGAAAGCAGCTGCGTTTTCTTTACTTTATATAAATACAGAAGATGGAACCAGAACTCCAACGACGCAGGGAATCAGTTAATGAGGAAAATGGACTCTTCCGCAAGTCACTCTTCCACTGTGTAAGGACATTCCTCATCCCCTTTCCCCCCCCAAAAAGTGATCATTTAACTCCAGCCTAAAGCAGGTGCTCTGCAGAGCAGGCGAGGTGCTGCGGCGTTTAGAGTTTGAAGACGCGCCAGCCTTCTGGCACCATGCCCTACCATCTCTCTGCTCACCTTCTGCTACATCTACTGAAGAGTCTCTGCGCCCAAGCCTTCCAGCTTCAGGTCCTACTAACCCACTGTCCTACACAGCTCGAATAATTAAAATCTGGCCCAATGACTAGGCTACACTGAGTTAACAGAACCACGCCATTTCCGGATCACTCCATATTTCCACATGTATGTTTATGAGACAGGAGCAACGCGGGGGGGGGCAGGTGTAAGTAAACGAAATCATAACTTTTACAAACCCTGGGAAGCTCCCACCGCCCCTTGACCCTGAAATCCCTTGCTTTTTAGAGCCTTAAAGGATATCGTCAAAGGCACTGAATGAGGAAAGCACCATTCTGAGCATTTCTGCTTCATTTTATATTATACTGTAATGTTTTAAGGAATAATCGGAGAGACAGAGGACAACCCAACTGTTTACAGTTACCCTCCACTCAAAACAGATTCCCCCAAGCACTCAAAAATCAGTTTATCCATGGATTCCCCAGCTCTCCAAACTCCATCCCAATAAATGTGCATGACAAATAGCTATAAAATTCTGCATACCTTCTCAACGCACTATTTTTCATCGCTGTCATCTCCAACAGCTTACATATGCTAGTCCTTTTAGATGATGCTAAACATTGTGGTGACAGTTTTTTTAGATGCTCCGATTCTCTGTCGAGGCAATTGCTTTTCTGAGCTAATAAATAATGCCTATAAATTGTGATAAATGTCCAATGCTCTTGAACACCAGCGTCCTGGGAGAGACTCTGCAGTGGAAGTTCCAGATATGACCCTCATTCCTACTGTAATTTCCTCCAGCATTACCTCTGACAGTATATTTGTTTTTGTTTTTTATTTTTTCCTCTGGCTTTCATCCTACGGAGCCATTACACTCGTTTATAACTTCAGAGTCCCGAAGGCACACGAGAAAATGACACCTCCGACGGCTCATTCAACCCAGAGGGGCGGGGGAACAGTTGGTTATCAGGATAGTGTTGCTGAAGACAGCCCACAGAAAATCACCCACGTAGTCTCTCTGCTCACAGAACAAGGCCTTTGCATGGGTTGGAAGAACCCCATCTGTTAGTTCCACTTGTCTCCCCCCCCCCACCCCCAACTAACTCCAAAAAAAGTATATGATGAACAAGACAGCTATGTTGGAATCGCTTTTTATCAGAGTAGGACTCACTTTAACGGTGAAACCGTAATCGTTTTATAGGCCACCAGTGACTAGCATATGCAAAACGTTTCCACTTCAGTTCTGTGAGGTTTTGAGCACCTACACTTCTCACCAGCAGAGCACCTGTGAACATACAGTAGGTTACTGAGTGATACCAGACTCTCTCTACTGAATCAGCCTCAGGGCCTGAAGCATGGTGATCTCCTCCAGAGTTCAAAAATTAAAAGTCAGTCTCATTCCAACTTCGGTCTGAATGGAAAACATGGTACTGGAGGCTGTGATGGGCCCACTGGTTTGACAGATCACCCCTCCCCTCCCACCTGGCTCCATCTTGAACCAAAGAGTACAAGGTTCCCCTAGCAGAGCTCCACTGTGGAAGGTCCAGGTCTGTGGCCTTGCATGGTGTAACCACAAGAACCAGCTTTACCACAACCAATGGTGGCCACCCACCAGCAGACATGGTAATGCCTAGTCTTACTTTGCCCAGACAAACACTGATGCACAGACGTTGTGGGAATCGCCCTCTCAGGCCTTGCCTGGGTGTGGTTGATGGGAGGCGGGGCTTGTTCACCAGCAGTTGGGGTCCAACAGGATGCTCAACTTCATTTCAGAGCACCAGAGTGGCAGAGGCAAATCTGCAGCCCACACCACACGGACGAGAGGCGGGCGGGAAGGATGGGGCCAGGTAAGGGCATGATGAACAGTAGCTAGCTATGATATCAGCATCTGGCAATCTGGCCATCGGGACATCATACCTGAGATGCAGCGTTAACTGGGGCATGACCCTCTAAACTAAAAAAAAAAAAAGATGTATATTTGTGCTGAAATTAAAAAGCCGCACATTTCTGCACTAATTATAATACCAATATCATCAACAAGGTTTTGGAGCACACGTCAACAGAGGTTAAGTCTAACAGCTGACTAGAGGATAACTAGACGGTAATTAAGGGCCGTGACTTTCGTGATAATCCACGAGGAAAGCCTTGATAAACACTCCACCGAAACGAAGCGAAAACGGGAGGTGCGCATTCAGTGACAGCCGGGATTAATGCTTCATATTATCAGGCGCTGTACATTCCCACCTGATATTAGTCATTTTCCCCAATTTAATGTCTCGTCGATGACTGAAGGATGTGTTAATGTTGCCACACCGACACCTTTGGTCTAATTTATTTAGATCGGTAAAATCCAGGGAATGTAGCCTAACATTTCGCCGAACAGCACATGGTAACTAATAAATATTTTCAAATTAAAGCAACTACGTCCAATTTCAAATATAATATTTCACCATTTAAAAATCGCGCAACGTGCACTTAATTAATAAAAAGTGGAGTAACGTTAACAAATTGAAGAAATACTACCACAATGAGAGAAAAACGTCAGAAAATGTGCACCACTCCAAGTATGTTAGCGTAGATGATGCCGATTTCAGAAGCTTGTTTTTCCCGTTTATACGCGCTTATTTAAACTGGGGGTGTCTAATGGCTTTTAAATAGAGGAATCTCGCTGACAAATGACGCCGATGACCGGAAGCATGCATGAGTGTTAACTACTGCTAAATTGCTGGTATCTTGCAATAAAGCGTTACTGATTTTAGAGAAGTTGACAGGGAGGTCTGGCAAAAATGTAACAAAATAACTCAAATCGAGCTCGAGTTTCATCACCATTTGTGCCTGAGTCAAAAGACAGAATTTCTAATTTTAGATTTGAATATCAGGACAGATCTGTGCAAGGTAAAGTTTCTCCTTGGTTTTGACACAGCACCCGATGCTGTTATCTTTGGTATCTTGTTTATCTGATCTTATATACGGATTTTAGGGCTTAGAGGGTCGGCAAAACGCTAAGCAAAGGCAAAAACAGACGAATCCGCAAAACACGCTACAAAATACGAAAATCGTCCAGATATTCAAAACACTTGAACGAACGTCTCACCACGCCAGTACAACATCCGATACCAAAAATAAATAAAATCACTTACCTGGCCCAGATTACTATAGCCATATTTTATAGCGAGTTGATCTGCTTCTTCGCGTCCCCCTGAGATTCGCACAGCCCAGTGGTTTGTATAAACGTTTCGAGAGGACAAAGTCTGGCGGACAGCAGAAGTTAAAAATAAAAAAATGTGGAATAAATGCATTTTGGTTGTATGGGGTCCTATAGCAACCTTTGCAGAAAATCCCTCTAATACAAAAATACATAGATTTAAAAATAAAAAGATGTGAATTTTGAAACTGTAAGAAACATTATGTCTGTAGCAGGTCGTCTCTTATACCTCCCTGCTACATGCACATTTTCTTATTGAAATGCCTACATTTAAAAATACAGACTATAGGGGGAAAAGTTGAACTAGAAAGAACTGGCTACAGGCGTCGCGTTACGGCTCCACTATATGTCAATACAGCGACCAATGGCGAGCCGCACTCTCCTCCAGCCTATAGCAGCCGAAAGCGGCGCGTAAAACTGAGACTGGCGTCAGGCTGCTGGAAGATCCGAGCGCAGGGGAGACGGACAGCGAGCAGAAACGCGCACCTCTGCTGGAGCCGTACGTGAGCGCGATGCGCGTTCCCGTTTGTACGTACACGCGGAACTGAATGACAGGCCAGTTCTGATCATTTACGCGCGCCGGACAGGACAATATTATCATACTGAGAATTGAGCGTCTGAGGGCAGAGGGACTGCACTACGGAGATTGTGGTCACAGGACCAGCAGCTGGAAGATACTGGTGTTTAAACTAGTTAAAAATCATTTTACGAGAAAAAAGAAATTGAAAAAAATGATGTTGTCGTGTTTTAAGTTATTCCTGTGGATCCTAAGAAAACTGCTAAATTATTTAAATTCTGTACGCCCTAAATGGGATTTCTCTGAACCTGTGGTCACCAGCGTCTGCCGCCTTTCCTTTCGGGCACAATTACTTGGATGGTCGTTGCACTACTTAGGATAAACACTAGACGGCCCCAGTTTATGGCCTGTGTTCTGTCCTCTTTGAAGGTGAATAAGCAATTACAGTAAACGCCCATACATCTTCCAACTGCTTATCCTAATCAGGGTCAAACGGAGAGTGTCCCAAGGTAGCTAGAAGTAGTCCACGCCACATGGGGAGAACACACAAATACAGCAGAAGTGAGATTTAACCCCCCAATCTGTGTCATCCCTGGAGATAATTTCTAATAGAGTTAATGTGCTTAATCAAGACCAATTCATCTGAAGTGTGTATACATTTTTATTCACATCCTTGTCCTTCAGTGGACTGACATCCCGTCCACAATGTCCCCTGAGCATCCCTGTACTCAAGAAGTAGTTCAACAATGGATGGATAATTTCATTAATCAAAACCAATTGCTTTATGAGTATATGTATATATTTGCGTGTAAGAGTATGTGTGTATAAGCATATATACACAAAAAATAATGTGTAAGTACATATAAGCATACACGTAAATGTGTGAAAAAAGACTATAACAGATATTGCAATAGACTGTTCTGGACTATTTGTAGCACCTGCTCTGACTTTTTGGTTTGAATGTTCTCATGCTCTCTAAAGTCCGTGAGCCTAATCATTGCACTTTTTAACAGCGTAATTTGTGTTAATCAGAGCTAATTGGCATCCATGTGGTGTGATATTTTATGAATGACTGCCAGTGTCAGCACTGGAACGAGGCATAACTCTGTCCTCCAGGAACAGCCTCAAGGAAAACTGAGAGGATATAGCTCTGAGATGTTGAATATTTGGGATACATTTGTGGGGGGGCGGGGGTGCTTGATATGGCTTTTAAGGTGACTAAGATGGATTAGGAGTGATGTGAACAGGAGGGCTGCCTCTTTCGTTTAGGGGTCCTGGCTTCATTTCCCTGCCTCTGTGGAGAGCGGATGGGAAAATCTGGAGCTCTGGGAGGAGGTGGGGTGGGTCTGTGGTGGGGGAAACAAGCTCCCTCAGTGTGTAGCTCACTACAGCCCCACTACGGCGCTCCCCAAAGCCACTGAAGTTTTTAGCCCACTTCGGCCACTTCGCCCCAGAGCGTGCTTATTTACCGCGTAGTATACCTAGGAGGTTTTGGAGAGAGGAGACCATCAGGGTCTAGTCTTCAGGCCAAATGTCCATGTGCTTGCAGACTTAGTGAGTGTGCGGGTTATGTATATATTACATTGGGGGCACCAAATGTCTCCACAATGCAATAAAAACCTGTTATTTTGATCTTGTGGGGACCATTTTTCCAATCCCCACAAGGGGAAATTCAATTTTATAAATATATGGGACTGCAATCATATTTTGTTTGGTTACTTATGGTTAAGGTTAGGGCTGGGTAGGGGTTAAGGTTATCATAGTTGGGATTAGGGTTTTTCCCATAGAAATGAACAGACGGTCCCCACAAAGATATGAATATAACGGTGTGTGTACTTGTGCGCTCGTTGTTGCATTGGAGGGGAATGACTGTTCTGGAGGCCCAGGGCACATTCCCACAGAATGGATGCTATTCAGAAATAAATCGCAGGCTGCAATGAGATAGATACGTAGATAGATAGATAGATAGAGATACGTTTTCGGTTGTTATAATTTTGTTGATGACGTTTTAAAAGTTTGCAGCATTGTCGAAACAGCTGATGCTTTATCTGCCTTCTGGATGATACACAAGCGGAAAGGAGGGTGTGAGGGATGCATTAAATTGAAAGCTGAATTTTTCTTGTTGACAGCAGCGTTAGCTGCGCTTTTGACTGCGGTAGATTTCGTGTTGCACTCAAGTCACAATAGAGAATCCTGATCTTAATTGTTGCCTGGGATGTGCTGTTAGATTTGGGGGGGGGGACAGAAAACGGGGGTTTGGAATTTAAGATATTAAATAACTAAAGCACTAATATTAAATGTTTTCAGCATGAGTGCCGTATTGGTTCATATATTGAGACAGAATGTGTTTGTAGCGTAGGGTAATTCTGAAATGTCCCGAGTTCCCGACTCCCAGCTTAGCTGACCGTACTGGCTCTCCGCATGGCTCAGTGTCCAGTGGCGCCGCGCCGGGGAGCCGCGTAAACAAGACGCTTTTTAGCCCGGGCATCGACTTCAGCCGCGACCGGGGCCGGTCGGACAGCCGTGCCTGATGGCCGGGGGCTGTTTATCACCGTTCAATAAATCATCGATCGCCCGATGCTGAAAGACTACTTTTCAAACTGGGGGCTTATAGTGCATACAAAATGTGTTCGTAATAACTCTCTACACCTCTCCCTTGCGCAGCTATCCGATACCCAAAGCTTTTCCTGGGAATCATTCTATAAGCAAGATGTTGCCTAATTTAATATTTTAGGACGTCGATTTACTGAAAAATATAATAATTTACTTTATAAAGTAGTTTTTTTACACACATTAAATTACTAAATCGAAAGAAGACTGAATTGCACTATGTCACAGTGCATAGTGCCATCTGCTGGATACAATATTTAACAAAATCATAACATGGAAGAATGCCGTATAAGATCATGTTTAAATCGATGCTTTAATTTAAAACCGTTTCATGGGCAGAATCGGTGTAATCGGAGTTCACAGTTATTGCTTCAAATTGCAAAATGTTCTCATTGTAATCCAACCACCAGTGATCAAGGCCTGGATTATGTCCTAAAATGACTGCCTGGGAAATCATAGACTGTGGGTTCTGGAGGTTTTCTGTGTTGTATGGTTGGAACAACCATGTATCCAGGTCAATTCCTTCATTCCTTATTTAGACACGATTGGGGGGGGGTAGCATTTGCCAAAGGAGACCCCCGCCCCGGCTGAGCACCTGCCTCTCGCTTGTGCACGGCGCTGCTTTTCAACTGCATGTCTTACGCCGGGTCAGCATGCCAAAACTTTGGAAAACTTCCGCGGAGTTAATTAGCTCGATCATACGTAAACGCGAATAAGGTTACTCAGACTCACTAGCTATCCACCTCCAACCTCCAGTGGTTGTGGTTGCAGTTTGTGTCAGATACTAGTGTTGTGAGCAGTAAACAGCCCGACCAAATTACAGCTCAGGACTTCTCCTCTCAACCCAGCAAAGTACTGGGCACGGCAGGCACCAATACAGGCAGCCTTTATTGGGAGATTTCTGGAGAAGCAGTAGCTCTATGCTGGCTAACACTCGTCCCCCTCCCTGCTAAAGATGGGCTCCCCCAGGCTCACCGCTCCCTCTTCCAGGCCAGGGGATCGTATACATAAAAAACATGATATGCCCACCTGACACTACACATCAACCTCCACACTCAGCGTAATGAGCTCCCTGTGCAATTAGTCCTCAGGAAAACAGGTTACAGTTTTCCCCTGACACGCTACACCCAAACACGTACGAAAAAATGAATAATAAAAAAAGCTCAGGGCGTCCCCCCCAAGACCCCCCAAGCAAAATAAAACAAGCCTCCAAACAGTTCCACTATATTCTCCACGAGCATGGTACCGCCATCTTTGTCAGTGAGCAGAAAGTGTGGCAGACTTACTACGTCCCACAAACTTATCCACCCAAGAAGGGAACAGCCGGACACACCGATTCGCGTTTCAGGCAGGGAGAGCCCCTCCTGCGTCTTTCAGCGCCCACTGCGAGCTCCTGCGCTTTCATTCTCCAGGATCCGGTGAAATCATTACACGGCTTCCTGGCCCATCACGGCATCCAGACTCATCAACACGTAAAATAAACACAACGCCGGTCTATAAAACCGCATGTTTTATGGACTTAATAACAGAGTTCGTATAGCAGTTCATTTTATCGCTCCAAAATATGAGATTAATTATGTAATGCTGGATAATAGCACATTTATGCAATTCTCGCAAATGCATAAACTTCGTAAGTGCCATATTGTTTCCTCCGGATCAATATTATTTCTTTGTGCCTAAAATGCATTTATGCATCTAGCCTATACAACAGAACCTGACTTTACTGGTTCATAACTTTGCAACGTTATATGTATTTTGTTTAAAAACCTTATCTTGAATCGATATTTAAAACACGTCAGGATTTGATTAACTGTTTATTCGGTTTATCGCTCGTTCCAGCAGATGCGTAATGAGTTTCACCAAGTCCTATTAGTGATTTAATTACAGCTGTAGATTTCGGGAGCCGAGAAATTAAACTGTATTGAGTGATTCGTAAATACATCGGCAATGTCACACCAATGCGATAATAAAGGGCAGAGGGGAGAGCAGCTCGTGAAATAGTCTATATCCCCCTCCAAGATAAATTCCCCGCGCAGCTGTATTGACATATTGCTGTAGAGAGTCTGGCGCAATATAGGTCAAAAATATATATATTGATTACTGTGTTATGAAAGCAAATGGAAAAAATATTTTCAGCATTGTTCACCCATGATATCAGTTTTCATATTGGTCTATGCAGAGCAAAACATGCTTATTGCCCTGCATTAACAGAAGAAATGTTAAATGCGTGGCAGGTGCATAT
>JAAGVU020000008.1:6029878-6051035 GCA_011763525.2 Mormyrus iriodes | reverse complement strand
GGGGAAGAATCAGGTACAGCCCTCTTGTAAGGAATGAGGGTCCACAATCAGAAGATATAGCTAATTTATTATCCATCTATCCATCCATCCATATATCCATCTGTTCCTCCATCCAGTGAGTGCATGGGTTAAGCCTCTGTACCTGTGATCGGAAGGTTGCTGGTTCAAACCCCCGCTTGGCAGAATAGTCACATCCTTGGGCCCTTGAGCAAGGCCCTTACCCCCCAGCTCCATCGGGGTGGCTGCCCTTTACCGCCAAGTTTACTCTCACCTATATGTGTCTGTGTGTCATGGAGAGCAGGAAGGGGTAGGCAGAAAGAGAGTTTCTCCACAGGGATCAAAAAAGTGTCATTATTGGTATTATTATAACCATTTATCTAGTACAAGACTGCAGTGAATCTCCCCAGTTGAAAGCTGTTAATTATATTACCCTAGTGATACACCAGGCCACTGCCATGTACCCCTGTCTTGTGCCCTATGCTGCCTGGAATAGACATCAGGCTCCCACAACATACTGCATAAGTCTTTTGAGGATGGCTTAGGCCAATAATTACCCCTCAACCCGCCCGTCAGAAGGCGGAAGGCTCTATCACGGGATACATGGAACGGTTAAACTCATTAAATCTTGTCCAGAGATCAGTCAGAAGGCACGAGCGAGCTTTCCCGGCCCCCTGTGATAATCCTGTGGCCTACCCACAAATCACATCAAGGCCTGGCATGGATGGACAATTATATGACACAATTCTGTCACAGCACTGTCAAACGTAAGCCTGCTAAAAACCGTGGCACACGGAAATACTTCCCAAGGGTTTAATATCAGTTGTCATGAATGTTAGGACAGATGTCAAAAACTGACATCTGTTGAATATTGCGCTTTTTATGTTTGATAAATTATTACTTTCTTAATAGTTGTCAGCTCGCACAAACAGTACTCTCATATACGATACACTGTTACTGGTACTGTAGGGTTTTACGATGACACTTCAAACACAGTACATTATGCAGGGAAAAGCTTTTTTTCTGAATCAAGCATGAAATGTGCAGCGCGTACGAAATAACATAAAAAAGCTCGTTCGTTCGTTTCTTTCAGATGGATGAAATTGATGTGGAAATTACATTCAGGTTAAAAATCACATTCCAAGTACGAAAACAGCCCTTTTTTAAAAATAAGCCGTCAGTATGATGATCTTACAACCAAATCAATTAGGCCTAATTAATAAATTTATGAATAATAATTAATGAATAATCAATTTACTGGATAATTAATCGAATAATCCCCTTTTCATTTTAATGAAACCAAACAAATGTCTTTTTATATCCATTATTTGGAGTAGATATATTGAATAGTGCAGTTCGACTTGAAAATCTGTCGCTTTGTCCTGTGTGTATTTTCATACCACTTACACGGGAGCTTTAACAGTGGCTGCCAGTGCAATGCGGTTGGCATATCTGCCGATCCGCTGGATCGCTTTCCCGCTGTCGGTGGATCCCGATCGCTGAAACCGGCACATTTTCCGCCCCGTTCGCCCCCGTCGCAGCTCTTCGGTTTCCGCGGCTCGGATTCTTCAGCACTTACCGGAAACCAAAGTTAAAAAAAAAATGTTTCGTAGCCATGAGCAAAAAGAGGAAAAGGGAGACAGAAGTAGCAATTCGGCGTTTAAACTTTTGTTGTTCCCATTTTTTCATTATTGCAATATGGTGGATTCCACAAAGATAACCGTGAAAAGAAGAGAAATACCACTGCGTTGGGAAAGATAAAGTCACCTTTCCGTCTTTTCCTACAGACATAACGGATCTTAGTTTTTATGATGGAAGATGTGAGTATATTCTTTAATGGGCGAAGTAAGCATATCAGTGCCTGCTTTGCTTTAGAAAGTAATGCTCTGCTTGTCCGTTGATTTACGTGAAAGATACTGATGCGCCCCATCCTATAACATTGATGCGGATAAATGCAAATTAATTTAATCTACCAAATTTTACGTTTTCGTCCACTTCCTATTGCAATGATAGTTATGTCACTGTCGATTATAGCTTGAGCTAAATGACGTGTTCCCCAGCCTATTCGAATTGTCCAATATTTCCACTCTTTAAAGTTTGTTGGTTATTGCATGTTAAATATGTTCTGCGTAGTTCTGCTCTGAGTAGATGGTGTGGCGAAGTATATTTATGGTTTGCGACCGTATGGGGTCGGTACAGTTTGGACAGTTGTGCTGGGTTCGCGTTTGACAGCGAGACGGTAGCATGAGCGAGTTATAGCTGTAATTATTGGTTTCGCTAATGAAAAGTGGGTTTGTGAAGGTCTCAGGCTACTGGGGTTGTTCCAATTCTCTGGTTGGTGCTGCCCCGCTGTCCCTGCCCCGTCTGGGGCTGAATGGGGCGCCTGTAGCAGGTCCATCAGTGGCTATGGTGACAGTATTGCAAAAACAAAGGGGGGGTTGTGTATGCCAAGCTTTTTACACTATCCCGAGGCTGGTGAAGGTCTTGGGGGGTGGGGGGGGGGTGTATTTCACCCCACTTTCAAAAGATTTAAGTTCGTCAGATGTCAGATGATGTGGGAGTCAGCCATGTAAGCAGTTACAGGCATGACAGTGACTGCACCCCATACAGAAATGCGTGTTCCTGGTTATCCTGTGGGAGATCCTGAAAATGTGGGTAGTTGGGTTTAGTTTAACATTTTTTTGTATTTCTGTAGTGTCTTTAGACCGATTTAGATTTGGCTTTCGCATAAAAGTGACTGTATGCCTGAGTTGTCAACTTTGCTCAGCTGGCTGGCGTGAGAATTTCAATTCGAGACAAGTCTGCACACGAATTTACATGTATGTAACAGTTTTATTACCTTGTAAATAGTCTTTAGGGTTTGCAAACGACCCAACACTTGTAATGTAGCTAAATTTAGGTTTATAATGGAATAATATCGATTTGCTGTAAGATTTCTTGCGTGAGCGTGAGAGCCTGACAGCGTGATGAGTGCCATGCCAGACGTGTGAGAGCTGGGAGCCCTGGTTTGCGTTACGACTGATAAAACTTACTGTGCGTGGACCAGAGAGGAATGGAAATAAATTGTATTCAAAAAAGAGGAACCAAAACCAGCCAGTGACAATGAAATCTAACTTTTGTTTTCACGCTCTTTATTATGGATCAGTACCAAGCTCAGCACCGACTTCTGCTTCATGTTTTTTTTTGGGGGGGGGGGGGTTTGTCACCATAATTTCTGGTTATAAACTTCTATCAGTAGGTGTGAAGTGACATATGCAGGGGCCACAGATCATGAAAACTGTCTATTTTTGTCATGTAGTCAGATTCACGGTGACGTGACTTCTCGTCCCTGCCTCGGGGGGGTAGGGGAGAGTAGAGTATCATGTCATTTATGTGACGGTCAGTTATCTAGAACAACGTTGACCGGAGTGGGCGGATTAGCAACCATTCCTAATCACGTCGGGTCACCGATGTGAAGATGTTTCTCATGGGAAAGCCATGCCCTGCAGGATGCGTGTCAAACAGAGGTCACACTGTGTGGGTTTGGGTTACGTCCAGTGAGCATTTTACAGAACCAAAGTCACTCTCACCCTGTGATTGGTTGTTAGCAGTGCTGGTGCCAGAACAAATCTGACAGCCGGTCCCCAGATTTTCATGGGGGGGGCCCCAGATGGTGACAATAAAAGCTTTTTGACCAAGGGAGAGGTAAACCAGACCAGGCTAATAGGCTGATCTTTTTTTAGCATCTTGAGTGATTATTTTTGGGAGAGCATGGGTGGCACCAACACTGGTTGTAAGAGATGGACAGAAGGTGTTCAGTCAGCACTGTTAGGAACCGGTTCAGTGTCCCTGGAATATTTGGGGTTAAGGGCCTTGCTCAACAGTGACATTCTGCCAGACAAAGGATGTGAACCGGCAACCTTTCGATCCCAGGTGCTCAGTCCGCAGCCCACAGAGCCACACATCGCATTCCTTTTTAGCTCTGGCAAATGTAGCTCATGTGTCTTTTAACAAATCAAATGGTGCGTCTGCACAAACTGTGGCTTACATGCATATCGGCCTCCCAAAGCCTGAGGGATGAAGATAGCAGGCAGACAAAAGGCAGAGGTGGAGCAGAGGAAGCCAGACAACAGGCTTCGTGTTTTCGAGCCGTGCCGTCGAACCTGAGGCCTGTTGTGCAGCAGCAGTGGACGCACAGGGCCAGGCATTTAGGAGCTCCATTCTGCATGTAAGCGACTCCAGTTACTTGACAGTTTGAGGTCTCTTTTGGGTTTTTCCTAATTGGACGTGTGATATTTCCCTCTGTCATCTTAATAACGGAGATCAGGTCTGAACCCTGAGGGTTTGTGTTTTATTAGAGCCCCACCATGGGCGCCACACAAACGTCTCAGCGCGATGCCGTCATCAGTGAGTGATTTCAAAAGTACAATGGTTTGTTTATAAAGAGAAAGCAATCATACTTTCAGTTAGTTAATAGGTACCTAATAGGTGCCATGTGGTTCACTGAAATATTACCCAATCACTACCATCTGCTGCTTCATGGCCACATCCCTGCAGGTCTGTAAGACCCCACAGAAAACAACAAGGCGATTGGGACAGTTGTCAGACAAACATACTCAAAACATCAAACATAATCTTCCGTGCAAAAATCGTTTAGGTTAACCCTCATTTTGCCATGTACTGCAGGGTGTGGAATGGAACTCGGGCAGTCCAGGGAAGGCGGGCTGGCTGAAGAAACACTCTGGAAAGTTCCTTGGGGTCTACAAAGACCGCTACGTCCAAATAGAGGAGACAGAGATAGCAATCTACGAGAATGAGGTAAACCCCGTATGATGAATGTGGGTCTGGCTACTGCAGGTCTCTGCCACGAATGTTAATTCTAGGTCTTGTAATAAAGTAATCTTGACAACCCTAAATTGTTAAACAGATATTGAAAATGAACACATGGATTTATGTAATTTAAGTTAATTAAAAAAAAAAAACCATCAACAATGATTGTAAAGAAATTTCGCTTTATAGCAGCTCCAGTGATCTTATAAATCCATGGGCTCTTCGGACGCCTCAGCAGCTGTGTGCGCCAGAGGGTGGCTTTCACTCTTAAAGTACTGGTTCTGAAAACGTCAGTTGTTGAGTTCCCTGGGAGGCGTGTCCCATATCAGAGCCCATGTTAGCTTTGAGACACATTAAGAGTTTGTGAAACGGGCCAGTTACACAGTGAAAGGAAACATGTGCAAACCGTTTACAGGGAAAAAATATTACAGAGGGGAATGAGACCTGTTACAATGTTTTACAACATTTTGAATTAAACATTTAATTTATGCCCATTACTATATAGCCCCACTTTGAGTTACACTGTATAATGCAAACCAGTGCAACCCGTGTCAAGGTTCACAATAAAATGAAAAGGCACTAAAATATGATTCATCTTTCAAAAATTCATGCAGCTCTCATCAAGGGCAGAAGTTTAATTTGAACATTGGTAGGGAACAAATTAGCCCTCAACCCCTCCCCTCCAACACACACACACACACATACGCACAAAATTCATTATGGCTATTCATTGAATGCCCAAAGATAATTGAGCATTACCCAGGAATTGCAACCCTATCAAAATAACCAGACAATAGATCTGCCAAAAACTTTTCAGAATAAATTTATTATAAAAATGGACAAAAAGAACATTTTATCAAAGGAAATAATTAAAGATAAAAGATGCAATAATGAATTACTTGGGAAAAGAAAATTGAAACCCCCAGGGCCCTCATTTACATAACAAAATCACGACACATTAGCTATATACGCCAGAGAAGTGAATATTGAATGTAATCCTGTGCTATTGCAAAAGACTAATCATTGAAATCGTGCCACTTGTACTGAGTATAATCATCTGAAATTCTCAAAATGTACGCTTAAAATTAGCAAATCAAACGATATTGGTAATCAATCACCGCACTCTCATCCTGAGTGGCTGCACTCTCCCAGTTGCTACTAGGGGTCACAAACCCCACGCCAACCAGCACCGTAGGGTACGTCTCAAAATTTTTAGTTTCCATCCCCCATCTCTTCTGTTAACTTCAACTAGGATGAGAGGGAGCGAGTGAGACTAGAAGAAGAATGAAATGAAACACTTTGGCGACGCACCCTTGATTTCACACAATAAATGTCAGCAGAAGTGAACATTTTGCCTGTGATTCAACTCTGAGAATGTTAACATGAAAGTTTGGAGATTGCTAGACAATTTGGGACAATTTGGTTCCACAATATTGGTAGGGACATGTCCCTACAGTCCATACCCCAATTCTACCCCCCCCATCTCATAAAAATAAATTCTGGAGTAGAGTTCAGAGTGCAGTAAACAGATCTGCTCTGTTTGGTGCTAAACGTAAACATGGCCGTCTCCTCTTCTGTGCAGGACCTACAGAAGTGTGTCGAGAGGATGCCGCTGGAGAACTACGAGCAATGCCAGGAGCTGAAGAGCACCTTCAAGAAGAAGAACAGGCTGGTGTTAATACGAGCCCCCAGGTCAGGGAATAAGGTGAGCTCTGTCGGGCACCCCCCCGCACGGCTCGCCACACTTGGCACCCTCTCAGTGCTCGCTCCGCTCTCCGGCTCCTTTAAACCCAGAGTGGAATCACCTGCCCCAGGCCCTCAGTCGCCAGGGCGGCAACCCTATGTCAGCTGATTGGCCGACTGGCTCCCGGAATTCAGCATTCACTCTGTGCTTCGATCCCAGTGTGCGCTATCTGGGTCCAAACTGCCATTTTTCTGGTTTTGACATACGGTGACTGAAAAAAATAAGAACTGCAGGGTGAACCCACGACTCTGCAAGCTGCAGTGATGTCATCAGCAGCATGGGGATCAGAAGCAGAGCCCCGGTCCATATACCGGGCAAACGCTTCCAGGAAGAGTCCCACGGGCCAGAGTCTTCCATGTTCACTGCAGGAACTGTCTTCCCCAAAGGGAGTTTTTTTTTTCCCATAAACCAGGAAAAGGAAGATGAAAATTTTAATGCTACAAGAAATGAAACAAAGTGATGAAAATATTTGTCACTTAAGGCAGAAAATGAAATATACAGTGTTAATCCAGCCAATTTCCAGCTGCTTATGCTGGTCACGGTTACAAGGGGCGGCTGGGGCCTATCTCAGGCAGCACAAGGCAGAAGGCTACAGTGCACTCTGGGTGGGCTGCCAGCACAGGGCTGCAGTGCATTGTGGGAGGGCTGGCAGCACAGGGCACGGAGCTGCAGTGCACCCTGAGTGGGCTGGCAGCACAAGCCTGCGGTGCATTGTGGGTGGGCTGGCAGCACAGGGCACGGAGCTGCAGTGCACTCTGGGTGGGCTGGCAGCACACACACTATGGACAGTTCAGAGACACCAGTTCACCTAACTGCAGGTCTTTAAGCTGCAGGAGCAGACCCACCCAACACAAGGGGTCATGCTGGCTCCACACATGTGCAGAGTGAAAGAACTACTTCAGGGGGTCAGGCAACAGTAATACCTCAGGAGCCACCTATGCAGTGTTAATGAGACACCAGTAATGTAAAATCCCCCCCTGAAGTTTTAGAGGTAGGTGTGTGAGCCAAAAAGATGATGACATCAGAGTAAAACGGCAGAAGCCGAGTGTGATTTGCCTGCAGTGCAACTTACGGGTATTTTGCACGGTCACAAGACATTTGGAGGCTCATGGATTTTGCTCCAGTGTCACGCCCGATATTTCTTTCTGATTATTTTTAAGTGCCCCTGGTTTAAGTTCAACTACTGTAAAACCTCTTGGTGCCGCGACCTTCAGCAGGAGAGGAAAAATGATGATGGTGAAGTTTCATCGTGTGGAAGATAATATTTTATATTATGTTTTGATGGACTGAAAGGTGATAGGAGTTGAGATCAGGCATTGCTTGGTCACCTGCATTAACACCCCCTGCCCCCCCAGAAGGGAACTGGTCGGCTGGCGGGTGATGAGACAGGCTCTCTTTGGCCAGTCCCAGCCGATGACAGAGGGAGGCCCCTGTAAGGGGGCTGTGTTCGGGACCCGACTCTGAACCCTGAAATGAATGTATCACACTTTCCCCGTCTCCTTACCACCTCTAGTTGACGGGGAGCTCAGATGTCAACCGTGTAACGTGGTTTAATTCAAAGCATGACATGATTCACCATAAAGCAGACATTAATGGGGGCAGTCTTTGAGCCTTCTGAAATCAGGAGGCATCAGCTAACGCTGCAAAAAATATTTGTGAAATGAAACGATGGTATAAGCACAGGCACTAGTACATTAGATTGCTCCTTCTCACATATCCCACCTGTCTCTCCTTTGAGACATGCACACCTATGAACCTAAATAGTTCTTGTTTGAAACTGAAGTAATTTGTCTCATATCCTTTTTTGGTTGTTGTTCAAAGTGAAAGCTTCTGTTTAGAAGCAGGTCTCTGTTTATAGAACTGGGATAGACGCCCGTATGCTGAATTACTGCAGTGCGCATTGATTGATTCATTAGAGTGGCTAATTCAGAAAACGCACTAGCAAGGCGTCATAGCTGACTTTATGGTGGCGGACAACAGGGTGTCAGTACAGAGAAAAATCCTTGCATTTTGTCAGATGTGTCTTTGTTGAGATTCATTATAAGATGCATTAAGGAGCTCAGGCGAAATGTCAGAGACAGCTCAGCTTAGTTTCAGCTCAGCTCAGTTTCGGTTCGGCTTAGTTTCAACTCAGCTCAGTTTCAGCTCAGCTAAATCACTGGTGCTCTCCGAAACCTGAGAAGTAAAATGTGTCAAAAAGCCAGAATTACTAAAAAGTGTTGCTCATGTATTCATGATTTTGATCTACAGTAAACATTTCGCCGCTGCACAGAACTGTCTAACAAACCCAAAATACTGAGGAAAGTACCAGTATTAAAATTTGAATCAATATTTAAGATGTGGCAGATTGTGATGGCTGTAGGGCAGAATAAATCTTTGTGGGCAGAGAGGTTCCACAGGCTTGGCTTCCCTGTGGACATCTCTTTGGACACCTCTGTGTGGCAATGTAATGTTCTGGCACCTCAGGGTATGAGGTGTTTGAAAAAAAAACAGTGGGCTTCTTTAAGCCCTGGCGAGCCCTCGCGGGCCGTCCCACTCTGCTCGACCCAGCTGGGGCTAAATGACTCCCACCACATGCTATTAACATCATTCATTTCTTTTTGGCCCAGACTCTCATTTCAGCAAATGGTGCCACAAATATGTGCTTTGATTCAACGGTTACCTTGGAGAAGTAGCACAGAAAAGCCGCCATTGTGCTTAGTATGGCGGCCTCACTCTCCTACCGCCCCTACGGAGATCTGCTGTTCGGCTGACGGCGATGGCTGGGGAGCGAGGGATGAACCTCATTTAGTCTGAAGGGGTAAAAGCCTTCAGTTGGGGAGTTGGGCAGTATCACTGGTCACTGAGGCTTTATGGTTCTCCAGGTCCAAGATGTTAGGCTTCAAGCTCAAACTCCTGAGGAGAAAGAGGCTTGGATCAAGGCCCTCAGTGATGCAATCAACAGCATGAAGCACAACATTTTTGACGAGGTGCGTATCTAACTTTGGCCAGCGCTTCAGGTTCTCCCCGCACAGCCCTCCAGATGCACTATTAGATAAAACCAATGGAGAATTGCTTTTGATTTTGAGACCATAATGTGTGACATTGATTCGATCTGTTTTTTTTAAATGATCCAGGCAGCCATTTGATTGGTGTCCTACAATCAGCTCAAGATGTCCTTCATTTTGCATGCAGGTGAAGGTAGAGGGGAGCTCCTTGGAACATGTGACTCTCACACGGCCCAGAGGAGACCAGAACAGAAGACCGCCGACAAGGATTCATCTACGGGAGGTATGTAGGCAACGGTAACTGCAGAAGATTTCGAATGGGGTGGCCATCGGGGGCTAGTTATACTGATGAGGGCAGCCACACTGAGCCGCATCTGGCCAGTCAGGTGGGGGGGTGGGGGGTGGTACCGGGGGCCCCCTCGGTATAATTTCCTGATCACGATTGACTGGAAGATTCGTAAATTTGCCCATAAAATCTAAAAAAAAGGTAAAAATAGAATGTCACTAAAAAATACTGCATGTCAATAAAAATGGGCAGTCTTGTCAGTAAAATCAGAAATTTAAGGCTGGCAACCCTGCTGGCAGACTGATCGACGGGTCGGGCAGCTCAGGGTTACAGAAATAAATGCCCCATATTTCATATTTATTTTTTGGTGAGGGGTGACTACTGGGGTGGCCTCGTATTTACCGGTGTCAGCCCTGGGCACCCCTCTGCACGTGTTCCTTTGGATGTGAAGTGCCTTCTGTATTTTCACAAGCCTGACGCTGATACATAGGATACTAGTTCCAAATGGACTGAAATGTTTGAATGCTTAAAATATGTTCTGGTTAACCTCCTGCAGGCCGGTAATGTAAAATCGAATGGGATTATGAGGCACGATCTCGACGGCATGTCAGACACCCATTACATCAATACAAACGTGATGACTCCAGAACATGCTGTGAAGCCTGCCATGCCACCCTCTAAGTCTACTGAGACCTCAAAGCACAACCCTGGTGAACAAGAAAGTCCTCAACACAAACTTCTCAAGGTGGCTGACGCACTGGAGCTGATACCCGAGGAGGAACCTCTATCGCGAGTCACGCTGGACGGTGAGGGAGACGCCAAAAACCAGATCCATTTGACTCCAAATCTGCCGCACAAAGACCTGAAACCTCCCGTGCCTCCATCCAAAGATAAGAAGCCCAGTAAAGCTGTGGAAGAACAAAAGATGTCTTACAGTGAGGAGCAGGATGGAAGTACTGAAACAAGCAGTGACTCTGAGGAAAAGGCTGCCATGCTGAAGTCCACTCTGGATCCTCCTAAGAAGCTTGCAATGGGCCTAGATTTGAAGGCTGTATCTCCTGGGGTTGAATGGTCTCCTAAGGGTGACTCCCCAGGACAGAACTCGGCATCGGTCCCAAGTCCACTTGGAACAATCAAGGAGCATTCATCACATCTCTCAGAAAAAATGGAGAAGGGCACATTAAAAAGCGCCTCAATGGGGGACCTGCTATCCAAGGTAGAGAATGAGGAGCAGAACGTCGAGAAGTTCTCCATAACGTCTCTGAGGAACATCATCGGTGAGCTGCGGAGCAAAGTGTCCCAGGAGGTCGAGAACACCAAGAAGCTTCTGAGCACCGCGTCCCCCCGGGAGGATGGACGACCGATCAGGGAGACCCCCATGGATTCCCCGCCAGCCGAGCTTCTCGCCAAGGCCTTGGAGAAGCTGCAGAGGGCAGACCAGTTCTTGAGAGAGGCAGAGGGTCTCGAAGAGTTTGAATCCCTGGAGAAAAACAACAAAAGATTAAGTTGGTAACAAAGACGACCATGTAAATGGGTCAGAGACATGGAGGCAAATAGATACATTTTAATAACGATATAACAGCAGGATAGACACCCTCGGAATATATATGCTAACACTGCAATGTAGTGATTTTACCTTCCACCTGATTTCTAACGTAAATTCCATTTTTAAACAACAGTCCTAAGTCTAATATTTCCATTGATATGCTGATTAATTTTCGTAAGATATGCGGTCCCGTTAGACCATGTCAGCCTAAAACAACAGATTCGCTACAAATTAGATCAAATCGACTTAATTTTTTACCGCAACATCAGACAGTTCTGTGAGTTTAACAAGAACTACCTATGCTGTTACTTGAAGTCATTTAAGTATTTTAAATGAATGTGTAAAGAAAGTCATTTTCAAACCAGCTTTTCTGGGAGATATTCCAAAAGTCTCTGAATATCGACATTCCTGCCCCGCCTCGAAGTTCCCCTTTACTTTGTAGGGGCTGGAAATAACATAAACAACTTAGTACAACCTGATGTGCGGTCATTGCGGGGAACAAAGCAGGCTTGTGGGGATGCGGGCAGCTCTGAACACACGCGGTACAGAGAAAACTTCGCAATGTTCGAGTTGAAGGAATGGTTCGCTCTAACACGGAGTTTTTCTGCGGGAGCGTCGTAGAGCCGTGCTCTGTTTAAAAAGTATTTTGTGGTTTGGGATGTAATACTGTTGCTCAGGTTTTTTTTTTCCTCATTTGTGTTGATACCCGGAATATTGTTCTAATCTATCTACACCAGAGCCGATAATATATGAGGTTAATTCATAATATTTAGATTTATATGTGAGTATATCTTAAAGAGCACTTGTTTAGCTGCAGTTCTTGCCAGATTGCTACGGGCATTCAGTGAGAAAAATCCAGAACTGAAGTACAACTAATGTGTTTTATTAATGTACAGCATTGTACTTGTTACTGAAGAATAGGTAGAATATGTGGCAGGTGCCAGAATTAATTAATCTGATTGTATACTTACTTTCCTGTCTTTAGTGCTTTACCACAAATGTTCGGTTTATTTTTCATGAATTCACACTATTATGCAAATAAACTATAATTCAAAATGTATAAATGATATAATACAAAATGTTTCCTTATATCATTTTATTTAATATCTCAGTGCATTTTATGTGTATGGCCAGAGTAACACAAATAATAGTTTCTGTCTTACTAGCAATAAAATAATAATAATAATAATAATAATAACCAGAAAAATTATAAAATGGGACGGCAATGTAAATATGCAATAAAGTCAGTTAACACAGCTGCATTGTGTTGATTTGATTAATATGTTGCTTTTTTCCACATTGATAAGTTACTCTAATTACTTTGATAATAATTTGTTTGTTAAAGCATATTAAGAGTACAGGAGATGAGAGTCTAAATATGTGAGATAGTTGTACTCCGGCTTTGAAAAGATATATACAAACAATTTAGTGACTTTTCACCGAAAAAACGTCAGTGGCTAATAGGAGCCCTTCTGTAACGCGTTCCCTCCGTGTAAGGTGGAAGGCGATGGTCACACTGTGGTCTTTTGGCTTGTTGTTTAGGTATGCCTCTTAAAGTGCTTTGGTTCCCCATTAAGTTTCAGTAACTGCATAAACCAGAATAAAGTAACAACGTAAGGAACCGGCTGGCAGAATCCAGCCCACTCATCGTATGGCTATTAAGCTGTTTCGGAAGAACTAAACAAAGACGCGAGAGACCAGCTGGTGCATACCTCCCGCGCAAAGCGACGCCTTACTGCCTTCATCGTCATCATCATCTTCTTCCACAGCTCTGCCATTGCCAAGTGATGGCAGTTTTACCCATTTCCTGGACTTGGCTGTTGTATCGCTATAAAACCAATTAATTTTAAAAGCACGATTGTTTTAGTTATTGTATTAGAACGCCATCTCTGGAGGTTTGGAAAATTATTATTTTTTTCTGCAATGGCACATAAATAAAAATAGGAACTTTTTAGACATAATGATGGTTAGATTACTTTTTCCATTTCAGTGCATTTCGGCCGATATTGTGCTAGCCCACACCAGGACATGGTTAGGCATTTGTATTTGTGTTTGGTCGCCCCGGCAACGCTCTGGGCAAGTACTGCGAAATGCTTCACAGCTTGTGAGCATTCGTCTACTCAGTGTGTTACTATGGCTTTGTTTAAAGCGGGTAGCAATGTACCTACTTCATCATGCGTGTTTGCTTTGTCCTTATTGCTGAACCTATTTAACATAGAGTCATATAAACCAACCAACGTGGTTGCATGGCTGACTGAAATCCAGCTGAAAATGTACGTAGCAGTTCTGCAGGGTTTTTTTCCCCAAATAGGGTGTGTATCATTGCATGGAGATTCTTGCATCAGTTTTCACTTCTTTCTACGTAGATCTTCTCCACTGCTTTCAATTTCAGGTTACATGGACTGAAAAATTAGCATCATGAAACAAAGCAGTTTCACAATGACTTCCGCTCTCTGTGGAATGACCATGGGCTTCCCACACTCAGTAGCACAGAGGAATAAGTAACTGGCAGCTGTTCTGCATGCAATTAAAGGAAAATGTAGCAGAACCGAAGGCAGATCCCTTTTCCAATTTGATTTTAATGCTTTTGTTGAGCTGCCTGTTGTTATGAAGACAGTTACTTCAGATAATTTAAAATCTGCAAAGGAAGTTAGGTTCCCCTATAAATAAATAAGGTATATGCTCAATGTAGCAGAAGGATGGATGTTACATTTCAAACCATTATTTTAAATTGGATGTGGTTTTCAAACAGTCAGTCTATAAACAGAATATTATAACACAACCACTTTAATAGATTGGTACCTGCTTATTGTCATTGTTCTTATCTTACTGTACTGCTTTGCTCACATTATAGACTATTAATGCGATTTAGACTTCTGTAACTCCTAAGCTGATGTATGTTTTTGGGAGCCATAAATCCTCACAGTGTTGTGTATGTATGTTTTTGAATATGTGAATTACGATTAAATATATTTCAAAATTCTGACACAAATATAGAGATGCTTGCACTAGTTTCTGGTTGCCACATCAAAAGAGACACCTTATGAGACTCCAGATATACACGTTTAGGCATGCCTCCGCCCAAAACGGGGTCTGGCCTGGGCTCCTCTTCATGCTAACTGTGGAACGAAGTCTGCTTCTCCGGCAATGTTTACAAACTATTTCTGCAGTGAATTGAACCTTTGATTGGGGCTTGAAATGTGCAGTGTTTGTGTGCATGCGTGTGTATGTCTGTATTTATGCGCAAATTCCAATTATTGGTCGGTATGTAACTTTAGCAGGTAACACTCCCAAAGACATTGCTGGAGCATAAGCAGATCCCATTAGTTCAAAAACAAACATATGGCAGCTTTTCCACTATGCTAGTCACCCTGTGCCCGTTGCTCCATCTACGGTGTGCATCCGCAGAGAAAATGAGCAATCGATATGGATTACTATTATTTATAGCGGCTGGTGCCAGGCAGGACCGGTGGAAACCTACATGTGGTGCTGTAGCGGATCTTCACAGCAGGTTCCCCCCTTAATTTCCTCCCCGGCAAAGTTCACTACTCAGTTTCACTTTATTTTGGACGTTGGGGGGGTGGGGGTGGATGTGTTTGCTACGTTGGCAAAGCCCCCAGAATATGGTGTGCTTGGCAGCCAGCTATGGCATCTCTAAGACTAACAGGCCCTGGTAACAAGTAGCAAATCACAAAATTCCTTTGATGTGTGTTATTCCATTTTGTGCACAATCCTCACTGACTCTGTGTAGTCAGTGTGAAGGTATGGAAACTACAGACGAAGTGTCAATTTTTGTTATTTTTGCCCTAACTGTATGTCTACAAGGGCCTTTGGAAAACGTAAGTCTGCTTATCCATCCTTAATGATTCAACAGTGAAATAACGAGGCCGGACTACGTCGTCATTGAGGTGTTTCATCATCTCAATAAGAAAACTCAAGAACAAATACTGATGAATGACATGCAACATTCAAACAAATGAACAAGCCAATTAATTTTAAAAACGGTACATTTGAAACGGCTAATATATGCCGTGATATTCTAACAGACTGGGAACGGCGAAGAAAATAATAGCGCGGGAAATGTCGCCCTCTTGTGGATGGTACGTGATGCTATTTCCTTCATTTTTATGTGTGTTGTTTTACTCCATCAGAAGTAGCTGCCGTAGCAGATTATTACTGTCTTAATTAACTGTCTTAAGAATAATAGTATCCGACATTAGTTCAAGCTAAGCACAGGATTCAGTTAACGTTATTAAAGTTTAGGACAAACAATGTGTGAGTTTTACTGAATTGGGATATACTGTGAAGAATGTTCTTTATTTCACTGAAATGAAAAATCCCCTTGCCTTACGATAAGCCATGCCCTGTTTTAAAACTCAGCTATGCAGGGTAAAAATAATACATTTTATCGGTGTATTAAATCGATATATTATTAATAGTCTACGATCCTGCTCTCAGAGGGATCTGCACAAGCTTCTAGTTCAGTCTCAATAAAACGTTTAAGATTAAGATCAGTAGTCAGACATAGCTATGGACATTGCAATGCACACCAGATTAGCGCTGGCAGGGGGCAGGGGGCAGGTCTGCACCCGACACCCGGATGCGCAGCCAGTTTACTGCACGCTGCATTATTTTGGTTAGAATATTCCTCCGGGGTTTATTCCTCACCAGGGCTCCGAAAGCGAAATGCCCTTAACCTGAATCCCGTCTCCCCCGCTCCCATCAGCAGCATGGACGACGATTTGGTGTCGGACGATGATATCTGTAAGTCGCTGTGTTGATTAATGCTTTGCTCGCAAAAAAAACCGATACGGATGTTTTAATAATATATCATTTACCTCTGGATTTTACTGAACACTTCAGCTGACCGTATCATAATTCTGGGCTACCGCGATAATACACCCAAATGCCCAAAGCCTTAACTTTGATATCTATTGCAATTAACAGCTGAAACATTTCTGTATTTCAAGCATCTGTTCGCTGTCATCATAATACAAATCATTCGCGTATCTAAATGGTATATAAATGATGTCACGAATTTACAATTAATGCACAAGTTTTTTGTGCGTTGAGGATGAAAATGATAAAAACAAATATTTCAGCGTGTCTTAGGTTTAGAACTGGAAGACAGCAGCAAAGTGAATGAAAAGCGCAGCAATATTGGCCTTCTAAACAGTACTATTTCGGCTGCTTATACCTGATCCGCTTTGTGTCGTTCGGTTGTGATATTCCCTGTTCCCACGCTCAGGTGCGGAGCTGAAACCGCCGGCTGGGGAAGTTTTGTGGTAGTAAAGTGGTAAATGTGCTATTTGATAAACTGCTACATCCTGCCGGATATCCTGTTAAATGAAAAAAATCTTTTTTAATTGAAATGTAGCAGTAATACTTCCTACTGTTTCTTATGCCACCGTTGTTTTTTTTCCTATTACCGGGTCGGTGTCTGCTTAGCCCTGGTACAATGAAAAACGACTAGTGCTGTAAATATTTCAGTATTATGAATGGCTGCTAAATGTGTGTCATACTTTAATACGCCATGAAATACCACGTTATCTTTATCTGTAGGACTGAATAGTATAGGCCTATAATTAATTGCTTTATTAACTGCCCGTTCATTCTCAATAGATGCACATAGATAACAGATCCAGTAGAGGGTCGCTCTGCTTTATTAAGGTTTCTTTCTTTTGCTAAAAGGGGCGTCGGTTTTTTTTTTTTTGTAAAACAGCTTTTACAAAAGCTAGTAAGGTGATGTCACTATGGTAGTGTACCCGTGGAAAGACGGACTGTTCCTTCAGCCTTTTGTATACGAAATTACCAGGAAAATTCACTTATCTGATCAGGGTATTGTTGTGTGTGAGGTCAGGCCGATTGCTGAAAGAAAGGTGGCAGGGAAACAGGAAATCAGCCTGTTATTATAATGAGAAATCATAACCGCTCAGGTTTGTAAGTGAAGCTGCAATGATAATTACTTATTTAAAGCATTTCTTTTAAAATTATTTTTTTTGTTTTAAAAATGATCTGTTTCTCTTCGACTGTCTCCTTGAAGTGCTTCGCTCCGAAAAAGAATTGCACGATGCTGCCAAAAGAAACGACGTGGAGAGAATGCGGGAGCTGATCCGAAAAGGCGTGGACGTCAAAAGCAGAAACAGGGCGAGTGTCTGACAGGTCCAAAGCTGCGTCCAGCCCATTACATTCCCCTTAGTATTTCAAAGTTAATGCATGGACGTGCTTTAATTTGACAAGCATCTCGCAGGAAACCCTGTGCTTTCAGGCTTGAGCAGCTCGGATTCCTCTTCCCTGGAGCCCTCTCTATGCATCCGCTCCATTTGCAGTATCTGTATTTTCCTTATTGTCGGGATTTTATGCGGAAATTGTTCACGACATTTCGCCGTCCCGAAATAACTTTAGCAGTGTTCTAAAACTGCATCTAAAGAACATCTAAATAAACGTAAGCAGACAGTCCATTAAATACGAGAAAAGAATATTTACCTTAAAGAATATTTATCTCTTTGCATGCTGTGAGTATCTTAAAGCATTTTTTTTACCCCGCTGAAATAGGACACGGTGTAAAAGTAAGAGATGAAAAATTTCAGACAAATCGTGTTGTTGTTAACCATAAAATCAGGCTGATAGCAAATGGCACAGCATGTGTAATTAAATATAGATGCATACCGGGGAACTGTGGCTCAAATTTAATGAATCTTAGAGGAAATGGTGGTTAAATCATGTTTTGTTTTTCTTTGGAGTCGTAGTACATTAGAGATGGAGGAAAGGCATTGTGGCCCATTTGGGAACAGGATGTTGCCCTCATTTTTCAGCTAAATGCCCGTTTTGAGTGTTTTTCCTTTCTGTCCCATTACGCCAGTCCGGTCACTGAGCTGCTTTTAGACAACTGTTTCTGGTTTCCTTAATTAATATTAATTAACCAGTAATAACTGGCTCTCTTACAGTACCAGTGATAGTGTTACTCTTACCTCCTCGTCAGCGTAATCGCTGATTGAAATTTTTATTATAATTCATTTTGGATAATCATCATCCCCAAACATTGATGTGCTTCATTCTCGGACCTCCTTCCTGTTTCTTTTCATTCACCTGCTGGTTCTGGATCCCTTCGCAGGTGGGAAGGAAGGCCTTGCACTGGGCAGCAGGGATGGGAAACGAACAGGCTCTGTGCTTACTGCTGGACCATGACACTGAGCTGGACTCAGAGGACGTCGTAGGTGCCCTGGACAGGCTGGTGGAAAAAGAGAACCTTAAATGATTTTCTTCATGCACACCTTTTTGTTATCTAATTTATTTATTTTGGTTACCAAGGAAACACTGTTATTCAGCGACAAGGGTCCGGTTCTCAGCTTCATGCCTTTTCTGTTTGTACAGCTATATATAGGTGTAGAAAGTCGGGTCAATTACCAAAGTAACTAAACGAAAAATCTAGAGTAAACAAGGTACAGAGACATCACATTATAACTCAGTTGTCTGTTCCCTTTGGTGAACAAGAGAAGCATTTTTGATGATAGTTATGTATTGTACGTGTTTATCTTCTGTGGTTAATGGCTGTGCCTGGCAAGTCCTCTGAAGACAGTAGGGAGATTGCTGGCTTTGGGTTGATATTCTCTTGACTACTGGTTCATTCCTGCAGAATCTGATGCTCAGGTCCTCCTATACAGATACAGTTTTGTGCTAAAGTCTTAGGCAATCAGAGAAAATGATGTTTAAATGAGCTTTGTGTTGATGGTGTTATGTCTGTCAAAGTGTGTTAGCTTAGCCGTTTCTAAACCTCTCCTAATCTTACTCCAGTATTTGCAGTAGCCATCCAATACACCCATGTATTTTTTGAGTCAACCACCATCACACCTTGTTTGGCTAATTAATACCTTGTTGAGCTACTTAACCCCTGTGTTATTTTTGGGGTCGAAGTTACCACAGTCCATCTTCAAAATGAGGATATATTCTATAGAATCTAGAATTTAGAACGGAAGAAGTAAAATACGCAAGGGTTAAATTAAATATTTCATTGATCTGGTGGTGAGATTTAACGCATACATGGAATGGCTGAGGTGCCTCTGAGGAGAGGTTTGGGAACTGGTGTTCTTCCAGCCATCCATCATGATAGTAACTTTTTCAAAATCAGAAAAAAATAATTGTCTTACTGTTAATTTGCATTTATTGTAATGTTTAAATTGCATTTTCTTCTGAGCAAACATACATTTACTACCCAGAAAAATAACTTTAAACATTACCCTTGACTGCCTAAGACTACTGCGCAGTAATGTGTGTCCATGGGGATGCCTAGCATTTTACAGTTCCTCACACATTTCCACGGTGGTGGGATAACTTGCATTGTTTTGTATCGAATGTATGAATGCTAAGTGTTTTATTTGCTATTTGAAAAAGTACACTGGGATTTGTTTCTTTGCCTAGCTCAGTGTTTCTCAAATCAGCGGACCCTCAGAATTGAGAGGGAGCAAAAATGTGGACCATTTGGGGGTCCCCAAGGACCGGTTTGAGACACACTGGTTTAGTCCATCTAACACTCTATAGTTTGGGGGGGGGGGGGGGTCACGGTGTAGGGTCAGATGTGTGGCACCCCTGGAGCTGGGGGTTAGGGGCCTTGCTCAAGGGCCCATGACTGCCCTGCCAAGGCTGGGGCTCAAACCAGCTATCTTCAGACCCCAGGCACAGAGACTTAATCCACTAAGAGCTACTCACTGCCCTGCTGTTGGGCCTTTGGTTGGGCCTTTTGGCTCATGAGCTCAGAGTGTGGACAGGGCCCATCAGAATGGGGCCTCAAATACACAAAGAAAGTCAACCATAGCTCAGAGAGTTTTCCATCCTCTCTAAGGGCTGTGCAGCGTTTCCAACAACATAGCTTAATACCTCATGCCATGCATGTGGCTGACATATTCTGTCTTTCCTCTCTTAATACAGGGGATCTTTTCGTGTTGTGCATGAGCTAAATGGGATTATACTAAGAAAATAAAAAGCTTTCACGTATATAATGCACAAATATTAGCACACAGATACTCTTAGGAGAACATTAGCAATATTTACTGGTTTGAGTCGACGTGATGTTAACCTCTAACACTGGGATTTTGCATGTTCAGCAGTAAATAATTTAGTTAAATATTTATTGTCTGTTTATCCAGTTTGGCATGAACGCCGTGCTTCTGTCATCCTGGTTTGGTCACCACAAAATCCTGCAGATCTTAGTTGCTTCAGGGGCGAAGCTGAACTGTGAAAACAAGGTATGTTGCTTTGTCACCATGACGACCAGCGCACGATGCTGCCAGCCAATGCCATTCATAGCGTGCCGTTACGGACGTGTCCCTCAGCCCACGGTGGCCCTCGCTGGTTTTCATTTCCTGACGGCGGGTGTTTCTTTTTGTTTGGCAGAATGGCTTAAACATGCTGCACTGTGCCACACAGAGAGGTCATATTCGTGTCCTGCAGTTCATCATGGAAGACCTGGAGGATGTGAGCCTCGACCGAGTGGACAAGGTGGGGATGGAGCCCTTGTGAATCTGGGCTGCTGGAAAGGGTGGAAAGGTGATATTACCCCCACGGGCCTGAGGAGGAGGATCAGCAGTCAGAAGATGGATGGATGGATGGATGGATGATATATTCATATCACTGTTGTAGCTCCTGCACACATGAGTGTAGGGCTGGTTATCCCTCACTCTGTTCCCGTTTTCTGTCCCTCACTGTCACAGTGATGAATAACACTATGTAACACAAATTTTGTTCCTGGACAATACATGTTATTTCTTAATTGCTTATGTTGTAAAAGTATA
>JAAGVU020000008.1:6018220-6029778 GCA_011763525.2 Mormyrus iriodes | reverse complement strand
GTTTTAGGCATAACGGGTTAGGAAAACACACTTTGTACCCAGGAACAAAATAAAAATAAAAATTTGTTACATAGTGTGATTTAATCAGCTTTGCCCTCATTTGTTGGAAGGTACCTGATAAGATTTATGACAGACGACAGACACGGTACACAGTACTCTACCATAAAGTATAATGACAGATTGTCTATGTGAAAAAATATCTGGCAGTATATCACTCTTGTTTTGTTTCATATGGCAATTGTGATTGGCTGTCCACACAGTGGTGAAAAATGATTGGATTGTACTGCATGAGGGGTTGATACCTTGGCTAGCTGTGACTTAAATGTCCCCAACATTACACTGCTTGTTAGCAGTCCTGTAAACTAATTTGTAATTAGCTTGGTAAGTTAGGATAACAGTGAGTATCACTGTTGCGTCTCAATCTCAACAGCTGGAAGATGGGTGGGCTTTCTGATTTCTGTTGTATTTGTGTTGAATTATGTGGAGTACAGTCATTTGCAGTGATTTTGAATTTTAATAACAATCATAAAAATGTGTTTGTAAGTGCTTTGTAGTGAGGTGGCATGGTGGTGCAGTAGGTTGTGCTGTTTGAGTATCCGTCAGGGCTCCGTGTGTGTGGAATTTACACATACTCCATGTGGTGTTGTGGGGCTTACTCCGGTTTCCCCCCACAGTCCAAACATTTGCTGAGGTTAATTGAAGTTGCCAAATTTCCCATAGGTGTAAGTGAATGATGCCCTGTGATGCATTGGCACTCCATCCTGGGTTGTTCCCTGCCTTGGTCCCATAGGCTCCAGATCCCCACCCCCCCATGACCCTGAACACAGCAAGCAGCTACAGAAAATGGATGGATGGGGACTTGTAGTGTTGGGACTGGAGGTGAGGCGTTCACCTCTGTGACCCTGTCATCCCACTGCAGGGACCAGCAGAGTAAATGAGAGTTACCTCAACAGCCTCTGGCTTCAAAGTGGCACGATTCTCACGCGAGAAGCACGATGGGTCACAGTGTGCTGTCAGCACTGCATCATCACACCTGCTGTTTGTTTCCTCCCTCAGTCAGGTAAGACGGCCCTACACCTGGCTGCAGAGCATGGACAGGCGGAGGTGGTGGAATACCTCATTGGGTTTGGGTGTGCCCACGACATCAAGGACAAGGTATCCGTCTGTTCCTGGCAAATATGTTCACCCTCGTAGTATTAATTTAGGATTCAGAGAAAGCCAAAATGAAACGACACCGCATGACTGAGAATGGGTCGGAGCTGGGCACTGGAACCGAGGGGACAGGTTCACTATGATGGTTGGTTCTGTTCTTACCTTCTCGCAGGAGATGAACACTCCAATGCATCTGGCGGCAAAGAATGGGCACATAGAGGTGCTACAGAAGATTGTGGAGACTGGAGTGGGTCTGGATGAGAAAAATGTTGTAAGTGGAAGGCTTGTGAACCAAGGGTGGAATCTGGAGACAAGTTCAAGTGAAGAATATTTCATCTACATATTTTAGATGTGCCTGAATGACACTCTAGCCCTCGTGTCAGTCATTGAATGTTAGATCCTCTAAGAGATGTATCCTGTCAAAGACTGGTCACCTCAGACAGTTTATGTCTTGCTGTGAGCGTTACAGCCTTGGGATGTGTCAGCTGTTGATTGGTTCTGAGACAACTGATGCAAATGTGCATTGAACAGATCTGGGGTGTTTCTCACTATGCGTACTTGACCGTACTTGTGTTCTCGTGTACCCATTTTACGTCATCTTCCAATGCCAAAGACCAGTAACAAAACCCTGGAACAGAAGTACAGAGGACGGTAAAAATCCTCGAATGTCGTTCTTGCCCCGCCCCAAATATGAAGGATACTTCGGGTACATCTTCACCAAACGAGACCAATCCCATGATTCATGATTCATTGCGCTCCAAGTTCATTCTTGGGAGGCAAGTTACCAAGACCGGTCCTGCCAAGACCACAAGTATGATCTTTGCGTTCTTGGTATTGAGAAACACCCCTGGTTTTATGTGGGACAAATGACAGTGTGTTTGCACATTTCAGGATGGATGGACGACTCTGCATTTCTCTGCCAACGGAGGTCATTCAGAGTGTGTTAGGCTGCTGCTGGAATCCTGCTGTGATGTCAATGCACTCACGCATGCAAGTTCCATATATTTACATATAAATCTGTATATATTAGTAAACTGTTTATACAGATATTTATGCAATTTAGATTCCGATAAGTGCCCTTAGAAGGTCTGGTTTCAAATAGTCTTGTATGATAACTTTTGATTATGAATATTACTTACCATTATGCATAACCATGGTATTTTTATTTTTGTTTTTACAGAGGAATATGAACGCTCTCCATTTTGCAAGTCGACACAGCCATGTAACGATAGCAAGACTATTAGTAGAGGCAGGAATCAACACAGACGCCTTGGACAGTGTAATTATTGACGCCTGTCTAGCAGTGTCCTTGCTGATGTATTTACTGATAAACAGTTAGCGTAAAGAATTTAACAATGCACGTCTCCAGTGAACATGGAACAGCAAATTACTGTCTGTTTTGATTACCTTGAAGAATTGGCATGGTTCTCTTATGAAATCTACAGTGTTGGAAATACAAACAGAATAGCATGCACTAGTGCTAAAGCGACTGATAGTGTTTCATTAGCGTGTCTCTCTTCTTACGCCTGAATGTTCAAGTGTCCCATCTCAATATCTCCATAGCAACAGACCACGCCTCTTCACATTGCCGTGCTCAACAACCATGTGGAAATAGTGAGGCTCCTGATCGATGCAGAATGTGACCTGGATGCTGGCGATGGTGTGAGTTCATCTCTCGAGACGCAATAGTGAAAACTCACTAAACTGCTGGGAACATTTATCTGTGGGAGACGTCAGATCGTCAGCGTTCATAAGATCACGCCCTTAGAGAGGATGGAAAAGGCTCTTGTTCATTCCTCACTGTGTCACACCCTTGCAGAAGTTAATATATTAAAGTTACTGGTGACTTAGCTAATTATGTACACACTGATTTCATATTGTGTTTTGCACAATCATTGTGTGGATGATAGCTATAGTTTCAATCGAGAAAATAGCGCTGTTTCTTAAACCTGAAGCTTTTTGTCTTACAGAGGCAGCAGACGGCCTTGCACATAGCAGCAGAGTACAGCCGACAAGACATTGCTGAGATGATCCTTATCGCGGGAGTCAATCTCAGACTCCTCGATAAGGTACTTCAGGAACTGCCGGCTAATGCTAGCATCTGCTTTATTTACGCTTTTCGATAAAGCTTTCTTATCGAGGATCACGTCAAAGGACAAAGGACGGTTGTGTTGAGTAATAGTACAGATGTTTATTCATGGAAAATATTTTCCTGCTAATTCATTATGATGATCTGTTTCATCTCGCCCAGCAAGGGAAGACATCTTTGGATGTAGCAGCAAGAGGGAACCACATCAGCTTGGTGGACATGATCATCAAAGCGGACAGATTTTATAAATGGGAAAAGGCACGTGTGTCTCCGAGCAGAAACCCATAGACTCAGTGTGTTACTGAAGGTCTTAGATTATGATGTCACGCTTTTGTATTTTAACACGTTAGGATAACCTGAACAGTGACTCAGACTCCTGGGCTGGAAAGACTGTGACCTTCAAGCAGGATCACCGAGTGGAGACCCACCACATCCGCTCGGTCTTGTGGAGGCTGGCCACCGAGTACCTGAAGCCGGGAGAGTGGAAGAAACTGGCCGAGCACTGGAAGCTGACGGAGGCTCACATCCGGGCCATAGAGCAGCAGTGGACTGGTGAGGGGCCCGGCTTAGTGGGGGTGCTAACAGAGAAGCCTTGTTATATTCAGCAGGGGCCAGCAGGGGGCAGAGAGATCAAGGAAACACTCGAAAGTCTCATGAAGGCGGCAAGTTCAGTGTCTCCATTTTCAGAGAAATTTCATTTAGTCACACCCCTTTTAAAATGGAACAAAGAAAGTAAAGTAGTATATCTGAATAACTGAATATCTGCAGAGGACGGTTCAATTAAGTTTCCCCAGACATATCCAACATAGTAATAAATGTGCTTGTAAAGGGGCTACACATCTTTTCATAAGTTAACTGTTTGCCTTTCACTGTATATGTAATTTTTTCAAGGACAAACATACTGCCAGCTCATAAACCATTTGCGTTTATATAAATTTTAAATACTTTTTTATAAACAAAACCAGCAGCTTAGGTACTTTACTGGAAAATAACATTAAGCAAAAACAGAAAGTAATATTTTGCTAATTGTTCATTCCTGTAACCCTATAATTGATAAGTATCTCATTTTTTTACATTTCAAAGGTACAAAAAGCTACAAAGAACATGGACACCGATTGTTGCTCATCTGGCTACACAGTGTAACTGTGGCCGGGGATAATCCAATCAAAGGCTTATACGAGGCCCTGGTGGCCATCTCTAGGAGAGATCTTGCAGGTGAGAAACATGACGAGTCATGTGACCATTTCAATGTCCATATTATAAGGTCAAAGGTTGATGGACTCACCAGTCTCTTTGTAAAAGTCATGACAACTAGAAATGTGTTTTAGTATGTTGCTGCTTATTTTTCAACAGAAAGTATCAGACAGAAAGCGAACGCAGAGGCAAATTCTCCAAAGAAATGTTCCACCATGTGAAGGAGACTCTCCGCAAGCACGCAGGCTTTTCCACAATGTTGGTGAGGCTATGAAAATGTTATCTTTAACAGCAATCACAGCGGATCAACTGAAGATCACATACTACACATCCTTAGAAGCTGCACAACACACAACTATGGAGGGACATGGAGTGAATCTGACAGACATCATTCCATCATGGAGGGAATTGTATTTTGGTCTTCAGTAGAACAGCCTATGGCTGCTTTCCTTCGGACGAATGCTATTCCCGGTCCCCAAAACACATTTTTGTTTTATAAGGCTGCAATAGGAGCAGCTATATAGCATTTTCTTACCTTTCTCAGCCTTTTTGCATTCAGAGATGTTTGTGTATCTTCCCAAATGGAAAATGTTTTGCCCCAGTCAAGTGGTGAGGTTACACTAAGCTGTTTTGCATGTTTTTTAAATGACTGGATAACTTGTAGAAGTTCTAAATCCTTTCCTTGTGCATTACATACATCGTTGGATCTGTCTTTAGGGACCATCGTTTACAGGACACCTTTAATAAGAGGCACAAACAAATGCCGGCTAATAACCAGCGGATGTTGCAGTTGTGTTGGTCAGTTAGTATTGACTGCGCCTTTTGAACACCCCAGGCACAGGATTGTAGTCACTGAGCCAAAATGCACAAAAGTCGCCTTGAATTTAGTAGACATATTTATCCAATGTGAAATAGTTTTCTGTTTGAGAAAGCATCAGCCAGTCCCTGGAGTATTGGGGAGGGATGTAAGGCCTTGTTCAAGGCCCAAATGCTGAAATCAAACTGCTAAACTTGGGACTTGAACCAGTGACCTTCTGAGCTGAGCCACAAACTGTTTTACTTGGCATCTTAAATTGTCTTTTGTATTTTCAAAGCTCAAAATGCCTTTATGCATGCAATTCTAAACCGAAATTCTGTCCTGTATGTTATTTTTTCCCCAAGCCGCTCCAGAGCGTCGAGTGTGAAGACACTCCAAGCCCTTGGGCCGGGGGGGTACGGCCCACAAACATGTCAGGGACGGAGGCAGACATGCCAAAGCAGACATTTGGCTTCATCTGTCTGTGGGGGAAACACTGCTGACAGACAAATTATTCTTTACATTGGCATTCCATTTTTTATTTTTTAACTTGCACGATGATAGAATGAAGTACGTCTGTCAAAGCAGTCTTTTGTAAAGACAAATCATTTGCAGGGGACTAAACACTAAAAAAAAAAGTTTTACTTTAAAATTCAGATTTTAAATACTGTATTCAGGTTGTAAAAATAATTGCTTACAATTTGACAAACTTTCTGTGACCGTGTATCTAAATGCTATTATTTCTAAATAAATTTTATACATTTTGAACAGCAACTGTCAATCAGTTTTGTTGGGGACAGATCATGAGGACCCAGGTTTTATAAAAAAAAAAATGTAAAAATCATTTGTAAAAATTATTGCAGTTTAGTTTGGATTCAGTATAACAACTAAATGGAAAAAAAACACACAAGCCTGTAGAAAAAAAATTATAGGTGTTTAACAAAATCTTTAATATTTTGTTCAGTTGTATTCCTCAAAGAGCAAAACTCAGTTTTCTTATTAACTCATCGATAAATATCTGACATATCAAAAACATCACAGTTAAGGAAAACGGAAACGGTGCAAATCGATTGCAAACATAAGGCAGAAAAAGTACAAAAAGTTGGCATTTTCTGTAACAAATTCAGATACCCTGTCTAGTTACTAAAATAGCATTTTTCTGCAAAGTAAAAATAGGCTCTGGGACTTGGTTTCAGGACAGATCGTATCCGATACCCCGGGAAAAACCGTCCGAGATCCACACTGGAGAGATCAGGCGTGTAGGTATATCTCCAAGTGCCAGGGAACAATCGGCTCGTCAGCAAGCTCTCCGTGATGTCCGACACAGCTGCAGTAGGCCTGCCCTCCCGTCTCCTACGGATCCTCCTCGCCATCCTGGCTCGGGCACATGCTTGCCCTCTGCACCTCCAGCTCCGCTGCGCTCACCATGGCTGGGTTGACGGCCGCATATCGGGTCCCGTGGAACTGTCGCAGATGGACCTGAAACATATCTCGAACTTGTGAGGGGGGTGGGGCCACTTGCTGCAAGCCTACTAGAAGACTGAGCATGTCTGCCACTCAGCCTTAGCCTGGGGGCTACATTCATGTACATGTTCCTGCAGGTTTGTGTGGGACAGCGCAGGGTATAGTCTTATTGTTTACCCAAATATGCCATCTTCCAAATGTAAGAAAAAGGAAATGTACAGAATTTTCATTTCAGTTCAGAATATTTAATGAAGATTGATAGTATTTTAGGTTCTATTCCAACAATTTACATTGTACCATTGTTCATATTAAAGAAGATGGATTCAGAACATCACCACTTTAATTATTCTGAGCAAAATTAATGAGTTTGGAAGTGAATTCCATGAAGTTTCTCGGTTTAAAGTGACCTGTGACCCTGTGTTGCATTTAAACTGACTGTCACCAATAAATTAAGAGCTCAGCCAAAGCGTTTCTGCTCTGCATTACGGTATGTTTTAGAGAAAATCACTGGAGGAAAAATGTGACATCCAGTGGAAATTCACATGCTCAACAGCAGACAAAGCTGACATTAAATAGACCCTGAAAGAGGATTACGTAAGCAGGCCTGCTTGAACAATAGGTTTCCCTTCAGACTGTGCACCCAGAGAATCTAAAAAGGCTGAATTTTCAGTTCCCCTGAACAAAACGGTTTGCTTTAACATTTATCAACTTCACCAAATTTCCAGCTCAGTAACTGCGGAACATTCTGTAAATCATGGGAGACATTTGATCAGAGGGAAGAAACCACATGGAGTCTCTCACACACACACACACGTCTTGCCGTTTACAGAAAAGACCCAACATATAATAAAAAACACCCCAAATTTAAAAAAAAAAAGGTCTACATGCAGATATTTGGCATTGTTCAACAAAGCAAAGAAACTTTCTGGCAGGTCATAGCAGCTTAAAGCTGTTAAATCTGATCATTTTGAAACATGGAATGTACTCTCATATCCATAACTTTCCCCATGACAAAGAGCCGGACGCCAGCCCTGAGAACTAACCTGTATGTATAGGTTGACCTCGGCACTTCGGGAAAGGTAGGGGAAATTACCGCCTGTTTTGAGGTGAGCTCTCCTGGCGCTGGGGTACAGCTTATACATTTCCTCTTTAGCTTCATGTGAAAGCGCACTCTGATCGAACACCTGAACCGACAACAGGGTCCGGGCATAAACGGTTACGGTTGACACCCAGTGCAACAAACCTGAGGAGGCGCAAAGATGCTGAAATGCTACTTACGTCCATAATAGTCACAGCCACGTCCTTTATTTTGTGAGGCTCCACGTATGAATTCTGGCAGTTAAGGGTCAACCTAGAAGCAAGCTCACTTTGGTTCAGACTCTCCAACTGGCAGCAGAGCCAAAAGGGCAAACAAAAATAAAAATAGGAGGAGAGAGGTTGGTCTTCCAGTCAGTTGGGAATGTGTGCGAGACATACTCTGTCCGACTTAGTAGAAATGTTTTATTTCCTAACTTTCCATCCCTAGTATTACTATATCCAATTCTAACTAGCTGTCAGTGCTTACCCAACCGGTTCACACATTACTTTTGTAGATTTAAAAGGTAAGTATTAAATAGAGCAAATATACTACTATTATGGAAGCATTTTGCAGGAGCATTAAATGTTTCACAGGAAAAGACCATTTCGGAACCCAGCAGCAAAAAAAAAAAAAAAGACAAAAGACTAAGAAAATGTCTAACCCGATCAACCATGAAGTCAATGGCATCTGCCATTTTTGGATCGACCAGTCCTTTTGCGAAGTTTCCCAGAACAATCTTCTTTAACACGAAGGCAGGCATCAGCCAGAAGCTGAAACAGGAGAAAAATGAGAGTTATAAAGTCACCCGGGTTCAGTGTGTGCGGATCACATCCACAGCAGCTCAGCACTGCTCTCCCAAGACGGATGAACACTGTACCTGTTCGCTGTCCAGGTTTGGTTGAAGATGGAGGTATCGCTGAAGGAGTTGCACAGAATGAGGGAGTGCACTCTGGGAGATTTATACGTGCATTCGGCAAACTTCTGAGCCAGAAAGCCCCCCAAAGAGGCCCCAAATATATGAACCTGTGTCAGAGGTGTTACAAAAATGCCCTTTAAAAAGCATCCTTTACCATCACAAATGAATAAAAAAAAGGTAAACATTCAAAATGGCAAACCTTATCCAGCTGTAAGTGATCCAGCAGCTTCCTGAACCCGTCACAAAATTCCAGTATATCCCAGTAAACGGGATACTGGAGCTGAAAGACAACAGCAACAGGTGTTCATCTCCAAAAATGAACCAGAAAGAGGCATAGCCAAGGGGTACCACTGCGCCCAAGAGAAATAAACCAGACCGAAACAGTTCGACAAGACAAGGGTATTTGTCAGCTTTACTAATTATAAACACCTAAAAGACAACAAAACGTTTATTGAAAAACTGGAAATACGCGCCTATTCATTATATTGAAATCACTGCGGTAAGATCTTTCGTCGCTATACTCATTCGCTCTTATAAATATTTAAATTATAAAAATATCCTGTCACTTAAGTTCGCTTTTAAAGCAATAAATTATATTTTTCCCGACTTATCAAAAACTATGACCATGGATACAGGAAGAAAAACTGATCATGGCTTAAGTCAACAATTGTAAATAAATCTACTGGATAAGTTAATACGTTAGAGAAGATGTTTGTCGGTGTATTTTTTCCGGAATAATGAGTAACACAGATACAACAATATTAACTTCTTTATTAAACCGTACAATAAATTTAAGTCTTAGCAAGAAAAGCGTGAATACAAATGATTGCTATTTATGCAGGGGCAATTGCACTGTCCATATTGGAAGCATTTGCTCCGCACACCCATTGCCACCCCACATGCAGCACGGCGGGGAGCGCGGAGGTCACTCCCGGGCGGCCCTCACCGAGATGACTCTGTAGCCCCAGCCTGTGAGGGCCAGGATCTGCTGGAAGAAGACCTCCGCCGTCCCGCTGACCGGCGGCAGGAAGATGATCGGGCATCGGACGCTTTTCGGACCCGCATCGTACAGCGACCACACCTTGCTGTCATCGTCGTCCACTATAATCTAGCGTGAAGATCACGGATGGACGTCCGCCAGAAAAGCGCGAATAATTTAAGTGTGAAACGTCCACATGTATTGCTGGATATAACTGTACACAAAATAACTTAAAACCTACTGCAGTTAGGCTTTCATTGGAATGAAAAATACAAAATACCTAGTACCAGATACTCCAATTACACCTTGCATGCGAAATCAGATTAAAAAAATACCTGAAAGTAACTTACTCTTTTCAGTGGGACGGTGCTTCTGAACCAATTGTAGTCAGGAGATACTCTAATCTCCTCCATGGCTAGGGCAAACGAACCATTAAAGTTACAATTTACACCAACTTCAGTTCATCTGTATCAAACAAGCCACACCCGCCTCTAGTTTTTTTCTGCTGGTCTTTGACTCCCTTTAATAACCGTGCAGATTAAATTACCACTTTCGTTCTTATTATGCGTTAGTGTCCGAAAATGTTTACAGTCAAATTCACAAGTGATCGGTGAGCACACTTGCGGTTTAAATGCGAGCTTTTGAGTACAAATATAGAATTTAAGAAACAGAAATCAGATTAAATGCTTTCATTTCAGTTAAAGAAACTGATTTCAGTGTTTCGGTTGAATGATGAGTTTGTTTCTGGATTATAGTCGTTTTTGTTGGTTTTACAGAAAATCGATACGCTCAGTTAAGAAGTAAACCGATAAAAATAATAAACTAATTTTTAATGAAATGTAGAACATGGACAGCTAACGCATGGCACATGTAAATAACCCGGATCAAACGTTAAAACAGTAAGTGCTTCACGCGTTTTACTTTTTACGATTTAAAAGAGCAATCTCGCCTGGAAACCACAGTTGCAGTTATCTAGTTATAAGTAAAGACATTGACTTGGCATGCGTCCTTACCAGCTACCACCCTACACATTTAAAAAATAGGTGTCTATTGTTGTGTTTCTGCATTTTCCAAAACTTAGATCAATCTGTTATAATGATACACTACCAGTCACGCTTGTTAGCCCTTTAATTGTGGTGCTAACCTCATTGCCACCACCCACTGAATCAGATGACTAGTGAATTACATAAGACAGTATCTGCAAGGTATTCCCGGATTCGGAATAAAAAAACGTAGTAATATCGTGTATACTTAGGAAATCAGCCTGAGAAGCACCCACGCTTGGCATCAAACTACACCGTCAACATTTTTCTCGCATAATCCACTTGCTAAACCAAAATCACATGACGGATCTTAAATTAACTTCCGCGAGCCACATAAGTCCCGCCTTCTTATAAACATCACCCAAAGCAAAGCCCAATCACAAACCAGAATTTTTAACCGACTTCCGCAATGTACACATGACGACATTATAGTTAACGGAATGCAGAAAACATATATAAACAGGTTTTGATCTGCTGGAAAAAATAGCCTTATCCAACCCATTCTGCACTGGCGATTTTAATGGGGGTGCAATTTAAATTCCCCAGATGAAAATGCTATTTCAGCATATTAAATTCAGTAAAATAAAATATTGTAAAGTTATATTTGAAAATGTGGCTTGTGTTAGTCATAACTATGTATTATTGTAAATGTGTTTACTATTTTTGTAAAGGTATTTGTATTTTTTAACAAATTTATGTATCTGGATGAATGACTGGTGGGGCTTTCTCACCTTGCATCCTCTGGGAGAGAAACCTAGGCCAGGGGTGAGCAACCTTTTTGAAACTGAGAGCTACTTCACAGGTACTGAGCCATACGAAGGGCTACCAGTTTGATACACTCTTCTTA
>JAAGVU020000008.1:5992509-6018120 GCA_011763525.2 Mormyrus iriodes | reverse complement strand
CAGTTTCCGGGATAGGCTCCGGACCCCCCGCGACCCATATGGAATAAGCGGTTCTGGAAAATGGATGGATGGATGGATATTCCACTATGTGAAGACACTGATCACGTTCATGATTTTATCATATCAACAGGATAAAATTAAATTTTAGATGCTGCTCACTGCTGAGTTGTGCTATTTTTAGAACAGGTCCGCGGGCGACTCATATGGTCCTTGGGGGCATCCTGGTGCCCGCGGGCACCATGTTGGTGACCCCTGGCCTAGGCTATCAGAGTGCTGGCTCACTGCCAGCACTGATCCGCACGTAATGCCTGGGTGCTATCTGGACCTGGGTTGAATATCAGTTGAATGTGAACTGCAAGCCATGTCACAGCGGGCTGGGCAGTTAAGTGCTGTTTTGAAGTTTTCTTCCTTTTCTGCGTTGTCCTCCGCCATTTTTGTACTGAGATTTCTATTACGGCCACTTGTTTGCTGGTCTGACAATTTGTGGTGCTATTCTTGTTAAATCTCAAGTGCTTTGAGACAACTGTGTCCAGAAGGGTGTTGTATGAAATATCAGTGGAATTTCCTCATTCCATTCAATATGTTCAAGGCAACGATGATTCAGCACATATCATATATCGGAGCCATCATCTGGGTTGTGAGTCTGTTTCTGGAGAGGAGATCTTTTAGGAAGGTCCTATGGTATTTTTATTAATTCAAAATTACACAAGTTCACCGGCCCTGAGAGTCCCCTAGCCATGTATCTGCCATTTGCTGGAGTATCAGAAGTATCTGAGAGACATTAAGCTTAATTAGGCAAATCATTTCCTTACAATAATATGCCATTTAGTTCTGATCTGTTATTAGCGTTATACTTAATTCCAGTGTTCCATTTCTTAACATCACACAATATCTCAGAACGCCCGCGTTTTCATTATACTGCATAAACGTTTCCTTCTACAGCATGCCTAGTATATACATTTACATGTACAGTTTTTCTTTTAAACATGTATGATGTACAAATAATTGTCGCAAAATGCACAAGGAACATGTTCAAAAGCCGAAATGGTGGATACACAGTGGCTTACACCTCCAGGCTTGTGGGGTTCAAATCACTGTTCAAATGTATAACACTGTATACATGAATGTGAGATCCTAACCACGATAAACGGCCAGAACATTGACATCCCTAAATAATATAAAATACGAAGGTAACAGTTGTGGGACGATCCATTAGATAAATGGGCGTGTCCATCATAGCGATTCGTGCTCCGCGACTTGTGGGCGTGGTTTAGCATGGACGACAGAGAAGATGTTCTCGCTGGTATAATATGGATGTATTACAGTCTACCATAGTTCTCATTTTTATGTGATGAAACGTCAACTCTCAGAACCAAGACTAATTTTCATTTTTCTGTGCAGCATAAAAATACAAAAATAACTTTCCGGACAATGTTGTGGTTTTTCCTTCCCCGCCAAATTAGAAGTCAGAAGCCGCTGGTGTAAATCCAAATTCAGTCTTTATTGCAACAATGAAGTTACAACCAAGGCTGGACACTTACAAGTGTGTCCAGTACTGTTTTACACCAATTTTTATAGAAGTTCTTATCATTCAACAATATCTCGTCACTTGAGCATCATCACTCCTTCAACCAATTACAATTATTGTTTTCTCCCTTAGTCCACGCCCCTAGGTGGTAGGTTTGTCCCTTATTTCTTTTACTGTTTGGTCCCTCGACCGAACATAATGGTGCCGCGACCATCTCCACTTGGTTTTTAAAAAATGTTCAGTCGTGAACTTCTGGTGAACTCAGGCGACCCCCTCCCTTCAGTTGTAAGCCTTGGCAGCTTCAGCCTGTTGCGTATTGTCTAACTAGAGGGTTGATAATATATTTGCCCTTCAACATAGTGATAAGGTATACACTAATAAAAGTGGATATTCATAGATTCAGGACTAACATAAAGTAGCTAACAAAAACTCTTAGGCTAACATGAGGTACAAATACATACTCAGTTGATTACATTGTATTGATTACATAATAATGTTTACATTGTAATGATTACATCATAGGTATTTTACATGCTTTTTAATAATATCATAATAATTATATTCTACGTTATTTAGTGCTAAATAATATTCCATAACAACCCCAAGGGAACCTGAGAAAGAGACAAGTAAATAACAAGAAAATGTATAGTACAGTACAGGTGATACAGAAGTTGAAATATGGAAGATATATAATTAAATGCCGGTGGAAAAGTGATGAGCATAATATTCACCACGACTTTCTGCAGGACACTGATGGAATTAAACGCCGCGGAGCTGAGTTTGCTTGAGGAAATCCACTGCATAAACTCAACCATCAGAAATATGGTGTGATTTAGTTGTCCATGTTCTCAGCTCTAGAATATCTTTGGTTACATGCTGTCAGGCGGACTGTGACGTAATCAGCGCCGAAAGATGAGCTTGTTACGGTGTATTCTCGACGCATTTGCAGTACAGTTGCTACTAGATTTACAGGGTCACGTCCCGAGGAAGGAGTAAATACATATATTGTTTTTTTGTTTCTTTGACTGGGAGTTTACACATGAGATCTCGGGGCATAAGCTTGGCAACCACAGCTTGAAGCGGGTCTTTAACGGGATTTTGGCCAGTTTACTGCGGGCCGAATAACGCGTAAGTGGACCGTGGACATTATCTGCAAAACAATTTCTTACCTCGACAACTGAATAACCAGACGATATAATCAGCTAGCATGCTGTCTGTAGCGATACAGGAACACACGGTCACGTTTTCATACTCCGGCAATATTAACGAGGATATATATTTTTAACAATGTAATCAGTATTTAAATCTTTATTCGGGCTTCGGCCTACAAGCAGCTTCCGATCACCAGTCTGCTGTAGTTTAACACAGTTGTCTAGCTCTGGGTGCTTACCTAACTCGATAAATAGATTACCAGTCAGTCTTATTTTTATTAACTGCAGACAATAAACTGCTTTTATTTATAGGACCGAAAACATGCCATGTGTGTGCGCGTCTTCGGTGAGGTTGCTGCTAAACTCAGCGCATAAAGGTATGTATTTACTTAATATTGCTGGGGAATGTTTGATCTGCTTGTTAGACAAACTGCATGTAATAAAAAACGTTGTCTTTTTTTTTGGTGGTTTAATGTGGGTATGTGTAATGTAATTGTGTTTCCTTAGTAAATTGGACAGCAGTGTTTATACTTATCGATGTTACGTAGACTGATTTCGTAATTGCTGTTTTTTCTCTGTATTAGACTGTCGTTTTTCTTTCAGTCTTAATATCAACATGCTTCAGGTTGTTGTGATTCGTAGTTTGTATTGCTGAAAGATGTTTAGCTTGGAGATGAAGGCTCATTATTATTATTATTATTATTATTATTATTATTTATTGTTGAGTTATGAGTTTTCTTGCATTTAAAGGAATCTCTTGCTCTCGGGTCCAACTGTTTGCCCTGAGTAGACCAGGAGTCCATGAGGCTGGCCTGCCTCGCAAAGTACCTTGGAGAACTTTCTCAGAGTCTGCGGTTTGTTTTGGATTCAAGGATGGATCGAGCAAAGACTGCTCTGCTGATGGCGGAAAGGTACACACCTGTTTCCTAGCTGCTCGACAGACTGACAAAATGCAGTCTGCAGGTTGATAATACCTGTAGTTATATCGGTGATGGTTATCTCTGTCGTTAGTGTTGATACATGTATATATTATATACAATAGTTATTTTTCCATATGGTGGCAAATCAAGCTCCACACAGCCTGAATTTGAATGTGTTACCCTGAAGTTGAATTTCATTACCTGAATACCGGAATGTGAATTTGAATTAAAGAAACCAAATTTGAATTTATTACCTGGACTTGAATTTATGTTGCTTGTGTGGTAATATAAATTCAAATTCAGGTTGAGAAAATTCAGGGAATGTGTGTACAAAACCCCATCCCAAATGACTGGTGACCCGTCTCGTGATTGGCCAGGATCGTGCTCGATTTAGATCTACACTCGTTTGCTCTATCTGAATATCCTGATTGTTTTCCCTGTTTTTTTGAACTTCAATTCCTCAACCCGAATTTTTCATCATTTTTGTTTTTCCATGACAGAAATCAGTTGGTGATGGAGGCAGTAAAAGATCTGGTGGATCCGGAGGCTCTGGAAAAGGAGGCAGCCAGCTCCGGTGCCCTAAATGCGGAGATCCATGCACTCACGTGGAAACTTTTGTGTGTAAGTGCCGCCTTGTGGTGAGCTGGCCATCTCAGCTGCTGAGATAGTAGGGGAAGAGAGTAATGATGGAGAGAGTAAAAACGGAGAAATCAGTTTAACTTTGGATTTTTTCTGGATGTCATATATTTATATGTACTTATAAATTCTGTTTAATGTATATTGTGTACAAAAACAGAATTATTGTAGTTCTTGGTACACTTACCACAATTTTGTGTTTTTCCCACCCATACTGGCAGCGTCAACACGCTTCGTCAAATGTGAAAACTGCCATCACTTTTTTGTGGTGCTCTCAGAAACCGACACAAAGAAGAGTCTGAACAGAGAGCCAGAATCGGCCGCGGAGGCGGGAACGTTGGCTTTTCAGCAGAAACCCCCTCCACCCCCAAAAAAGGTACCTGCTCCCACTAGGGGTGGGAAACCTCCCTGATTCGATATAACGGTATTTGTTTTCCAACTGAATATATATCGCAATTTTACCAGTTGAATATAAAGAGTCACAGTCACACAGTACTCAACTGGTTGGTTGAAACAAAACCGTGGTATGGATTTGTACTTTCTGAACCTGAACTTTCCACCTCTGGAAATGATCACCATAATATTGTTCAGTACAGACTCCAGTACTTAGTCGTAGCACCTATTTAGCAATTAACTGTTTTGCACTGCTGCTTGGGGGAATATTTAAAGTTGTTTAGAGGGTTTGGTGCGTTATACACGTAGCTGCAAGTTTGTGGTCGTCCGCAGTGGAATTAGTGACATTACCACAGTGTTTAACGTTGTGGTGGCAAGTCTTATAGATAGCTGTACTCATGTCTAGCTGTCTGTTTACTTTACAGGATCCAAAGTTTGTTCGCTCTCTGGATGTAAATTGAGACCGTGCTGGAAAAGCCTCTGCACATGCTTGCTTGTTCATGATAGCGCCGTGCCAAACTCGCGCTGTCGATGCCTTAACAAAATCAGGCCGTGTGTAACTGGGCAAACATATTAGCAGTAACAAATGTGGTCGACATAATTACAGTAATTTACTTTCAAATTGATATTTTAAAATTGATTTTTAACTCTGATGGTGATCTAAACTGCAGTACCTTCAAGAACTGTGATTTGTAACAGAATCTGTTCCCCCCTCCACCCTTAGTTCCCACTGTAAAAATGGATAACCAGTGGCCTCTGGGCGATGATAACTGATAACTAGGAGTCACGTGTGTTTGTTATTCATGTAGCCTTTCTTAGGTCTGCGTGTTCTTGTTTGGTTTTATTTTACTGATTTGAATAGTGTTGCGTTTCTTCTCACTGATCTCATATGTTTATGTCATTTATTTTCTTTCAGATTTTCGCATATTTGGATAAGTATGTCGTGGGTCAGTCCTATGCTAAGAAGGTCCTGGCAGTGGCCGTTTACAACCACTACAAACGCATCTACAACAACATCCCGGCAAGCGCCAGGCAGCCGCTGGAAGCAGAGAAGCAAACCTCCCTGCAGCCACGAGGTTGGTACAGTCCGGGAGGTCCCATTACAAAAGGTGGTGGTGGGGGGGGTCTGTTGTTTGAGTAAGATCAAAATGAAAACAGCCTCTTTCTCGCAGATGTGCAGATTTTCTCACAGTGATGCAATCTTTCATCTTCTCTTATTAGAGCTTGAGATACGAAGACGAGATGACGAGTACAAATTCACGAGTAAGTGCAATTCCCTGCGCTCTTTCCCTGTGTGCTGTTTGTGCTGACGTGATCTCCAGCCCTTTCTGCATCCCACTCCGATTTTTACTGAATGCTGTGTAGTAAGTCCAGGTGAAGTGACGATTGAGTCAGACTGAGCACAGATGAGGTGGCCAGTAGCCTAGTTTCAGCCCCATGTTTGCTATGTCTATTAATAGACTGAACTTGCACCTATTTACACACATGAGGTTTCTGTAAAAGTGACTTCTCACGTGAAGGAGACCATTTTTCCAAACCTGCCTTTCTCCTTATAAAATGGAAAATTTTACACACATAAAAGATAATCAAAAAGACTGTCTGGAGCTCTTAACAAAGTTCATCATGTCAAATGATTTGCATAGCTTATCTGCTGGCTTCCATGTAACTTGTTCCTGTTCAGACAACAAAGCTTACTTTAAAGACATATCTATCTTATCTGTGGTTGAATTATCATGTGAAAATAGTTGTCAATTTGTACTGAACGCTTTGCAAGGGTTTATTACACCGATCTTGACCGGAGCTTGTGGAAAGGGGTCAGTGCTAAGTTTCCTGTGTTCTGATTTCTGCCTAGGAAGTTTTTATGTGGAATGAAAAATGGCTGAATGACTCCTGTGTTTGAACTTTGAGACAGTTTTGGCTGTCTTTAATGTGTATGTGTAATGAAAGCAATTTCACTCAGTTGTTTAGTGTGGATGTTCACAGGCCTACTTCATTGTTTTAACCCATGGTTTAACTCCTGCCTTTTTTGGGATCAGAGCTGCTCCAGATTGCAGGGATCAGTCCCCATGGCAACGCCCTGGGGGCCTCTCTTCAGCAGCAGGCATCCCAGCAGCCTCCGCAGGAGAGGAGGGGCAGCGACGTCCTGGACTCCGCCCACAGTGACATAAGGCTGGAGAAGAGCAATATTATCCTGCTCGGCCCAACTGGATCAGGTCTTTTTAAATCACTAAGTACTTTCATATGATACTGGTCGTCCGTATTGGGTAAGATTGTCTGAGTAACTTCACATCGCTTCCTCAGGAAAAACACTGCTGGCTCAGACCCTGGCAAAGTGTCTGGACGTGCCCTTTGCGATCTGTGACTGTACGACGCTGACGCAGGCTGGCTACGTGGGAGAAGACATTGAATCGGTTATTGCAAAGCTGCTACAGGACGCGAATTACACCGTCGAAAAAGCACAGCAAGGTGGGATTTATCTGATTTCTTTAGGATCACTAGGTCATCTTTACAGTTTTCTAGACCAGAGTCCCGCAGAACTGAAGGGAGTCTCACTTCCTGTCTCCAGGGATCGTCTTCCTGGATGAGGTCGATAAGATTGGCAGCGTTCCTGGGATCCACCAGCTGCGAGATGTGGGTGGTGAAGGGGTCCAGCAGGTCAGTATATGAAAGCTAGGGCAAAGGTCTTTAAGACCAGCTAGAATTCTGCTTTGTAAAGTCGTAGGTGAGGATACATCTAGTATTTACAGGAAAACAGCTGAAGGAAATCGATTACCCCCCCCCAAGAATGATAATTAGTTCTGCCGTAGGACTTATTTTGTTCTGCTGTCCGCCTCGGCAGGGATTGCTCAAACTCCTGGAGGGAACCATCGTCAACGTGCCCGAGAAGAACTCGAGAAAGCTGCGAGGGGAGACCGTTCAGGTGGACACCACCAACATCTTGTTTGTGGCGTCTGGTGCCTTTAATGGGCTCGACCGGATAATAAGCAGGAGGAAAAATGAGAAGGTGAGAGCCCTGCATGTGCATCAAAAACAAAGGGTGTGAATATGGATCATTTATTTAAATTTATGTGGGGTTAAATCACAGCGAGACAAAAGCATTTCAGTAAAGGAGCAATTTGTCTACACCCTGGTTTGTCTCCCTCCCTTCCTGGGATGCAGTACCTGGGATTTGGCGCGCCATCCAACATGGGCAAGGGGCGCGGCCCCGAGGCGGAAGCAGCCGACACGACTGCCGGCAAAGCAGACGCGGTCCGTGAGATGGAGGAGCGGGACCGCCTGCTGCGACAGGTGGAGGCACGTGACCTCATCGAGTTCGGCATGATCCCCGAGTTCGTGGGCCGGCTGCCTGTAGCTGTGCCTCTGCACAGCCTGGATGAGGAGACGCTGGTGCGCATCCTGACAGAGCCACGGAATGCAGTAGTGCCTCAGTACCAGGCCCTATTCAGCATGGACAAGGTCAGCTCCTCCAGCAGATCTTAGGAGTCCGTTTCTTTGACTGGCGTGTCCCGATATGGATGTGTTTCAACTTGCCGGAAGAATCTCTCATGTTAACGATTTTGCCTCTGCGGTTTCCACTTCAGTGTGACCTCAACCTAACCGCAGACGCCTTGCGAGCCGTAGCGCGGTTGGCTTTGGAGAAGAAGACGGGGGCCCGTGGACTCAGGTCCATCATGGTGAGTCACTGAAATTGAATCTCAAGCTCTAGGGGCCTTTGTGGGTTTTTTTGACTCGTGCCTTAACATGTAACAAACTTGCCAGGAAAAGTTGCTGCTGGATCCCATGTTCGATGTGCCGCATTCCAACATCGTGGCTATAGAGATCAACGGAGACGTGGTCCTAGGAAAGTCAGTCCCTCAATACATCAGGCAAGTGAACGTGCATCAGCATTGGTGCCCCGGTGACTGCAGGACATCCATTATTTTGGAGGATAACCTTCAATCTTCCAGTTTGGAGTTGATCTGGAGTTTCCCACCTTTTTCAGAGCCCCATCTAAGGACTCCACTGATGAGGAGTATGAGTGCGGGGCAGAAGAGGAGAGCTGGCCCCGGCAGGCAGACATAGCCAACAACTGATACTGCTGCTCAGATTCTCTCCTAAACCATCCAACACACTGACTGCTAAAGTTTTAGGATAAATGGTTAGAAAAGGGACTCAATCTGCCAGCCTCCTGGATGTTCAACAGCATTTGCATCTCGGCAACAAAGGTTCATAGACCAGGGTTAACTTTCTACTAAACCGCTAGCAGTGGGTAACTGTTTATCTATGTTTCTTTGTACAGATTGATTCTTTATACTCCTGACCAATGGAGTAGACTTTTTTTATTATTTTAACATGGCGGAAATGTTTTAGGATCCAAAAGAAAAATAGATAAAATTGTAACATAAGACTGTTAAAAGGTTTTAAGTTTGTGTTGACATTTTATCACATTGTACCTTGAATTGCCATCAGTTCCTTTCCTTTGCACTTAGGTGAAATTCTGTAGATAGATATTCAGTGTTTTCCTAACACCCCAGCATTCACTATGAGATGTATGCTGGTAATAAGCGACTGTATTGTCCGTTCCGAGGTTTAATACTTAGCTGGCATCAGCACACTTACACATTCTTTTGCAATGACTGATGCACTATAGAGAACATATACTAGAAATGGTGTTAAGTAGGATGTAACAGTTTTTTCACTATATGTATGTTGGTGTTTTTTTTATTTATTGGTTTGACTTACAATAACATTGTAGCATTAAATGGCACAAACCAGCTTTGAAAGAGTCATAACACAGGAGTGTTAATGCTACAGTGGGTTCCACTGTAGGGCTTTGTTTCTTAATGGAACAGTGAGAGACTATCCGCCTCAGTATGGAATACGTTACCTTCATATCGTTCATGTCGAACCACTGAAGGCCTTTATAGTGCCACAACTCGTTGGCTGAACGCTGTACATTCAAAATCTAGTCCAGAATATTTGCTTGTCAATTTTAAGTTTAATCCCCTTTTCCAGTTAATAGCACATTTGCAGGAACCCTGCCAGAGTGCTGCTCTGTCATTGTAATTGTTTAAATATATAAATAAAAATGTATATCTGTAAAAAAAAAAATTATCTGATGTAAAATTAATTTAGCATTCTATGCAAAATTCTATAATAAAAGTATGTAAATATACATTTGTAAATATATATTTTGGGGAACGTGTCATTAGTTAAAGCTACACCTGACTGAAATTTCTTTAATAATTATAAGTGGTATATATTTTTTAAATAATATTCAATGATTTCATGAATTTATTGTGACCAGGAGCCCATAACAAATATATACGCAATGAAAAACGAAAAATACGTTTCTTCTATGTTGGATTGAAGGATATCATTGATAAGCATTGAGCTTTTTAAGCTGTATTTATAATCTTATAAGTATTTTTTATAAATTTGTCGTTTAGCTGCCAGCACCAATAGAAGACTTGAGGACGATACAGGGCAGGTCACTCTGAGAGCCTTGAAGCTGAGTATCGATTTCCTGCATGTAATATTAATAGGTCCCGACTGTATATCTCTGCAGCCGGGAGCCAAGTGTCGAGTAGGAGTGGTTTATCACGAAGGGTAGGAGGGGTTTATGACTAGGGTTGGGGTTAGGGTATCAGATAACAGCTTTAAGCCCCTCCCACATTGCGCCTCCTACTCCACAATCGGCTCCTGGCTGCAGCGATTCGCCCCTCTAATAGGCGGCCGGGGATGTAATGAGGCCTCCGCTTCTCACTGTGTCGCTGTGTATTTAATATTGTAATAAGGAAGGACAACTTCCGTAACCTAAAACGGATGTGGAATATTGTGTCGGCAACGCTACAGGGACGTGGATGTTAATGTTTCGCTTTCTTTGACTGTGGGTTAATTAACGTCTTAGTCATTTTAATCTTTTCTTTTGCATTACATAAGTGTGTGGACTAAAGTCGGAACGATCATGGAAAAGCACACGTCCTCGGAAGGACAGGCGCAGCGGGGATCGCATCCGATGTATCCGGATCCTAACATGCTGGGCATGGGGAGCGGCGGTTTCCATGGGGCCCGATCATACGATTCGGCCTGTAATGAGATGCTCGGTTCAGTCCCAGTCGGATTCTGGCCTTGTCATTATCAACACCCACCGCCACCGCATCAGACGACTGCTAACAACCAGAGATATGTTCAACCACAGTGGTCACCGTTTACATCCCATGTGGAGCCCAGCAGATCGGACTACGGGTTCAGACCGCCGTATCATCAAGGTTTTAACCATGAGCGTCAGGATTTTTCGGTTCAGGGTTTTGATCCGACTCGCCCGCCGCCGCCGCTTCCTTTCAACCCCGAGTGTAACCATAGGTACAATGAGGCGGACGGACTGGCCGATCCGCCTTCCAGTGCGGACCCGGAGTTCGGGCACCATAAGCAGATGGGGATCTCTCATTTAGACAGAGCGGTTGGTGACAATTCGCACAGTGGTAATGAATCGCGTTTTAATCAGCCGGGGTTTGGGGGTCAACAGCAAAGGGAGCGTTTTGACCATGCCCCGGGGACTGTGAGATGCGGCCGGGATCCCGCGGACCGTGGAGCGCTTCCCGGGCGCTGGCAGGACGGCGGACTGCTGGCAGGATCGCAGCCTTCGCCGGCGGACGCAGACAGCACACAGAGGTGCCTGGACAAACAGTGGCTCTTGACTTTTTTGCAGAACAAAAAGATTAAAACGTCCTCTTCAAAGGATCCTAATCGTGCCCTCTCAATATGTCAGCTGAAGGAAAGGCTTTATGATGCCGTCCGGCTTGTATCGGACTTGTCGCTCTTATGCCAGACATTAAAGCAGAACATGGAGAACGAGGGCGTGTGGACGGAGTCGTACGCCAAAGCGGCGGCGATGCGGAGCGACCTGCAGGACAGACTGAAGATGATCAGCGACGGCGCTTGTGTAAACGCCTGCAGGAAAAGGATGGATTTGGTACGCAAGAAGAGAGCCAGGATTCGGCGTAAGAAACGCGAGTGGTGCGAGGAAATAAAAGAAAAAGAGGCGAGAACTTCGGAGAAGGACGCCGCTATAGACAAGTGGCGGATGAAACGTGTCCATGAAGTGGAAGAAAAGAAAAGGGTGCGAGTGATGTTTCCAGCACCGTCTCCGATTACTGGTTATCTGTTTTCCGGGTGATTGGGGCGACAGCGAAACTGACGCCCTGTATTACATTTGCCGCCGCCTTACAGGAGCTGGAACTGCGGCAGGCGGCGGACAGCGTGCTGTCGGAGGTGAGGAAGAAGCAGGCAGACGCCAAGAGGATGACGGACATCCTGCGCTCGCTGGAGAGACTGCGCAGGCTCAGGAAGGAGGCGGCCGCTAAGAGAGGTGCCGTGAACGCGCCTGTCGGGGCCGCGGGTGGTGGTGGTGGCGGCTTACTGTATTATTATAATAATAATCGTTTATCCAGTGCAGAGTCAAGGAAAACCTGGGGGCTATCCCAGGTAGCCCTGCGCACAGAGCAGAGGCTAGCCAATATGAGATGTCATATCCATATCCTTTGGGGGCCTTCTGAATCGTGTTCATTACATTTTTTTATGAAGCTTTATGCTTAGCGTCTTAAGGAGGGGAAATAAGCTGTGATGTATTTTAATGGCCCAGTCTGCTTGGGCACTCCGCCTTAGTATGTTTCATTGTGCTTAAATATAACCCCCATTCTTACAGGACTTGTTGCTATAAATGATTCTGCCTCCTGGTGGAGGGAGCTGCAACAACACTGTTTTTTATATTTGGTATAAGAGAGACCCAGGAAGGTGTCCCTGTGAGATTAATGCTTAAGGCGTATGTTTGTATTTTAGGGACACACCTCTGACATATGATACATGTATAACTCGGGCTTTCTCTCCTTATTTTTTCCCCCTCTGGGACAGGCGTTCACCCGGAGAAGGAGGCGGACGAGGTTTTTGAAGGCCACCTGGAGCGCCTGAGGAGGCTGATCCGCAAGCGGACGGCGGTGTACGCGGCGGAGGAGAAGGCGCTGCGTGTCATGCTGGAGGGAGAGCAAGAGGAGGAGCGGAAACGGGAGCAGGAGAGGAGGCACCGGAAGGAGAGGGAGAAGCAGCTGCAGAGAAGGCGGGAGGTGGAGCGTGTGCTCTTCGGAGGTGCGCCCCGGGCTGCTGCTGAAACAGAACCACTTGGCAGCCATGTTGCTACTAGAATAACAATGTTCTTTAAACCCCTAGCATATGAGGTGCTCTCAAGTCTCTTCCTGGGTGAGGGATCTGTGTACATATCCGGAAGGTCATTTGTTCAATTCTTGTGGCCCTTGATCTTAGCCGGAAGGTCGTGGGTTCAATTCTTGTGGCCCTTGATCATACCCGGAAGGTCGTGAGTTCAGATCTTGTAGCCTTTAATCATAACTACTTCAGGGTTGTTGAATTCTGGGTGACAGTGTGCTCTGAACCCAAACCTTCCTCCCACCTGGGGCCTGTTTCACAAAGCAGGATTTCTTTGCTTAGCCAGGTAACCTGTTGAATTTTAAGGTAGTCTAAGAGTAAGTCAATGAACATAAAGTCCTTTTAAACTGGGCTACCTTAAATCCGACAAGTTTTTAGGCTAAGCAGGAAATCGTACTTTGTGATACAGATACTTGTTAGTGTGTTTGTGTCTGTCATGCAGAGCAAGATGGTGTATAACCTACCCAGTTTCCCAACAGGGGGCAGTAAAGTACAACTATTCTCTTCCTCCCAGATGAAATGCCTTTAGACCACCCGCTGCAGCTCTACAGGCAGTATTACTTGCAGGCCGAGACCTCCCTGCATGCCCTCATACAGACGAGGTGAGCTCTGCTTTTCGGCACTCTGGCTTCTAGTTAGTTCGCCACCATCTACGCTACCAGAGGGGTCTGACCCAGATGTAATGTGGCTTAACCATGACACAGTGGCAGGGTTTGCTGACCTCCAGAGTATCTTGATCTCTTATGTTCTTATGTTCTTATCTCCAATGGAACTTCTACTGTCATGGACTCCCTTTCTTCTTCCCATCCAGGAGGGCGTGGGATCAGTACCTGGTCCCATCGGATCACCCTGATGGCAGTTTCATCCCTCAGAGCTGGGTTCTTCCCGAGCTGCCCTCAGATGAGATGTGGGCCACTGCCTTCGGCAAGCAGGATGGTGTGGGTGACTGACTCCCTGGGACATGGCCCCGTTTGGCCGCCGCCCCGCAGACTTTGCTGGAGGTGCTTACTGGTCCCTCTGGAACATCAGAGTCGATGGACAAGGAGAGATTGTTTAGTAACAGTTTTCAGTTACCTCTGGGCTTCATGTTATTTATGACGTGCATGTTTGACCCAGGCATGTATGTTATTTTAAAAAACCTGTGTTTCTGCTGAATAGATGCTCAAGTATTTATTTTCATAAATAAAAACTATATTTTTTTTAATTTGCTGAAAATAGTAAAAAAAAAAAAAAAAAAAGGAAACGTGTTTCATTTATTACACTATTTTGGTAACCATTGCTACTATAAAATTCTTCTAAAACTGAATTACACGATAGTGTACTTTTTACATGGATAAAAATGCCACCATTGTTTTTTATAAGTGTAGCAAACAGAGAGGAAAAAATCCCTTAGATCTAAGAACATGGGATGGTTAAAAAAATAACCAGTGAATTGTGCCTGTATGCATTTATCTTTTTATGGACTGCGCACGATGTGCGGAAGCTCTCAGGAGATATCTTGATATTACACAGATCATTTTGCTTGGCAGGTATTGTCTGAAATTTTTACCAGCCACAGTCACTGAGTTGGCGAGGTCGTGGAGATGTTTAGTTGTTCCTTTACAAGGTCAGATTTAACAATCTGACATTATACTAAATAAAAAAAAAAATGTGGCTTTGTATGAAATTCAGTTCTGGCTCGACAGCCTAATTTGGATATCACGCTGTGTTTGAGGTTCTCCCAAAGCAACCTGAATTTGCATAGCAGGGTCATCTGTCTCACCATGTGTTGTTACTGGTAAACAGATTACGTCAATAGGTTATGACGACGGATTAGTAGCCCCGTGAGAATTAAGGAGGTCAATCAGTGACTTAAGACGCGTCACCCCGTCTGGACGACACCAGCTGAGGCATCCATCAGCTTGTCACTTTCTACTGGATGTGCGAAAGTCCGCAAGCACTCCGAACACAGCTGGACCAGTATTCGGACACCGGTCGGACCTCGTTGCCACCCGCTGCTTCCAGGTATTCGCATATCCAGTGTTCACTTTACAAACACAGCTACAAAGTCGTTTTACTTAGATTATGTAACGTTGGGTGTCACATTGCTTTAAATCTTTGCTGATGGCAGGGTGACATTTAAGATTGAACGGAAGGTACAGATCGGTGATGTTTATGAATGTGGAGGAACCCATGGATGTTAAGTAGTCAGGATAATGCAGTTATCTTTTTCGTGTTGCTGTGGTACCTTGCAGTTAATGTTTGTAATGGGAGTAGGAGTGTAACAGAATGGAGAACTACCTGAGAGCATGTGGAATGGTCACCTGTCACATACTGTATCTCACCCTCAAATGTTCCTGCAGATGTGAGGATTTGTCCAGAACAGAATCTAGAATTTTAAAGGATGAAATCATTTTACTTCCCGTAATGACGCTATAAAAAACACCCACATAAAACTACAGTTTTTTTAACTTTCTATTTTGCTGGGTTTGCAAATTAAGCCAATTAAGAGCTTAAAAAGCAGCTGGCGATTAAGACGTTGCTGCGCTTATGTGGATGACATCCAGGACCATCTGCTCGTTCTGAAGGATTCCCAGGACTTTGGCTCAGCTGTTCCTAATTGCCCCTCGTGCCTATTAGCCCCCTGTGGCAGAACTGAGGGGTGATTTGTACCGGGTGTCAGTGTTGTGGGAAGAGGCCCACAGTCCCTGGGTAGGAAGTCTTATTTTCAGATGGCCCCCAGCCAGTCATTTAAGCAAACCCAGCACTGGTTATTCCTCCATTGTGTAAGGCAGCAAGTACAGTACCAGTCAAAAGTTTGGACCCACCTACCCATAGAAAGGTTTATTTGTACTGTTCGCTACATTTTAGAACCACAAAGAAGACATCAAATCTATAAAATAACATGTATGAAATTATTGACTGACCAAAAAGGCATTAAAGATAAAAATTTATTGGGGAGAGGAGGCTGGGGCAGCCCTGTTGGTTGGGATTCAGAAGGTTGTTGGTTCAAATCCCGCAGTTGGCAAAGTGATGCCACCATTGGGTTCTTGAGCAAAGTCCTTAACCCCAATTGCTCCAGGGACTGGCTGACCCTACTTTCTCCTCTACGCCAGTTTCATGAGGTGGCCTCCTGGGATGCTTTTCCAGCTGTCCTGAAGGAGGTCCCACTTATATGCTGAGCTCTCATTGGCTGCTTTCCCTTCACTCTCTGGTCAAACTCCCCCAGCACCTTTTCTACTCTGTTTAGGTCATGTTGTCAGGCGATGCGGCACTATCACTCTCCTTTGGCGTGTCCTATCTTTTGACTGGTACTGTAAATATAGCTCGGAGAAACAACATGGTTCACTGGGACTTTAAGATGCAAGCACAGAATCAGGTCCAGAATAGAAGCGAATAGATGTCTAGCCGTAGGTATATTTACTACAAAACTCAGAAAGGAAGAGGACACAGTTAGTGTGTGACTGTCTTGTCACTGTTAAAACCAGACATTTTCCATCACTCTCTGACTAGGGATCGAAATGAGCAGTCTGGGGGAGATCCCATTCAAGATCCCTAGTGTTTCCACGGAGACACCTCAGCCTGTCACGGCCCCTGCGTTCCCCATCCCGGACGTCCTGCAGTTAATGTGGGAGACTGAGGTCAGAGCCCAACTGTCACCTCACCACCAAACCCCTGCCCCAAGTGTGTGTGCGTGCGTGCGTGCGTGTGTGTGTGTGTATGTGTGTGTGTGTGTGTGTGTGCGCATGCCCCCACTCCACACGATGGGACATCATCTTCAGTGGACTCTCCTGAACTACTATATTACTGCTGATGTTATGATAAGTTCACCCAATCTTAGAGTTCATCTCCTTATAATAATACCTACAATAACAGTGCTGGAACTGTGGCCCCTCTAAGTAACCAATCTGTATTAGGCTGGGAGCTAAGCCAAGCTATAATCCTGTATTGTCTAGAGACTTTAGTTGCTTACCATTTTGTGTAATTTGTGTCTCTGTGTTAGCTTGCCTTCTGCATTCCGGGCCTTTGCTTAAATTCTTGTTGTAAACACTGAGCTCTTAAGCTGGTACTCTATCAGAAATGTTTAAAAGGATGTGTTACGTAACTGAGTAGTCACTGTAATTATTATCAAGCTCTAATGGTTCTCCTGTAACCGAGCTCTGTATGTTCTCTTCAGTGCGGCACTCCATAAATAGCCTGTTCTTCAAAGTCTTGCTGTGTCTCCCAGTAACGATAGATGGCATTGGTGATCTGTTCTGCGGGGCTTCAGGCACCCTCTGCCTCTCTTTACCCGCGTTAATCTTTCTGCCGACTCTTACAGTATCTCTCCATCATTAATTTCTGCCGTAAGACATTCAGTAGTATTTACTATCCGGTTTCCTCGGCCATGGAGAGGAGGCCCTTATTTGGAGATGAGTTGAGTTTCGATTTTGTTTAAGTATTTCATTCTTCTGTTTTGGAGAAAGACATCTGAAGGATTAGAATTCTATACTCTTCTGATAGGTCCAAAAATAATAAGGCCCAAACGCACCTTTTTCCACATAGTTTGGGGGAAATGTAAGCAAGGGAGAATGCTCAGATTATGAAAGCCTTACTTTACTGGGTGCAGGGGTTGGTGTGAAGCTTTGTGTTTGACACTTACTGATCAAAACTGTGTCACTAGTGGGCGATTATCATAAGCCAATGTGAATCCTGCTTCTGAGTTTTCTGGCGGTGTGACCATGTGCTTTTTGTATTTGCCAGTATGATTTCCACTTGGAAAACTGGGTCCTGGCAGGACTGCCAGGGGGGTGCCCCAGGTACCTACAGATGCACCAGCTAGATGCCCCCTTGGAGGTCACCTCGTCCTGCCCCCCTTACTGGCCGGTGTTCAGCAGTGCCGAGGTGCACCGGTTGGCCAGCCGACGGAACAGCGACCTCTGGGGTCCCTCCCTTTGTCTGGGGAGCCTCAGCTTGAACCCCAAGGTGACCACAGGTCCCCTGCCACCCAAGGTAAAATTCACCATCTCCATCTCCGAGGGCAACAGCGACAGCTGCTCTGAGGATGACGAGGACTCCTCCAATGAAGGCCCAGCAAGGACTCTGCCTGCCTCTGGCCCGGTGCCAGTGCCCAGCTTGTCACAGGGAGATGGGCTTTTGGATTTCAGGAGTCCCCAGCTGTCCACCTGCTGCCTAGCTTGCTTCAGAGAGTCATCTCTGCCCCAGGGCACTGCACCACACAGTACCACCCACAGGCGGCTTGGCAGGCCAAGCTGTCTTGGTTCCCCCGGACTCTGTGCCTCACCCACCTCAAGGAACTCAGTACCTTCCACAACAGGCCAGACCTCCAGGGTGGAGCAGCACCAGACAGCAGTGCAGGTAAGAGGTAAACCACACATTTCCTCAGTCTCTGCACTGCTGCCCTTAAAAGATACAGGGATATTACTCATCACATTTACCTCGTAAACAATCGATTGGCACGGTTTCACCGGCTTTTTTTTTTAACTGTTATGTTTACAAGGAGATACGTTACTTGTGAAAACTCTGCTAACCTCCACATGGCCAAAAACGGCCGTCATTGGCAGAAACCATATGACCTTGTTAGAAGCTGCCAGGCGTTAGAAACCCTATATGAGATAAGCCAGGCATCTGGACCACTGTTCAGAGCATCAGAAGTATTTCAGACAAGGATCCTTCAGAACATTTGTCAGCTCGCAATGTATAAAATCCACCACAGTCGTGCTTGACATGCAAGGGATTCTATAGTTGAAAAAAGGAAAATGACATAGTATGTTTCATTCAGGGACTGAGCGTGAATTGTTTGCTGTATGACACTTCATGGGGGTAAAGGCCTCCAAACTGTGTTTGCTCACTTTTCCCATATGTTTATACTGATGAACCAGCTAATAATAACTAGTGTAAAGTCTTTTCCTGGAATCCTACCAAGCTGGTTGGGATTAACAAGTAGACCTGCTCTGGAAATGTCATCCTTGGTAATGGGGCATGTCAAGGTTACGCATATAGATCTTCATGACGTAATACATTCTGATTATAATCTCCTTCGCGCCCTTATTTTGAAATTCTAAAGGCAGAATTTACAGCTTGAGATATACATCTAGAGCTGTATGGCTGGGGGTTGCTATGCCAACCGCACCGTTATTGGTGTGAATTCTGGTCTTATTCAGGGGGTTCTGATGCAGCATTCTGTTTACTCTGAAGTCCCAAAGCCCCCACCCCAGTCAGCCCCACCCCCCCTCGGCAGGCCGACCCCTGGGTTCCCACACTGCCATCGCAGACTCATCGGCCGAGCTATTATCGGCCCTCAGCCAGGAGGAGCGCGATCTGCTGGAGACCATCACAGAGCAGGGATACCCCCTGCGCACGGCCATCATTGCCCTGCAGAAGACAGGCTGGCAGAGCCCAGATCAGGTCTGGTAATGTCCACGGGCTTATGCTAGGGTCTCCCGAACATGGCTTTGCCCCCATTTGCAGCCATGAAGTCTCTTCTGGGAATTCACATTGGAAAAGGGGCCCTCAGCAGCAGCAAAGCTGAAGACACTCATCCACTGAAGCAATACAGCTCTGATATTGGAGAGCCAGAACTCCGTATGTTGGACATGATGTCCATTTCCAAGCACCAAGCCTCATATTTAAAAGATCAACACTTTGTGGCAACTTAACAACTATCTCAAACAAAATTAATCTTCATCTTTATTCATGCTTTCCGAATGTTTACATTAAGCACTGGGAGAAGAATGAACGATTTTCATACTGACGTATCTCCACGAGGTAATTTGATTCACGGCTACATTTTTTGCCTATGAGTATATGTAGCTGCTTAGAGTCCACTTATGTAACAAGTCTGATGAGCTGCCAGTGGTTTTCTGTCTTAAAGACCCCTTCCCAGAATCACATCGTAACGTTGCTATTGCTCTCCAGATTGATGAGGAAACATCTGGTTTTAACTTCCAAAACTTGGTGTTGGTTTCCTAAGCAAAGAAGAAGGGTACAACTATAAATAGATATCTGTTCCCAGGAGTCTCCACAACCTGGCGTTTATGGCCTCGTTCTCAGCATCATTCAGCAGCTCCCATGGGAAGCACTGAGCCCCATCCCCCCCGCCTCATGGCTCATGGCTTGGCCGTTGACCGGGCCAGGCGTTTTCCAGGGGGAGCCTTTAATACTTTTAAGTTCTTCTACAGAGAGGCAACAGTGGTTAGATCTTCAGCACAGAGAGGCCCCAGCCTTTGATTCGTCCTGTTTTGTGATTGGTTTCTGATACGAACCGGGAAACGGATGTGAATAACGCTTTATGAGGAGCTTGGACATTTCCTATAGCTGGTGTGGCAGGATAACGGCTGTTTGGAAAAGGGTAAAGCTAATCACAGCTTGGCTAATCCGGATCATTCTGTCACATACTCCAGGACATATACTGATATGCTACCAGGCTGACGTATGTAACATTGCTTTCCATATGTGCGCCTGTTCTTGGTGATTTCACAAAGATTCAAATCCCTCTGCTACCTTCAGGTGCTGAGCTACCTGCTGTCATTTGACCGGCTGTGCCAGCTGGGCTACGACGAGGCCGAGGTCCAAGAGGCTTTAGAGATGTTCCAGAACTGCGAGACCAAGGTGAGCAGCCCAGGTTGAGACACCAATCCATCACGTGTTCCCTCTCAAGCCATGTCAGCTAATGACCATGCAATTGTCTTAGTCCAGCTCCAATTGATGCCAGTCCTGCTGTCAATTGTTAGCCCACGGTGACTTCTTCTGATTTGTCTCGTGCCATTTTCTTCTTTAAATGCTTGCAGAAACTGTACAGCAGATGTGGATGTGAAGGGCTTGACCTTCCCTGTAATAGTGGTTTGGCTGAGATAATGTCACCATCTAGGGCATGTTTCTCTCACCTTCAAATGACCCCAGATCTCAGGGGTTCCTGTTTGTCCGCCAATCCTCAAACTTCTAGGCGGCTGAGTTCTTGCAACTCCTGGCCCAGTTCGACGAGATGGGATTCCAGCAGAACACCATCAAGGAAGTGCTGCTGGTCCAGGGGAACCACAGAGAGAGGGCCCTGGAGGAGCTGATGATGCACGCTGTGTGATAGGCCCTGCTGCTCTCCCATGATGCACTTGGAGGACTGTCATTACAGAACCGTGTGCCACACTGCAGCCTCTAGTTTTCCCATGATAAATCCCTCAAAGTGTGTTTCTCAATACCAAGAATGCAAAGATCATATTTGTGATCTTGGCAAGACTGGTCTTGCTAACTTGCCTCCCAAGTATGGACATGGGACCAGTGAATCATGGGATTAGTCTCGTTTGTCAAGGATGCAATCAATGTATCCTTGATATTTGGGACGGAACAAGAGCGACATCTGGGGATTTTTCCCGTCCTCTGTACTTCTGTTCTTGAGTATTGGAACTGGTCTTCGGCAATGGAAGATGATGTAAATGGGTACACGAGAACACAAGTACAGTCAAGTAGGCATATTGAGAAACACCCATAATGTGGCAGACTTTGGCCGAGTGAGAGAGCAAGTCTGTTGAGATGTCCATCCATCCATCCATCTTCTATACCCGCTTGTTTTATACAGGGTCCCGGGGGGTCTGGAGCCATCCTGGAAACTATGGCCATCTTAGTTTTTGGACTGTTGGGAGAAACCGGAGTACCTGGAGGAAACCTCACGATGACACGGGGAGAACATGCAAACTCCATACACACAGATGTTGAGATGTGTTCAAACGAAGGCCTTATTTAATGCTGCCCCCCATTTACATCCCATCTTATTGCATTATTTTGTACTGAAGTACTTCCAGCCCTAATCCTCAGCAGTTATATTCGTGGCTTGTTAGTGTGACACAAACTGGAGTGAGAGGATATATTTCAGATTTTCTGTGATGTTGCACTTTTTTTTAAGTAAGCCTGACTTAATCTCAAAGGAATGATATAATATGACAAAATGATAACTGACGCAAACATTACTGCTGATGCAAGTGTTAAACTGTAAGTACGCAAAGTGTAAGACCCATAAAACAGACTGTTATTCAGTCAGTCAGTCACAGGCTGCACCACACCTTCTGTTCCTAAACAAGTGGGGACTGGAGGTTGCTGTTTTACACATTGGAGCAACCGGACTTAACCGGACCACCCCTGAAAGGCAGCCTGCTGAATAAACGGGCGAATCTGTGGGCCGCTTTGGGTAAAAGTATCAGATATATAAGTAAACATACATGGTTAATTAGGCTCTAGTGTTCGGACATGAAGGGCCGTCTTCAAGCAAAAGTAATTCCAAAAAAACTCCCGGATTGGCTGTTTTTGGTTTTATTTATTCTCTTTAAATAGCATCTAACTTACCAGCCACCCATTTCTGCTTTTATTTGCACATTTTTCTTTATGATTCCTGCATCTGCACGATCCTGCGTAGGATATGTCAAAAGATACAGGTGCTATTCTTACAGTGAAAGTAGCATAAAGAGCTGCCTGTGTGGAGGGTCAGTGTTATCAGAGCACAACTGGAGCGGACAAAACGTCTATGTGCTGGTTAGGGACTGAACACACAGGAAATAACTAACTAAACTATAAATAATAATGATAATTGTGAGGGTTTTGTGTTCTGTTAAGGTCCCTCCATAAAATAGCTGCAATATTTATCTAGAACAAGATGACTTGTACCTTCTGTTTTCCCCCTTCTTTGTCGGATCATGAAATCTTACATACTGTCCACTTTGACCATATTGTGAAAGCTTCCCTACATGGGCAGAAACTCCAGGAAATATACCCTCAGTTTGTTTCAATCAGATTGAAGGTTGTCTGGCAAACTGGCCCAGGGGACATGATATAAATGGCTTGTTTGTTATGAAAACAGGATAAGGCTTTTCGTGTAGTGCTCCTCGAAATGGTTCTGCGCATTTATTACAGCGGAGAACGGACATCACTGTCCAACAATTTATGAAAACATAAAACTTCAGAAATTCTCAGGCACTGATACATAAATAAGCAGCTCATTCTCGGGGGCAAACGAAAACGCAGTGAAGGAAACGAGCAGTTAGCGCTACTTGCCTGGCGTTAGCTGTAAATGTGGCAGTTTTGTGGAATTATTATCCCAAATGATGCCTCCTAATAACAGATTTCATCTCACAGTGTTTGATATGCTCCCTTTTACATGTAATAAGATTCTTGTCTCTGTTTCCGTTCATAAGTAAAACTGCAGAGTGCTGGTATGCTCATAAATTGTTTAGTAAACTGCAGAAACATCCTCATCAAAGAGCGCAGCGTGAAGAGGATGAGGGCTGGTGATCTTTTTGCTGCTTGAACCGCTCATAGTTCTGCCTCTTTTTCACCAGTTGATTCCCAGGCTTTGGCAGCCTGAGCAAAAAGGTGAAGAAGGAACCGATTCGTGGAAAACCCTTCATTTGCCTTTTTGGTTTCCATGCGTCATCCTCGATGGCGTACTCCAGGGTCATCTTCCGGTTGAATGTGAAAACGGAGTCACCCCTGACTACCGCAGTGAAGAGGGAGCCTTTGCTGTTGCCGTAGTGACCCGGCATGGCCGTCCACTGGCCGGTGGTGAGGTTGAAGCGGTCGATGGCGCACCTCAGGAAATCGTCCGAGGGCCCGTTACGCATGACGTAGAGATTGTCTCTGTGGGCCACCATGCAGTGGCCGTAACTCTGGTGCCTCACTAGCGTGGTGAGAAGCATCCATTTATCTTGCCCGGGAAGGTACTCGTGGATGTCAGTGGCACCCATCGGCTTCCACGAGCAAATAAAGATCCGACTCATCGCTTTGGCACTGGGGGCGCTGGATACGGGGCGGGGAAATGGGGAGGCATGGGACCAAGCACCAGTGGAGACGTCATACATCTCCACTGAGGACATGACTGTCCTGTTGTATTCCCCCCCGATGGCATAGAGGTAACCGTCGTGCCCCACCAGCGTGAGGTTGTAGCGAGCCTGGTGGGGGCCAGCAAACGTACTCCATAGGTCGGCATAGGCGTCGTAGCAGAAGCACGAGTCAACGACCTGGTTGCTAATATCACGCACCCCTCCCACGATGTACAGCCTGTTGTCCAGGACAGTCAGGCCGGCCATGGTAGTGCTGGCATCGTTCGGCAAGTCGGTCAGAACCTTCCAGTCCTTCTCGTCCTCGTCCAGATAGCACACCGTCCGCACAAAGTCCTGCAGCAGCTCCACGGTTGGCGAGTGGGCGCCAACCGTCACGTATGTGCTGGGAGTCAGAGACTCAGCATACTCCAACAATTCTTTGGGGAGACATTTGGCCTCCCCTTCCAGGTCACGGTAAGAGTCCCGGAGAAACAGCGCCCCATTTTGGAGGAGGTCCAGGAGACCGTAGGTGGCTCCCACTTGACATATGAGCAGGCAGTTGTCAGAGTTGATAATGTTTACAAGGTGCCTGGCAAGAGCTTCTGCCTGGAGGAATCCGGCACATTCCGCAGCATCGACGATCTCGTCGGCATCCAGCATGGGCTGCTCGCCCCTCAGGACGCTGAGCATGACCAGGAACCCACGAGCGCGCAGACCTTTCAGGTGAATTTCCTCCTGGCCACACTCTCTCATTCCAGACCGGAAGAGCGCTCGGAAGTACTCACAGTGCTGAAGCAGCAGGACCCTGTCGACTAGGAAAACACTGTCCTCCACTCTAACTTTCAGAGATGCCGCGCGGAGACACTTCCCTGATCCGCTATCTGGCCATCTGGCTTCACCTTTCGGTTCACAACAACTGCTAGGTTCCATTATATTTAATCCACCTTTTCCCAACATTTAAACTGCGAAATAACACAATAGCACGCTGAGAAAATTCACCTGGATAGAGAATAACATTCCTTTTTCCTAGTCGTTTTTCCAGAAGATGACACTGTGTACTCTACACAAGGTAGCTGCCCTTATACAAGTATCTACTGTACTGATCCCGGTATTTTTCCTGGCTGTAAGAATAGCACTGCTATAGATAGCAGAATGACAGGGAGGACAGTTAATACTTCATGACATGCAAACATTTGACACGCAAAAATAAACATTTATGTATAAAGAGTCGAGGTAGATAGATCCGTGTAACAACGGAGACCTATTATGTTAACGATTTCCAGACGTTTATTCTTGGATGTGATCTTGATTTTTGAGAAGATGCCAATTTGAATGCTTTAATCTTTGCAGCTGAATGGTATCTGAAGTCACTGCTATCTGTATCAACAGTCATAACCTTTTAAATACACTTTCTATCAGAATATACTGGGATCTGTTCTCAAATCAGATTCTCTACAGACAACAAAGAATATGTATATATAAATATATAAGAAAGTGGAAAATGGAGACTCTTATAAATCCTTTTTATGTCCTTTTAGTGACAGGAATATTGTCTATATTTCCTGACACCACAGTATAAAATAATTGTTGAAAACCAATAACCAAGGGCAACAGCTCTAATTCCGATTCACTCAAACAACCCAGAACATACTGTGCTGACTTGGAACACCCCCTTCCCAACCTCACATGCCCCCCATAATGTGAACCTCTCTCGCTAATCAATTTTCCATTGTCTGCAATGACCTTTGGCAGCAGACAATCCAAGCCCAGTCACAGTTCCCGGGGCAGACACAAAAATGTGGGCCGGAATAGGGTGCACACAGGATCACATAAGGACACCTGCTTATCTCATTACACTACATCAATTGATTTTCAGTTCTGTACATATAGCACAAGATTAAACACACTCTCGCCCCCCCCACGCCACCCACCCCCCACACCCCCCCCTCCCCCACTCCGCCTCACACCCACCCGGGAGCCAACGCCACCACGACCCTCCCCCC
>JAAGVU020000008.1:5963701-5992409 GCA_011763525.2 Mormyrus iriodes | reverse complement strand
CAAGGGATCCCACAAGGACCCCGTCTATGCCCTTTCCACACCCCCATTGGTTTTCCGTTCCGGTCCTTATGCCAAAACCCCCCCCCCCCCCAACCCAAAACCACCACCACCAATGGCTGTAATCATTGTTTGGCTAAACCCAGGGTCGACGTCTATCATTCGCCCATCATTTCTCCAGGTGTTCGTTCTCCGTGTGAAACTGTATTTTTCCGTTCTTAGTTAAATGGAGAAGTAATATAAATGCGATAGATTTCAGAATGATTATTATAATTTCCTCCTGCTACAAACTGAACAATATTGGTTTAAAAATAATTATATTATATGAGTAAACCCTGAAAGCGTCACCCTTAATTTGTTGTGGAGAATAGGGTGCCATTGTACACAGACACACTGTACTGAGACGGACTCGCAGACGACTGCCACGCCCACGTGGTGTGGAATTGAACGGGTTGTTTGTTGTCCTCCCATTGCCGTGGGGTGCTGGGAGGTGACAATTGTACAACATTCTCCGGACCGGATGGTCACCCGAATAGACACATATATGAATTGATGGAGGTCTTTAATGGTTCAGTGCGTGCATGGCCTGACCATCCTGAGATTCAGATGTGTGAGCCCACTGTACGTCCATGATTCACCTCATTGCTGGCACGCTATGTTAAAATCACAAAGTAGTATAGTTTCGGGGCACTTGATCCCAGGTATTTTTACGGGGTCAGTAGAGGGCACTTAGACAACTTTGTTTTATGGAATTTAGACTAACACAATGATTCAAGGCTGGGAAGCTAAAGGTGGTGGGGAGTTGGAGATTCCAGGCTGGGACACAAGGACGAACTAATTGGACGATAAGGGAAGAGGATTTGATTTGTGCCCGAGTGGGGTGTGTGCCTGGCCAGCTCACTCACCACTCCTGCACAATTGTAGTAAATACCAAGAAAGTATAGTATAAAGGAGGGGGAGAATTCAGTGCTTGTTGGTGTTCAGCCGTGGGATATGTACACGTCGCCCAGCATTTCTCGGGAACACGTGTTGGTCTCCTGCCAGGACTGAAAGGGCTCCCCTGTCCGCATGAAAGGTGGGTGATGATAGCACGTCCGAGTGTATATAGCTTTGCAATCTCATATCGGAAAAAGGCAGCAGTATTAGTGCGTGTGTTTTATCATTGACATTTACTATATGGTATAATCATCTGATGTGTGATGCATATGTCTTCTGAAACTGTGTAGAAGGGGAGTATATGTTTATGCGTCAATCATTATTAAAATAAAAGTGCATTATTATTATTCATAACTGTAATAAAAGGTATATTGGGACCTAAGCATGCCTGTTTGTTCCTTCGAAAGCCCTGTGTCCCCCTCTCATACTAAAACGCACACACAGAATAAATCACAGAAATCAAAAGAGCAAAATGCGTCCAAGAATACCCTAATTCACCCTATAAAGTGCAGTATTAATAGGAAGTATGCCCTCCATACACATCACCGTTTTTACACCTCGTCGTCTATGTTACAGTGGGCGCGTTTTGTTTGCCACTTTCTGAGATTAACGCTCATAATGTTTCCCTGGTCTCTCCGTCACTTAGGGCAGGGACACGTGAAGTGCCCCCTTACAAGGAGCGGGGTAAGGAGATGCTGCGTCACGCCGGCATTCCCCCGCAGATCGGGCTTTCTCCGTCTTGACAATATCGCCACATACAAAACCTCAAACCTCTGAGCCGCTTCGTTAGAAAATAACAACACCGGGCATTTAAATAATTCCACTGGAATAAGATGTAAAAGCTTTTTCTAATTTGCCAGTCTTTACTCAATGAATGGACTATAAGTTTATCTTACAGAAGAAATATGTAAGTCATTAATTTTTTGCTTTGAGATCAGCGAGTTTAAACTGTCACGATTAATGATTCTGGGATCCGAAGCACATTTGAAGGTAAACGTCTTGGACTTCGCGACACTTTATACAGTATTTAATGTATGGGTACTGATTTAACGCGTTGATTTAACGATTTAACGCGCTGATTTAATGATATTTTTCCACTGTGCGTCCTGCTGTATTTACAGGCATATATCCGCCCAACGCGATGTATCTGCCGTAGGGTATCTTTGCATATTTACCACCCAGCATGTCCTTAATGTTTGGGAGATCCCGGGGTTTTAGCGCTGCCTGCGCTCCGGACCGGGGACGAGCCGAGTGCAACGTCGCCGTGCTGGGAATGACGGGGTCTGGGAAATCAGGTACGGATTGGAATGCACCGTCGCTGGTGGTCCGTGGACAAATGTAGGTACGGGATATATGTCACGCATGCCTGTCCTTCTGTAAAAAACGTTCTCACTAGCTAGTTTCTGCAGCTTTTTGATCAATCTCCGGTCAACCTACGGTATTTGGATAGCCAGTGGGTTGGGCAGTCGGAATTTCAATTGAAAATATCATTATCATGGTCAAATGTGTCAAGTTCTGAAGTAGTTTAAAGCGTGCTTGTAGACAACTGAACTTATAAGGACCGGAATCTACTGCTATCACTGACAGTCACCAGTTGCTCTACTATAGTGAATATTTGGAAAAGAAACTGGATTTAACAGCTGAGTAAAATGTTAATTTAGAAGGCTGAAATCAAGATGGCTGTCCATGGTAAGTGCTGGCGCGTAAGGGCTTTGTCCTGAGAGTTTCACTCTTCTTCCACAGCCCTGACTGTAAAGTTCCTTACCAGACGGTTCATCTGCGAATATGACCCCAACCTTGGTAAGGTTCACAACCTTGAGTCTCTGCTTGGGGTTTACAGCTGAATAAACGGTTCCTTAACTTGGGGATGAAGGGAAGTGTGTCGACTCTGTTTCAGAAGACACATATGCCTCTGAAGAGGTGGTGGATCAACAGCCCATCCTCCTGAAAATTATGGACACTGCAGACCAGGTACAGAACTTACTATGTGCAGTTAATGTCCCTAATGGACCTTCTTCTTCACTGTTTTCCTCCTCCTCTATTTTTTGAAATGATATGCTGTGTTTCACCGCCACCCTGCGTTGGTTAAGCCCTCACAGAAACCAGATGGATGACTTGCTGAATCTAGTTAAACGGTATGAGTGAAGTTCTGCTTCTCTAGAACTTCTCTTTGGTAGTAATGTGCTATAGATGTGAGCTTCTCTACCCTCTAACGTCCGCCACATGTGGAAGAAACAGGTGGATTTCTCTGCAGTCTTCCGACTGGCTGCCCGTATGGCTGGTGAAAGGCAGGTTTTCTTGGTGGCACAGTTTAGTGACTGGCCCAGTTGCCCCCCTTAATCTCAGGACGGGCCGGCGAATTGTGAGCGCTACCTGAACTGGGCGAGCGCCTTCCTGGTGGTCTACAGCATCGACAACCGGCGCAGCTTTGAAGCCTGCCAGCAGTACCTGGATGTTGTGAGCCTCCACACTAAGGGTCTCCAGCCTGAGAGCCCCATCATCTTGCTGGGGAACAAGCTGGACATGGAGAGATACAGGTGCAACCTTATGATAACCTCTCGTAATCAGCATGTTGCATGAAGTTTAAGGAATTGCTCAATGAGTGTTGTGTGTTGCTGAATGAGTATTGAGTTTTGAATGAGTATTGAGGAACTGCTTCTGATATTAAAGTCAATGCAGCTGTACTTAAGCTGATCTTCAAAACTGAAGATTTAACCTCTTGATAGACCTTGTAACCATGTGACTCGTGTCACTTTGTGCACATGGTCAAACTCAGCCAATTGGGCGGCACCCGTTTTGACGGCGCCTCCATTTTTGGTCATGCAGACAAGTGAGCAAATCCGACGCGGTGACCCTGGCTTCGAAGTACGGCTGCCTGTTCTTCGAGGTGTCTGCCTGCTCTGACTACCCGCCGGTGCAGCACGTCTTCCACGAGGCGGTACGAGAGGCTCGGAGGGAGTCGGAGGCGGGTCTGGCCTCGCGGCCGCTCTTTATCAGTGAGGACAAGCAGGTGGCTGCTGTGACTCCGGTCCCACCACTCACCACCTGCCTCAGGGAGCTGCCCGCCCCAGCCACGGCCAAGCTGATCACTGTCAAGTCCTCGCGTGCACAGAGCAAGCGCCGGGCCCCTACGCTCACCCTGCTCAAGGGCTTCAAGATCTTCTGACCTCCCAGCAACTTCTTTATTATATTCAGCTGTCACCTCAGTCAGTCTGAGAGCTGATCTGTAATTACATTTGTCTTCTTCTTTAGCTTTCATTGTAAATAACAGTTATGAGCTTCTGCCTGCCATGTGGATCAGGGACCTGCAGAAAGGCGTGGCCTGGAGTGCATGAGCACCAGCCCTGTGGCCGAACAATTGAAAGTGCCTCCCTTTTGAGGTCATGAATGCCCCTTTTCGATCACCGACGATGACCAACTTAGCAACCTGCAACCCGGTCTGGTTTCTTCTGGAAACATCTAACCACCCAAGGAGCTTCCTTCCAAAACATGAGGCTGGAGGATATCACCTGGCCACTGGAGACACAGCGTGCAGATCCGTGTGTCTAGACACTGCTGATTACCAACACCTGGAGTAGAGCGACTCTCCTCCTGTTATCTGTTCTACTATGCAGAGTTGTGTGATCCGGCGTGTGGTAAAGGCACCAAGACGAGGCCGGCATTCTGCCTGCGATGCTCCCCAGCATCCGCGGATAGCCAGCAATTAGGGACAAAGTTAATGAATTAGTGTTCAAATATGAGAATATTATTAAAATGTAATTTCAATCACCTAAGAAGATATGTATTAGTTTGCTGTGAGTTACTGCACATTTTTATGGTTCTTTTTTCATAATTACCTAAGTTACGCAGCTCATTACTACAGCCATGTGGCAAAACTGTATAACTACAGGTAGATATGAACGCATGTTTGGAGTGGGGACCTGGGGGAGTATTTCACTCTTTCAACTTTACAATAAAATAAGTCAGCTGGACACAGGTAGTGTAGGGGTTAATAGCAGCCGAAAGTTTGCCTGTTCTACTCCCATGGGAATCTACAGTTGTGCCCCTGAGCCAGGTACTTGGACTGGTCCAGCAAAATAATGTCACTTTGGATTAATCAGCAGAATGCATATTTACAATCTTTGCAGCAGATTTGCACAGAATTTCTTTTAACCGAATAAAGTTTTGAAAATTTGCATTCATATTTTTATTAAAACGTTAACTTCTTCATTTTAAATATGAGGACCTTTAAGGGCAGATGTACATATAGATTCATTTGTTAGATAAGTCTATAATGAGTTCTTTTCATATTTGCCTCATGCTCCGGTTAACATTACTGGCTCATTATCTATGGAGTTTTATCTATCTTTACCTCAGGTGATCCAAGGAAATGAAAAATGTATGAAGAAATGAGCATAGTTATAAGCACAAGGCAACATCTCTAAGCTCCGCCAACTACCCATCTTCCTTGTTTGGGTATCTGATGAATAAGGAGTCTTTGCATCACGTCCACTCTATGCCAACTGACCACTCATATGTCCTCTTCTTGAACCCTGGGGTTCAGGGTCAGCCCATTCTTCTCACCGCACTTCAGTGTTGAATCCTCTGATTGGTGCCTCTCTGCTGGAGGCCTGTCGACCTGCCTGACCCCGGTCATTCTCTGAAGCTCCTCCCCTTCTGTGGCCTGGACTCTGCCCTGCTTTCTGCTTCTGGAAGGTGTGAGCACAAGCAATCAGCATGATACTAAATATAATGCTCTTTGTGTTGGATGTTTGAATGTTTTACGTAGTAACTGATAAGGCTTTGAGGCCTGATTGGTTTCACTCAGTTCTTATTGGTCATTGCTCCCATCATTATTATGTGGCGTAATATCGTAATATATCCATTTTGATTAAATATAATCCAATTATTTCTATTGTGTGTGTGTGTGTGTGTGTGTGTGTGTGTATATATATATATACTGACCTGTTTGTTGTTATTTCTGTGACTAGAAGCCCACAGCCAATGAGGAGTGCCCCATAGGACAGAGCCAGCATGGCATACTTCCAGGAAGACGCTGTAAAGCAGGTGGCAGGTCAGTCATGTCAGGTTTCCTTATAGCTCTCCAGAGCAAATCAGGGAAATTTAACATGCTATTAAAAACAGCTGAATTTGATTCAGATGTGCTTTCAAAAGCCGGGTTAGCAAATAAAACCATGGACTCGTACAGGTTTTATAAGGAAGGTTTTATGGTAACTATGACCCACTATATTGCCTGTACCGTCCAATAAAAGCTAGATTGTGGAACGGGACAGAGTTTCAGAATTAAAAGCCATTTTCTCTGCTCTTTAGTTTTATTGGGATGTAAAAATGATTAAATATTGCCGTGAGATATTTTCAGCCCCATTCCCACCTATGACAATGCTCTCAAGGTCAAACTCTTAGATACACAGAATTCCTTAAGTTTTAAGTTCAGGCAAATTATCCTTTAAGTACAACTACGACCTGACCGGCAAAATGAACATTATTAACAAAACTGTAAAACTTCGAAAGAGACAGATGTTGGCAAGTGTCCTTCTTACAAAGATTTATAATAATTAAAATTATGCATTTTTGACATAAGTCCAAACTTGGTTTTCCATCCTTGGAATAAATTAGATTAGAGTCACCTAATTGTCTGGTGACCTAAGAAGCCTTAGAATTCAAGCCTCACACAGATGAAGCCATATCAGTAGGACAATAACCCAGCATACCCAGTGACTCAGTCACCCCAGTACTCTGGAATTAAGCCATTTGAGATTTTTGTTATGACAGTTTATGATACTCAGTAAAGGCACTCACTGTCCTCTGTGCGATAATACCATCGAAGGAACTCTTTCTGCTCAAGGCTAATGAGCTCCTCAGCCATCTCCTTCTGTGGACGTTCAACATCTGGTACCCTTAGGAGGTCAGAGTCATCAGAAGCTCTTTTTGATCCTGTGTACCCAGGAACAGCAGGAATAAATCATGTGACAAAGTGTAATCATGACTACCTATGATAGACTGTGTTACTCTCTGTTAGTGACACATTACCGTGTTTGTGAGGCTGGTAATGGATAGTGTAATTCAGGTGTGCTCAATCCTGGTCTGCATCTGCACACCCTAAATAACTAATCTGAACAAGCTGCTGTGTTCATCAAATCTTCAGTAGGATAATTCAAGGTGCACAGGTGATGTAACAGAACAGACATGTGGAATGTCTGGGAGACGTGTCAGCTGCCAGTAAGACACTAGACAAATTATTTTCTGTAACGTCTAAAAGGCAGGATTAGCCAAACCTGCTGTGAATATCAGGTAAGTACAATGAAGGTGTATAACAATGCGTGACATCTAGGAAAGAAGATAACGGAACTGATTCCTCACGTTGACGTTCCTTACAAATGTCACTGATTTCGATAGACTTCCACTTGGACAGTTTGTTGCCTTTGGTCAGGAAGAGGAGGCTTCCATCGGTGGTGAGCTCCAAGGATCTGTCGTGGTTCATGAGCCGGCTGCCTTGGCACTGCCAGAGGAGGACATCAGTGCCGTCACATGGAGCAGTGAGGACAGGGCTGTCCTGCTGCGAGGACAGGCACATCTTCGTGACCTTATTCTCCAGCATCTGCTGGTCTTTCCAGAGCCATTGCTGAAGGCCGGCATTAAGGTCGCAGTACTCTAACTGCAGAGTGTGGTTCCACAGAGAGTCTTGCAAACACAAGCTGTAAATGCTGTTGTAGATCATAAAGCCTCCTGCTGCTGAAAGTACAGACACATGACATGCTTATAGCACTGCAGTCCATGATACCACCATTGCACCACATCAGCTTTACACCAAAACTACAATGGCACTACATCGGCATAAAACTACATTTCCATGAAAAATTTCACAGTCACCCATCCATTTTCCACAATCGCTTATACAACACAGAGTCAGTGCTTGCAAACATTTTTATTCACCAAATACATAAATATACAATGACTTCAGAACAGAGTATTTGTATAATATATAAATATTTCTACCTTGTATGAGGAAACATATCAAAATCCAGGTGGAGGGCATTCTTTGGTGTTTTTCTACAACTCAACAAACAACCTGTTTGCGAAAGCGGTATTGACATCATAACATTGACGGGCATTTTTTTTAAAATCATTTTTAAATGCTGTTCGTTGTTATTTTCAGCTCTCTCCATTCCCATTTATGAAAAACTCAGATATGCATAATTTCCAAACCATATCTAGATTCAGAGCCACAGCCCTGAAACTGCGGGAAAACACTTCTTTACACTGTAAAAGTCCAATTACAGTTGCACTTTTCTTGATCATAAGTTAAAACTTTGTGTGTTTATAAATAAAGCAACCAACATTAATAAATGCAGACATACGTTTGAATGTAAGTTTTCTTACCTTTGGGGGGAAGGAATTCAGAGAACAACCAGTATGGCAAAGAGGGCGAAGACAGATTCAGGAGGCATCACGCCACTCAATTTATGCTGCAAAACCATTGCTAATCATTCAGTGCGGCATTTAACTATGCATTTTTTAATCTTTTCATAGCCTCATAGATCCTACACCTAGGAATTTGTGACTCATCAATCAAGCATCATGCATAAATGCCTCTGTTGAAAAATTTATGAGCATTGCACCTTTTATCCCTTGGGAAGAGATATATGGGCATAAAAAGGTGAATGACCCCCAGGCCACTTTCAATGGAGACACATGGTAACAGTAAATTACTCATCTGAATAAACGTGTGTATTTGTAACATACTGTACACATGAAACATTCACTTTCAACTGATGCTTGTTTCCATTGAGATAAATGTTTTTTTTTGAAGAATGATTAAGCAACACATTACTTTTTATTATAGAATTATATTGCTAAAATAAACCTCCCAACCCTATAGTGGATAGGGAAGGGACGGATGGATAAAATGAATGATACTTCAGGGTAAATGATCAGACATATTTATATTTTTGTAACAACAAAAGCAACACATACACCTAACTATATGTATATACTTATTACGGATTATAGATACTAACGTAGTATGTGATTTTAACTCCATTTGTTAGAATGTTTCGATGGGTAGGAACGAATTAATCAAAGGTCGGGCGATCCGGGGAATCTGACTGAACAGACCGGAAGTAGTTTTTTTCCACGAAAAAAACATGGTGGTCCCCGTGATGAAGATCCGTCTCCTTCAGTATGGCTTTTATCGCAACGTAATTTAACACATATCATATAAAACAATGTTTCCGATACTCATTTGAAATCGTTTCACGTTGACATTTTCCGATGAATGATCCATTGTTTACTTTTGTTTTTAAATTAAGTGTTATATTTAGGTTTATAAGAGCACTGCGTCTTCTTATAAATGATTAGACGTTAGCCGGCCGGTCAGAAAGAATTGTCCGAAGTTCGGGTAGGGATGTGGAATATTATGAAATATGTGTGGGCAGAAGGGATTGTGTACAGAGGACTGCTTAGCGTTCGGCGTTGTGCGGATAAGCGGCGGTCAGGCCGGCTGTGGGTCAGGGGAGCTTTCACGTATCAGATTCACCGTGTGCACAGCTCGGTCCTTTCCAGCCAGCCACACGTAGTGACAAGTCCTCCTTGGAGGGTGTTATTCTTCGGAACAGACAGCTTTGCTGAGGAATCCCTCAAACACCTGTTTGCCTCAAGGTAAGGAAAGCTCAAACATGTTCGTTCCTCCATCCATAAGGGTAGGGGGCTGGTGTTCATCCCAGACAGCACAAGGCAAGGAAAACCATCTTGATGAGATGCCAGTACATTGCAGGCCACACTCCCTAGGGTTACCAGCTCTCACGCATCTGGTGTGACACTTACGCTTTCAGACTCTCATGCAAGAAATCTGACTGCATATCTGTATTATTCCATTATAAACCTAAAATTAGCTACATCAATAGCGTTGGGGAAGTTTGCAAACCCTACAGACTATTTACAAGTTAATAAAACTGTTACATGCATGTAAATGGGCGTGCATGTGCGCACAGACTTGCCATGAATTAAAAATCTCACTCCAGCCAGCTGACCAAAGTTGGCAACCCTGCACACTCCATCATAACTGATAGGTAATTTAGAATCCTGCTATATGTAAACTGGGAATTAGGAATTCATGACAACGAGATACGCAGACAAACGCTATAATATAACGTTTGTATGTCTTGTGTCACTTGTTGTAGACAGAAGGCAGGAAGTGGAGTTGTGAAACTGCTTGAAGTCGTTACCTTGCCAAAGGACCTTCCTGTGAGGAGATTTGCCCTCCAGAACCAGCTTCGTGTTCATGACTGGCCAAACATAAATGTTCAGGACCGGTTTGATGTGGGTGTCGTGGTGTCCTTCGGCTGCTTGCTTAAAGCGGACCTGATCCGTCAGTTTCCATAGTAAGTATTAATACCTGCTCCATCGTTGATGAGCTTTCTGTTGCTTCTGTGATAATAAATTATATCCACATTAACTGGATGAATATAGGAGCTGGGTGCATTTTCAATTGGTTCTACAGTCCCTGCTGTTGCAAGTTCATGAATTAGGCTCTTATAGTGAACTTGCAATCTTATTTCCTGTAATTATTGTCTGTGTACAGTGGAATCCTGAACGTCCATCCCAGCCTGCTCCCCAGGTGGCGTGGTCCTGCTCCTGTGTTCCACACAGTCCTCCACGGAGACACTGTTTCTGGGGTGACTATCATGCAGATCAGACCAAAGAGGTAAATGCCTTCAGTGGGACACTGGTGTCCATTTGCAGTACTGACAAGAGCCAGAGTCTGCTCCTTCAAAACTCAGATGAACTATTGGCACATGCTGTACTGGTTGTATTTGCTTATCAGTATTTATGCTCCGTATTTGCATTGTTTTTCCATGTCAGGTTTGATGTGGGCCCCATTCTGAACCAGTGTATTTACCCAGTTCCAGCAAACGCTACAGCTGACCAGCTTGGAGAGACTTTGGCCACAGTGGGAGCTAAGCTGGTTAGTAAAAAATATGTAAATGAAAAGTGCTTTGTTGCTTCTTTAGTGAAAGAGTGTTTAATGGTTTCCGGAACTTTCTCTCCCATAGTTAATTGACACTCTAAGGAACTTGCCAGAATGTATTGCAAACAGGAGCGAGCAGCCAAGTGAAGGAGCAACATCAGGTGAAGAACAGCTCCCCGACCCCCCCCACCCCTCTCCCAGGGGGCTCCCGGGATCGGCATAATCGTTTTACTTGTTAATCCTCCTCAGCTCCCAAAATTAGCACCTCAATGAGCTGGATCGTGTGGGAGGAGCACACGTGTGACCAGATCGACCGTCTTTTTCGAGCGATTGGCTCGCGGGTGAGAACACGTCTGCGGCAGAAGTGGCTGCATACACAAATTATGATCTGACAATAACCAGACAATGTTTAACTCTAGATCCCCCTACGAACCCTCTGGATGGGAGAGCCTATCAAGCTTTTGGATTTCGCTGGAAAGTTCCATACGTCATTTTCAGGTGAATGTGTAGAAGTTGTTGGTGCATGGTAGCTCACATTACTGATAGAATTATTAAATCACATCTATGTAATGCTGATTATTTTATAATGAAATTTATGTCACTGTTCAGAGTGCGGCCTGCGTTTGGCCTTAATGGCTGATTCAAGGAAAAAATTCTGTTAGAAACCTGGTGGTATTAAGCTGTACATGAATTGGGTCAAGTCTGGTTTCTCAAGGAGCTAACTGCCTACCTGGCTAATCCCATGTGATAGGTGCAGTGCCAGAAACCCCAGGAACTGTCCATTACGACAGAGAATCAGACTCGCTGCTAGTCAGCTGCAAGGTGAGTCCGACCCAGAAAATTCTGCCTCAAGTAAACATGTGGATGGTCCTTAAAAATGAAAATTTGAAAATGCCAATTTTTGTCCCCCCAATTTTCTTATATAAGATAAAACATTTCAGGATTTTTTATTCATTTTTCAGGCACGTTTAGAGGCTGTGTAGGTAACATGAATGGCTAAACCTGAGTTCAGTCATTCACTGTCGGTAAGACGTGTTAATCTCTTGGGTCATTTGAAAATTCATGGCAAAAGTTAACAACAAATGGCGTTATTTTAAAAAGTTCTTATTGCATGGTTGCTCCCTGATGTTAAATAAACCAAATGCGGGCGGCACAGTGGTTAGCACTGCTGGGGCCAGGGTTTGAGTCTTTTGACTATCTGTTCATTAACTCTACACAATACTGTATTACTTATAAACTGTATTTCCTTAACATTTGGTTCATCCAACCATTCTCTGTAACCACTCTGTACTCACTCAGGGTTGCGGGGGTCTGGACCCTATGGGCACAAGGCAGGGAACAGCCCAGGATGGGGCGCCGACCCGCACACACGAAATTTGGCAATTCTAATTAACCTTGCATGTTTGTGGTCTGCGGGGGGAACCAGAGTACACCCATGACAACAGTGGGATAACATGCAATCTCGGCACACATGGAGCCATGGCGGAGACTCGAACCCTGGTCCCAGAGGTGTGAGGCAATGGTGCTAACCGCTGCACCACCATGCCACCCACATTTGGTTCATCTAAATTAAAGATAAGCCATGAAAAATAGTGATTAAAAAAAAAAAAAATCAGGGAGAAAGAACTTTTTAAAATAATGTCTTCGTTGTTCTTTTGTCACAAATTCGTACATGGTTTTTCATTTGGTTTCATTTCATTTATGATTCTTGATTTATTTTTTTTTTTAGTAAAATTGACCAAATGTTAAAAATATGGTAGGGAGCACCCTTGATGCTAAACTGCAAAAAAATAAAACGTTTAGCACATTTTTGCTAACAATCAAATAAATGAGCTGAGAGATTAATGAGCATTACCGACAGTGGATAACTAAACTAGGCTTTAGCTAGCTTGAATATTCGACCACAGTGTCACTTTTTGTTCTTGTGAAAAAAAAAAGTTTTGCAGGTAAACATATTTTGTTGCTGTAGCCATTTTGTTTTTGGCAGAGTTTGGCTGAAATTTAGTATATTTTGATAATTTAGTTACAGACTTTGATCTTGTTGAACAACCTGTAAACATCAATACAACCAGAAACATTTTTCCCAGGAATGCATTGTAAGAATTTATCAAAAGATAAAAGGGTGAGTGCATGGAAAAACTGCCATTTTTAAATGTGACTCATCGCTTAGGACCACCCTATAACTGCCCTGTCAGGAAACACGGTGAAAATGCATCAAGTTGCACACGTGTGACCGGTGTTGTTGGTGCAAATCACAGAAGTGTGAGGGGTTTTATTCTGCATGACAGGATGGCTGGGTGGGATTCCGAGCTGTGATGGTGAAGAAACGACTTACAGCCTTGGACTTCTACAATGGCTACCTGCACCCGTTCTTCCTGAAGAAGTTTCCATGGCGGTGGAACGAGTGCGTCTTTGAGAGCTACAAAACAAAGGACAGGAACACTCCTCTGGGCAGCGAAGACACACATAAAGTCCAGAAACTGTAACAGTATGGAGAACCTTAGTATGTCGTCTGATAAACCGACGTGGAATTGTTGTGTTTGTCTGTTTTAAGGCAAGTGTACAAAAAAGGCAGATTGTGCCACTGTGCAAGATCCAGTAAAGACGGACAATGTCCCAGCTGGGTACTGGAACCATGATATTTGTTACCTTTTATTCAGATAATCAACTCACATGATTAAAAAATGACAATTTAAATAATTACAGATGTTCTGCATGTTCCTGTACATCAAAAGCAGACACACTGATGCAGATCTGAGGCACCTGTCCCAGGTTCCACCTATAACCCTTCCAGAACAACTTCAATGGGGGGGGGGTACACTAATTGTACCTCTCTGCCGAGGTCCTTCGTCAGCTGGATGGTCTGACCAGGGGCACATACCACTTGAAGGAAAGAAGAGGTTTTCAGAGGAAATGTCCCATTGCCCAGCCAGTGTATTGACAGTTAGAGAAACTGGATTGTTACCTCTTCTGTCATTCCTGCTAATTTTCTGCCTTCGGTGTTAAATGGAGGTTTCAGGTAGCCTCTGAAGTGCCTCCTGACCATTTCATGGAAGGTAGCCAAGCAGTCCTAGAGCGAGAATGAGCAAAATAGTTCATCCAGTTTCATACATTTGGTAACAATCTGCCACTGAGCGTACAAGGTAAGCTTTCTGTGATGTGAGCTGGATTCTGGATTCCATACCATGCCCTGTTGCGTGCAGATGTATGTGAACCATCTCATCCCTGCTGCCACATGCGTGATCTCCTCGCTGTAGATCACCTCCAGTGCCCGCACAGAGCCATCATCGCCCTGCGCGGCGAAGCGGGACATCGTCTGTGGGTGCACATCCAGGCCCCTGCGCCAGGAGAGAGGGGGCGTGACCTAGCGCAATCACCCCGGCCCGGGACAGAGGCCGGCCGGCGGCTCGTACCTTGCCTCGTGAACCATGTTCATGACAGCCAGCCTGGCCAGCAGGCTGTGAGAGGTCTCTTTTGCAGACTGCCACAGCCCTGCCAAGGCGAAATAAGATGAAGATCACAGCACAGCCCTCATTCTCCTGAGAACGTTGTCCTGGGGTAACGGCGTGCTTCTCAAACCCAGCCCTCAGGGACTCGCTGGCTTTGGATCCAGAGTCACATGATTAATATACATCACACTTTCTTCTGGTGGTGATCTTTATTTCTGACTTCACTGGAGAATATTGTATGGAAAAGAGATATTTTTAACTGCAAATCTGACTCAAACTGTGATTGTTTTAATAAGTAGACTCCCTGACCACTCAATGGCCTTTTACCTAAATGACAGATTCATCACACAGACATTTTGAATTGATTAAGATGAATCATTTTATTCATAAGATTGTTCTACTGCACACCATGCAGAAGCTATAGCTTGTAGTTCATTTAGCGCCTAGATTTCATGATAACCCAATGAAGCTTTAGTTGAGAACTATTTGAGGCGTGGACTGGGATAAAATTCAGCACATACTGGTCTTCCTGAGCCAGTCTGAGAAGCACTGCAGTGAGTAATAAGCCGTCCTACCATGGTGTACTGGTAAAGCACCAAAGTAGCTGCCCATCTCTGTAATCCGCTCCTCCACCAGGTTATAGTGCTGTCGGATAGAAGGAAGGTCGCCTAAAAACTACAGTTCCCATCAGCCCCTGTGCTCACAGTGAGACTGACATCAGTACTGACCTTAGCCTCGTCTCCAGCCACCTTGACAAAGTCATTGAAAAATTGAAGTGGCAGAGGATCCCCGGTGCTTAGTCTAAAGTTTGAGAACCTGGCAATCGTGTCCCAGGACAGGTCGATGGCCCACTGCTCCATGTTGGCCAAGGAGTGCAAAAGGGCAATCCTGCTGGCCTATCAAAATGGGAGGGGGGGGTTACAGAAACCTCTAATTTACGCATCTCCACAGTATTTCAATAGACTTTTGAGAGCCACTGTGTATTATATTGAGAAAGCCTGTTTCCAACCATTTAACATATTCAGCTGTGGACTTCCCCAGTCCCTAAACCCTGTACTGAATAAGTGGGTGGAAGATGGATGGATGGTCTTTACCAGTGTGCCTCCTTTGCCACGCTTCATCTTCTTAGGATCCACTACGGTGAGGTTGTCCTTCCTCCACGGTTGTGCTGGGGGGGCTGCTTCTCCTACCTCCGTGATCTTCCCAGAGTTCCATCTCTCCTGCACCTCCTGTGTCAGTGTGACCTTAAAGAAAATGTACATATTCTTTACGGAGATCGAAGACCACATTCCAAGAAATAAAAATTCTCAAGCTGTAGTTCGTCAAGTTGACCTGTGATGTTCTACCTTCTCTTTTGGGTCTGGTGTGCAGAGAATTTTTGTTGCCCAGAAGCAGAGTGAATTTTCCGACGGAGTGGATCCGGGTGCCTCTAGTGACAGTGTTCCTGAACAACACGCAAAGCTTTTCAGAATTTCAAGGTCATGACAAGCGTCTTAGACAGAAGGACATGTATGAATCCACACTCATGCAGCTGGGTCTATTTACCTACTGCTTACCTGAGGGAACAGAGCTGTCTTCAGAAGTTGGAGAAAGTGACAGCATATTCTGAGTGTTTATGTAAACCTTTTCTTGGACAACTCTGACCTCATAGACTTGGTTCTGTGAACAGCATTAAAGCAATACTTCAATTTCCATTGAAATTATTAATGTATAAATATAAATAAATAATAAATGTAGTTTAACAGATAAACTCAGAAATTCAAAAGTAATCAAGTATACGTGCAGTAATGTCAGATGAATACAAAGGAGACCACAAACAGACTGTTTAAAAGCACAGATTAACCAAAGGCCAGTCTTCTGGGCTCTCCAGTGGCGACAGCCAATTAGGAGACGTTTACACCGAGAGTCTACCTTACTGCATCTACCTCCAGGCCTGTAGAGGAAATTCCTGTTTCCAAACAGAAGTCAAAGTGATGCCAAGGACAAATTAATGCCAGCTTCCCATTTCCCAAATCCTCAATGTCTCCTAGCTCAAGGGGGCCACCTAAAAATGCAAAAACAGACATATTGTTCTGTCCATCAGGATGGCATGTACGGCAACCTGAACTGGGGTTCTTGGGGTATGAGTGTGATCCCCAGACTTAAACCCAACATGCAGCTCAGTCATAAAACTCAGGGAACATGTCGAAGGACATATACACTGTGCATTACGGCTGGTCTTTGGCCCAGACTGGCCCACCACACACACATACCCAGGATATTTTTTTCTTTGTAATTATTTTCTTTGGAGGGCCAAATTCCAGTTTCATCATGTTAACAGGGGCCATTTTTAATGACTGATTATTTTCATGCTTCATGAAAGCTACAATAATACAGTAGATGTGTTAGATTTTTACTATATATTTATTATTAATACAAAGAAAGACCTGTGTGCAAAAATCTGTTCTTCTTCTAAAGTTTGAACATAAAACTTTAACCGGATGTGTCTTTTGCCCAGGTCTGTCATACACACGGGACATGCATGGGAAATAGGAAAAAGTCAAATTTAATGAGCTACAATTATTTATATGCGTTTGAATGTTGTTTAACTTTTAATCCAGAAAGTATTTTTCCAGCCTGAACTCTGCGATTCGCAGATTAAGGCGTTTATGAGGTTACAGGGGTACAGAGTAACAGGATTTCAGGGTTAAGGACTACAATTCCCACAAACGCGGCGTACAATGGGGTTGGCACATTGTAACTTACACTCTACGGCGACAGTCCCCCCGTCCTAAATCGGCCGACATTGCACGGCACGTAGGTGATGATAAAAGCATGGGAGGGTGGTTGGACTCAGAGGCCTGGGAGAGCCGGCTGCGGCGCATGCAGGTACCTTCATGGGGGCAGGAGGAGTCCATCGCCCAGAAGCGACCATCTTCCGTCCGCACAAGGACAACGTGCTCTCCATCCTCCGAATACAGCCTCGTGTTAAAACACAGTTATTCACATCATTACTTAAGTGTTATTAAAAATAATGACATGCGTAATGCCGCCCCAGGGTGCACTGCAGGCACGCGGCTGCGGCTTACGCTTACTTCCGCCAAAATAATACAGCTGCCCTTTCGAAATGCATGGGTTTAAGCCTACGTGATATATTGACTGGTTATCTCAGTGAGCAAAGCAGCTTCGGTTTAACAGCCCAGCAGGTACACCCATTGCAATAGTGTGGTTAAGGCTCCCGGTGCGCTTACTTTGTACACCCAGGTTTGAAGTTGCGTTTCTCTCCCACGCAGCACCAATTCCCATGGCGGACCACGTCTATAAGCGCGTTCAGTAATTCCTCGTCAAAGCCGTCCATCACGGAGACCCGGGGATGCAGTTCCGAGCCGATCGGTAGCTATCGCGAATGCTTACAGCGCCGCCTACTGTCCAGCGAGGCTCGGCCCGGGCACAGTATGAAACCGTAAGCGGCGAGACCCTGCATATCACGTAGTAATGCGATCAGGATGCAACTACTCTGCCAGGACACAGCGGTTATGGTGGATAATGTGATAAAAAAACACTGTGCAATAATTTGCCAAAACAATGCACATCAATTTATATGTATATAGGATGTTTTCCCTATTCATTTAACTGTTTTTTTATTTTTCTTATGTTGTGAGGACTAGATATATGCACATCTTAGGGACTGCTCTGCAAAAAGATATGTGCAATGACAAGGAAGTCATTCCAATCTATTCTATTACTGCTTCAGGGTGTCCATGGACTTACAGTAACTGCTATACATAAAGCAGCTCTGACAGTCACACACAGTTCATTTGAGAAAAAAAAAATTAAAAATGCACAGTACAAATCTTAAAGCACAACAGCAATTTATTTTACAGTTGCTGGTATCAAGAAAAGGACAAAGAGACCACAATTTTCCAGTGTGCAAAGAATTAGACAAAGGTGCAGATAAAAAGACTTGACCTGTTATTGATTAGTGCATATAAAGACTATATATACAGATATATACTGTTATAAATACATACACACACAAAATTGGTTAAATACAGCCTAAATTTAATACAAGTTTTTAAAAGTTATTGTAAGAAATTTTTGAAAAGAACACAAAAAAACAATATAGCTTAATAAAGCATGCTTAATTTGTGCATTATAAAGAAGTAGAATAAATTGCATTTTTTAAATGTTTGTACTTACAGGGTATTTCTATTTGTGCTAATGTGCATTGATTTACATGCCAATACAGCCAACAAGTGGTAGTGATACGTTTTATACAGTGATGAGCTCTTATTGGAGGCGACAGTGTCACATGACATCACTCATCACCCCCCTCAGTCAGTGACAGTCAAGTTCATGATGCTTGTCTTACTGTTAGATTTGAATGATGCTTTTGAAGGTCCTCCCCAGAAAATACAGACAGATGATAAACCAAGAAGCCAAACCAGTCCACCAGCTGATTTGTAACTTCCATAGCTACCTGGACAATATCAAAACCAAGGAAAACAAAAAACAATCACTTATGTGTTACCATCACACCAGTGTAAAGATATCCACAACCATCTATGACTGGATAAACTATGGGCTGTTGTAAATATCAATGGCACAGCACTGTCACAAAACACCAAGCAGTAGGTGACATCCTACATCCATGATTTCATTAACACCCTACGTCGTACATCCTGGATGTCTCAGTCGATACAGACAAACAAACATCATACAGGCAGCAAACAGCTTTCAGGATAATCAGCACCATGCTGGTGTTTACTATTCAGAACAGAAATTTTTTTATATGATTTTATTTGGCAGCATTAGAACTTCTGCAGAAGCATCTAACATTCCAGAAAACAGCTGAAGTTAAAGGTCACTGTAGTGCAGGGGTGAGCAATCTTATCCAGAAAGGGCCGCTGTGTGTGCAGGTTTTCACTGCAGCTCCCTAATTAGATTACTAATTAGAGGACTGATTGGCTGAAGAGTCCTCACAACTGGGTTTGAACAGCTGACCTAAAGGTTATCCCAAAAACCTGCATGTTCACCGGCCCTTTGTGGATAAGATTGGCCGCCCCTGCCGTAGTGCAATGACAGTGGGACCATACCTGTGTGTTCAAACAGACATGGACTGGAGTGCTGACTCAACGCCGACGAACTCCTTCTAAAATGAAACACAGTGTGAATGGCTTAAATGTGCAGGGAGGTGCGGCTCACCCCAGGCAAGCTAGTGCTCAGAGGTGGATCATTAAGGTCCAGAAGGTAAAAATCCAGACCAAGATTTTCTTTCAACCAATCAGTTGAGTATAAAGAGTCACAGTCACAGAGTACTCAGGTGGTTGGTTGGAACAAAATCTTGGTCTGGATTTTTACTTTCTGGACCTGAACTATCTACCTCTGCTCCCCCCCACCCCCCAGATCCGCCCCTGCAGAATTGCAGATGTTTCCAGTAAAAAGTGAATTACCGCTATTTCAGAACAGCTGCTGATGACGGGGTTAGCGCTGAGGTGGCACTGGGGGCTTGCCCGGGGCCTTGATGCGCCACCAAGAGTGGTCAGGTTAAGATGTGAAATGTTCTCCTTGTTTCGCTCCAGCAGGCCGACGCGCAGAGGTTTGCCACGCCCTGGCGTCAGTGCTGTGGGGCCACGCTGTCAAGGGAAAGCGTAAGCGTGGTTCAGGCACACCTTCCGGTGATTTTATTACGGTTCTGTCACTTATGAGCTTAATGCTGGGCTCCAGAAAAAGGGCCATTTGGGACTGGAACCAATAACCTTCAGGTTACATGTGTACCTTTTTAACGATCATGCTTTCTGCTGCCTTTGCTGACAGCTGGAGACCTTTATTAACCTCATGTCTGGAAGCATAGACTGCTAAATGACATCCTGAATTACCTTCCGGACTTTTCCAGGGGTCTGGACTCCCGGGAGCCTCCGTTTGGATGGCGTCCGTGGGGCCGTGCCGTATAACATGTCCTCCTCAATCTGCTTGCTCTTTTTCAGTTGCTGTTGTGGAGATCAACAGCAGGACCAAAAAAATGCAGTTAGGGTACCTGGCATCTCTAAATTGCTATAAGAATGTGGATAACAAATTTGTCCATCCCATCCAGGGTGACCCCCGCCTTGTGGCCCATGACCATGTACTGGAGAACCACCATGGACGTCCCGTTTTACCCTCTGCAGCTTCTCCTGCTCCTTCTCTGTCCGGTGCACCTCCCACTGCTCCTCCACGTACTGCAGGAACTTCTGCCCATTGACCAGGAACACCTGGCCCTCCTCTGTCTCCCAGGCATCGATCTGAGCCTTCAGCTTCTTCTCCAGCTTCGGAGACAATTATTACGGTCAGCACGAGGCCGTCAGAGAGCCACACACAAATGGGGGGCGTTCATGCCCCTGTCCTCACCTTGGGCAGGCTCTTGTGAAGATCGGCTCTTTGTTTCTCTTCCCTGAGAAGGTTTCCTCCTCTGTTAGTAAATCTGGTTGGATCTGTTGCTTTTCTCTGCAGGAACAGAGGTTCTAAAATAAATACTTTGTATCTTTGAGCACAATTTCATAATGTTTATATAGATCATTTCTCTCCTAACCGTCTCAATTTTTAATTCATGTTCAATAACTTTCATACTAAAGTTTACCAGAAGCTACCAAGATTACCTAAACAAAAACTAACACTTATCAGAATGAAATGTAAAATGGGGTCATCATTGCCCTCCTTATAATTGACACGTAAACCCACCTCCAGGTCTAAGAAGAGTTTCCAGCTCTCCTCCCACCTATGAACCCCCTCGAAAAGCTCCTGGTGCTGCTGGTAATGCTGCCTCAGTCTCAGCACCTCACTGTCATGTAGGTTCAACAGCTCTTCCGTGAAATCATCTGCGGAAAGTGAACGTACATCTTACCTTCTGCTATCCACCTATCCTCCATGCCTGGGTTATGGGACGAACAGACCTTTCGAAATGTCTAATATAACCATAAATTTTTGAATTGTGGGAAAAAACCCTCTCAAACACAGGGAAAACATGCAGACTCTACACTAGTCATAATAGGGACTCAAACCCATGGCTCCGAAGGCACGATGCTGCCCCCACCTGTTCACCTGTATTAATATACCACGTAAATGCTTTAAACAGACCCCTTACCATCATAGTATGGCACAAAGGCGTGACGCTGCTCGGCGCTGAAGAAGCACTTCTCCCAGTAGAGGGCGACCTCTAACCTCTTGGCTTCAGTAAGGTCCCGGATATTTTGAAGCCTGAGCACCTCCAGACGCTTAACCTCTTCTTGCAGCTTAGGGTCCAAAGGAGAAACACTTCATTACCATGCCATTACGGTTCCCTTTTTCACAGGAAGATGTGCTGTGGATACGGGGTATCACGTCTCCTTACAGCATCCATGTTTCTCTTCTTTGACATGATCATGTGGTCCGCCAGCCCCTCCCTCTCCTCCTGGCTGACCTGCAGAGTGTCCCACAGCTCTCGCACCTTTGTGCGGTAAGCGTCACACAGAAGTTCATTTTCCACCTTCTGTTCCTCGAGCTGGCAAAGGCAGGAAATGTTTTTTTTTTTTTTTTTTTTTTAAATCAGTCAGCGTGGGCTACAGACATTGCAAACGCCCAAGCAAAGGACAGCATCTGGGTACCTGAGCGAGTAGCAACTTGAGAGATGAGATATTCTCCTCCGACAGGCAGAAGGCCTCCTCATCCTCGCACATCACCTCTCTCTCGAAACTTGTGTCCGGAAGCCTGTCGAGATCCTCCATCCGTGAGATGATGTCTTTCTTAATGCTGACAAATTCGGCGTGCCTTCGTTCCTTGGGCCATCAGAGAGCATTAGAAGGAAAATGCTTTTAAATATTATAATATATACAAAACCTATTCCAGTGAAGCCTGCAAGACCCTGCTCACACTGGCCAGCAGCTCAATGATGAAAGAACCAGACCATATGTCACAGACTTTTACTCAAAGCAATTTCCCCATTTGACCTTTTAAACAAATTTCATCTTTGTTCATGCAGATCATTTCCACGCAGATCTCAAACCCGCGCCAGAGAGCTCCAAAACCCCACCGAAGGCATGAAGAGGCTACCTTCTCAGCAGTGAGATTAGCAATATGATGCCGGAGGGTGTCCAGCTGCACCAGCGAAGGTACGGCCTCGCGCTCAATGTGGTAGGTATCTGTGCACAGGATGTCACAGAGGTCCTGCTCCTGGAGCAGCAGGGCTCTCAACTCCTGCATCCTCTGTTTCTTCTGCATCATGGCGTCCTCCAGCCGAGTCCTGATGTCCTTCTCCTGCTGCAGCATGGTGTGGCCCTCCTCTTCCTGATTTCACACAGAACACAAGTGCTGGGAAAGCATGCTGTCACCAGACCATTTCAGGAAGCTTGTCATTTAGGAATTCCTTAGTGAAGCAGGTGTTTGAAGATACAGGCTTATGTGACTGTTTCCAGTTCAAGTACACATGCACCTCCTGCCATTTAGGACTCACTTGAAACGGAGGCAACTTTAGCTCCTTGCACAGTGCATCCAGGTCCCTTCGACATGTCTCTATGCTGCTCACCAACCGTCCCCTGAGGTCCTCTTCTTCTGCAATCATCATGTCTAGCAAGCCCTGAGGAGAGCACTCATCTGTTCACTACTGCCTGCTCTTTACAAGGTGTGGGGTCTCATTTCCCCCCGAATTTTTACTTACATTGACATGACTCTTTACCACAGCCGTCCTTTGCAGTCGTTGATCCTCTGGTATCCCAATTTCCTCCCAAATATCTTTAAGGCGGCATAAAGCTTTATTCAGACATGCCACCGACTCTGCAGCCAGCACCTCACTGGGGACAACAAAATACCAGGTTTACTTGCGTTTATACGCCATTTTACAGCCCGATATTAAAAAGAGACAGCTACGTAGCCACTTAAAGGTATAAGAGGAGGATTTCCTTAGTTCAGTTTCTTAAAAGTCGCACAACGGCCCAGCACCCCAAAAGTTCTCAAGTCGTAGCAGTCTTCGGCTTGTGATCTGGGGAGCTTTAGGTTCCTCCACCGCCCGCAGAGGAGAAAAGCCCGGCGGACAGCTTACTGCAAGCCAGATCAAGCGGAGTGCCGTACAAAAGCACATTTTCACATATTAACATCCTGTCTCGAGTATTTCAACACACGGGGTCATAAGGCCGAACTGCCCCTAAATGGAAACGTTAAAAACATCCAAATCAGCCCCTTCCGCAGACGACCTTTGTTGATATCTTGATTTTCTTACACTGTACAAAGATAAATTATCAGAAAACTAAAAAATAGAATAGAATGCCTTTTATTGTCATTATATGCAATATACAATGAGATGAAATGCAACTCCTCCAGTGCAGACATGAAAGTGGACATGCAATATAACACAATATATGCTCCTTTAAACATTAATTCCCTAAGGATAGTGCAAACAGTACTGCGGTTCTATATACAAATGTAGACTAATAAAATATGCAAAAAAACTATTTACTGCCTAATTATTACTACTTATCTATCATGATTATTACTATTTATGTACCCCAGCACCACGCTGTGACTTACCTTTTCCTCATATTGACACGCCGTAAAAAACTCTTGTAATTATAAGCGTCGATCTGTAGTGCCTTGCAGAAATATTTATTGTATTGTATTTATTGTTTCTTTGAATGATCAATTATTTGTCACAAACACACAGCATGTTTCATACAGCATAGCCGAAGCCGCGCTCAGTTTTTTGACAGTTCGCCTCTGATTCAATTCAAATCATGCCTCCGGAAGTAGTCTCAATTCTCATTGGCCAGCATCGTCGGCATGTGACCGTAGTCATGACAACGGATATATTTATTTACCTGTCGATGAGATTCCTTTCCTAGTTCACGCCCACTTCGTGGACATAGCCACGCCCACCACACCATCATAACACTGCGATTGGCTGGAACGGAAACACCGAGGAATCGCAGCTTGTGGTTCTAAAATGGGTGGATATAAAATCTTAACTGGCATAGTCCCTGATGTAATCGTAGAGGTCTGTCGGTTAGCAAATTAGGCTGGAGCCCCATTCGGATGGGATTAGTTTTATCTAGTGAGATTCGGTATGTAGTTTGTAAAGTGACTTGTGTGGCCGATTCGGACGGGATAAAAGAGTGTGTAATTACAAGAGATAGCGGAGAAGAAAACGAATCCCGTCCACTGATGTTAACGTCGGAGTTAGTGCGTCTAGAAAGCAACAGAATTTTCATTTTGGGCTGCCGTATGCCTTTAATATATACTTACTAACCAAACATAATAACAGATCTTTTCCCTTCCAAGCATACAATAGTTTACAAATTGATGTACTCAGTAGCATTGTACTACTTTGCACCGGCTGAAAACCTGCAGGTTTCCCAGTTCCGGTCCTGGAGGTCCATTTGCAGATTTCCTTGCTTAAACATCTTTATCAGCTAATAACCAGGCTTAGTAGGTGTGTCTGAGCAGGGAAAAACTACAAACTAGCCCTCCAGGACTAAAATTGGGTAGGTGTTGGTTGTCTAACGTTTATGTGGAAAAACTCAGTACCCATTCATGCATAAATTTTAGCGTATAAATGCCGTTTCCGTCTTACAAAAGTACTGCCATGCCGTTATAATAATGATCCTATTACCGAAAGTGGGGGTGGTTGAAAGTGGGGGTGGTTTGCTGAAACAGAAGGAAATTCGTTCCAGAATTTTCCCGCCGGAGGCTTGTAATAATTACAGACATGGCAAATTCGGACTGGATTAAAATTACGGACCTCGCCGGTAATTGTCTCAATTACACTCCATCTCCAGGTAAAACTAATCCTGTCCAAATAGTGCTTAAGAATTCCAGAAAGAAAAGCTCGAATGAGATTTATGTTCCTGTAAAATGTAAGTAAACATTCCGAACTTGTTTGAGACTTTTACTTGATTACATTCAGTAAAGTAACATGTGACAGTTCTCTACTGGAACATTAACATTATACATTTATAAATGGGGATAACAAATTTGGCAGTATTTGCATATGTGGTTATTGTCATTTATGCTAAAGTAATTAATAAATACATTCATACAGATTGTAGAATGGAAAAATGCACATTGCTAAAGCGACAGGATGGATTAATTAAAATATTTTGTGAATTATCTGAATAACTTCATTTAACTGCATGTCGACTATCTTCCAGGTCCAATCTTGGCAAAATCAGGCATCAGCTTATTTGGATGCCAGTCTAAACAGAAGACAGTCCTGTTTCTGCTCCACGGTTACAAACACAAGAAGCACTCTGGGTTTATCCATAGTTGTCCAACATGGCCTCCAGGAGCCTGGCACTGTTTATAATGGCTGTTGTGACCACAATGAATTTATACCCTAAAACAGAAAAAATGCATGGCATTATTGTTATACTTGACTACCACCTTTAAATCTCCAGAGACAAAATTGATTTGATATTACAGACATGTTCTCCCAAAATTTAATATACAGGGTGTCCATAAAGTCTCTTTACAATTTTAAAAATTTATTACAAAGGCAATTGATGAGATATCGTCATCAGATTTGTTCTATGTACTCAGTGGTTATCAAGGTTTTTATCACATTGCATTTGTGTCTAAAGCAGAGGGTCACTGATGCCATGGCCACCATTGATGAGGGTTTGCTACAGCGAACATGGCGAGAAATCCAGTACCGTCTCGATGTGCTTCGTGCAACTAATGGTGCCCATATAGAGGTGTATTAAATGAGGCAAAAAAACTTAAATACATACGTCTCATTTTGTAATAATTTTCACTTATCTGTCTTTTCATTTGCTTTTGTAATAAATTTTTGAAATTGTAAAGAGACTTTATGGACACCCTGTATAAAATTAAAATTTTCTCGTAAAATAACCTTCAGAAAAGATACAGGGCTCTCAAATTTCATCAAAAGTTTGGAGTGAGATTACATCTGTTAAAGCGGTCAGTACGTGAGACTTCATTGCCCTACCTACCGTATCAAATCAGATCTTGCTCTTCCGCTAACACGTTGTCTGCACTCCGTGTGTGTGCGCATCCATATAAAAATGTGCTTGCATCGGGATCACATGCAAGAAATACTGTTTTCTGATTGTCTGGTAGGTGGCAATTAACTCTGTCTAACTTGATCGGGACAACAAAGAACTCGGCTGGAAATTCCGCACCGTATGCCTGCACATCGTCCATTAATTCTATACAACAGGACACCCCGGTGGGCATTATCCCTTACTGCTCGGCGCGAGAAACACAAGCTGAGGCGTGTGAACTGATTGAAATGCGTCTCTCAGTCAATGCGTGAAATTTCCCCGTGATACGTCAAGTGGTCCACGGCTCTGGCGTCTCATTTATAAAACAGTGCACAGGATGCATACTAAAAGCAAACGTCCGCATAAAAGCCGAACATGGCATGCGTAAAAAAAGTCAGATTTATAAAACCTTGGGTACGCACACTTGCAAGCAACGTTCGCTTTATAAATCACACTCAACCTTGAATCGTGCGTTTTATTCCCGATAAACGTTTACTTATGACAACCGATAGGAAGTGCGAGAAAAGAAACAAATAGAGGTGCTTGTGGGCGAGGTGGACACTAGAAAAACCATTTTGTTTGGTGGTCACAGCAGTGGGGTAACAAAAAATGCAGCGAGTTGCAATACGCTGCAAATTCTGTTATGGCTGTGAGCGCAGCAAACAGGAGGTGAGGTTAAAAAACCCATCATGCAGCTTTACGCACGTATGTGACCACAGTATTTATGTTTCCAGCAATCAGACTGCTTCAAACTTTGTCCAAATGATCGTGACAATCCAGTCATGTCCACCACTAATACACTCACATACTGCACAGCTGCGGTGCAGACACACTACAAAGAAATATTACAAGTGTAGTTTGACTTAAGATTTGAGTAGGCTTATATATTTTACTACTGTAAAGTCGTCATGTAATAATTTTTATGGCTATCACAAATAGAACCGCTTTTTTTCTATGATAATGTAGATGTATATGTAAGGTGTGCTATGAGATGAAATTAAATGTACGAATCAAGCACAAGGCATCGTTATAAATATAATGAATCACATTTTTTTTCCTACAATCTGGCTTCAATTCACCGCCTCCACCTGGGTCGCAAATTTCCTCTGAAATGTTCGTACGCATGTTTCCGTACGCATGTGCACATTCTGCCGTTAAGTGTGTTTACAGAGATCGCAAGGTTTGCGTGAAAAGTGAGACCCCTGGTCCCTTCTACTGCAATTCTGAGAATCACTAAGCTGGATATTACTGGATATTTGATTTCATTTCTTACACATTTTTCTTTCTCATTCATTCATTCATTTTCCGAACCGATTACCCTATTGAGGACTGTGGGGATCCAGAGCCTATCCCGGAGACTCTGGGTGCATGGCAGGGAATAAATCAGGACGGAGCTCCAATCCATCTCAGTCCATGCATGTCATTCAACGAAATTTAATTATTGAATAAAATGTCATGAAAACACAAGGAGGTCTCAGGACCCTGCCACACCTCCTGTCAGCCCGCTCACCTTTCTCTTTGCCCAGGAACCGTAGTGCTGAGATCTCAGAAAAACTGCAGCCACCCAGAAACATGACCAGAATGATGCGCTGGGAGTCCGCCGTGCGTCGCGTTTCGGATCCACCACCAGCTAGAGAGAGAGAGAAAGAGAAAATCTCTCACTCATCATAAATTATGATTACCAACAACACTGACACGATTCCTCCATTTACTTGCCATGTCTTTTCTAAGCAAATTGTAGGTCAGTGCAGACAAAACAAAGATCAGAATAATTGCATAATTCGTTAGTGTGAAAAGAGATACTACTGGTAATGTGCGTAATGCCATGGGTAACATTCACAGAGGATACACATATTACTGCATGTCTGAATTTATGCTCCAGTCCATTTGGCATGTTTTTGCATCCACGTTAAGCTTTTCTTAGCAAATGTTTTGCAAAATGAAACTGAATATATTTCAAATATATATTCAGCTGACAGACGCTGAAGCTGTTCAAGCTGTAAATGCCATACAGTAAATCTGCTTTCTTGGACTGAAGACATCTTATCAGTTTCTCATTAAATGTAGTACAGTCACCCCTTCATATTCACAAGGGTTAGGGGTGGAGAATCCCTGCCAATGTGAACATTTGTGATTAATACTTGGGTCTACAAATGCAACATTAATAGCACTGATACGTTTAAAAGTTAATTTTAGTGTAGTATTTATATATAATTTTTATGTGATCCAAATCCATCCATCCATCCATTTTCCATAACTGCTTATTCCATATGGGTCGCGGGGGGTCTGGAGCCTATCCCAGAAACTGCGGGCGCAAGGCAGGGAACAACCCAGGATGGGGCGCCAACCCATCGCTGGGCACACTCACACACCATTCA
>JAAGVU020000008.1:5922386-5954508 GCA_011763525.2 Mormyrus iriodes | reverse complement strand
CATGTTACTATTACACGGGTCTTTGCTAATTCCATGTTACTATTACACAGGTCTTTGCTAATTCCATGTTACTATTACACGGGTCTTTGCTAATTCCATGTTAAGCGTTTCTGTATACAGGATTAATCACATTACACGGGTCTTTTGATAACAGCAATAAGATTAATAGATTGTACAGTTCACATAAATATTTCGTACTTACTATGAGCTCCACATCTTCTTTCTTTATAGTGACTTTTGCAAGCTCCTTCTCTCTAAAAATCGATTAGTTGGAGAGAGGAAACAAAAATCCACTTACTGGTATAAATCAGAAGACAGATATGGCAACATTTTGTTTTTACAGCTGAAAACGGACAACCCACCGCTCTTGCTTTGCTTTCTGCTCCCTTGATCTCCTGTCACCGATCACCGACATAGCCTACAGACCAAAAGCCACATGTTAGATAACCGGCTTGAGACCCACTGACGTTACTTTGCACGTTAAATCACATAAAACCATTGTCACTAGAGCAAATAAAGACAACACGTATGTCAGAGGTAAACTAGCGTTAAGTTAAATTATGTTAAGAATTTGAATGAATTGTCATAAAAGCCCAGGGTAAATTAAAATCAGTATCCAAAGACGAGTTTCTCCAGGATCCCTGAAAAGCCCAGGCAGCACCTAGGCCGCTGGTTATTCAGCACACGCGTGTGCGCCCAGTCTTACGGTTTCCAAGTCGGAGCTGGATATCTCCTTCTCCTCTGCATAATCGGTGACCCGCTCCAGGTCGGCAGCTCCGCTGTCATGTTTGCGAGGTTTTTCTGCGGGCTTTCCAGTACAATTCTCTTCGGCTTCTAGGTCCAAATCCACATCTCCTTCCGCCGCCATGTTTAGTACTACAATTCCGGAACCAAAAGGAATACTGGAAATGCGGAAATGCATATCGGACCGAAAATCGTGTGACACCAAATCACGTGGTCTGGCGTTGAGGTACCGTAATGGTCGTTGTATAAAAGCAATTATTCTCGCTATAAGAACGGTAACGGTTTCCTGTGGAAGAGATGGCACCAGGATGCACTATGGGAACTAGGCAAGCCGGCGGAGGCAGTGTGATGCTCTGTGCAATGTTCTGCTGGCAAACCTTGGGTCCTGGCATTCATGTAACTGTTACTTTGACATGTAACACCTACCTAAACATTGCTACAGAGCAAGTACACCTGTTCATGGCAGTGTTATTCTCTGATGGCAGTGGCCTCTTTCCACAGGATAATGCCATACTGAAAAAAATGTTCAAGAATAGTTTAAGGAACATGAAACAGAATTCAAGTTATTGAATTTGGCTCCAAATTCCTCAGATCTCAATCCGATCGAGCATCTGGGGGATGTGCTGGACAAACAAGTCTGATCCATGGAGGTCCCACCTCACAGGATACAGGACTTAATGGATCTGCTGCTAACATCTTGGTGTCAGATACCACAGGACACCTTCAGAGATCTTATGGAGTCCATGTCTCGATGGGTCTGAGCTGTTTTGGTAGTGCAAGGGGGAGCTACACAATCAAGACTGTAGCCATTGAGTCAACACTGGGGTGGACCAAGGCCGAAATTATAATATATATTTTGGGGATATACATTGTGAGCACATCTGAATATTGGGCAGGACATGTCACCCCCAGCATATATTATAACTACAGACCTGAACACAATATCTGGCAGCTGGTTTTAATGTTACGGCTGATCGGTGTATATGAGTGTCGCTGGCTTGTTTTAGTACTCAGTTGTATTTCAGAAATGATTTTCTATAGTCAACCTATAACTTTCTCCTCCTCAATTAGTGAAGGTGTTTTCAGTTCAGGCAGTCATTTAGACTGGTTTTTCATGTATCACTCATGAACACATTGTCCTCCTTATCCCCTCATGGCCCCCAGGTGTGCATTTGCGATGATTGACAGAGGGGGTTTAAACAGTAAATTCCAGCCCTTTTATATTTCTGGTCACGGATGTGCCCACCCGACATCCCCAAATACCCACCCCAGGCTGGCATCCAGGTAACACTTCTGGTCCATTGTCTGAATGCTTGCAGTTTCTCTGTAATGGTCACCTTTGGCCTAAGTTGTTTCAGGCCGTATAGCAAAGCAGTTTTTTGAGCTGGGATGGTGATGGTTCTGTCCAAGCCCTGCAGTCCCAAAAGTACCCCGACCAAGCCCAAGCCTTTGCACTAACACCTCAATTCGTGTGGGAACCTCCACAGCATCTGGGCCCAGGAATAGCATCATGCAAAAATGATCTTTGGCAATCAAGTCAAATGTTCAGATCCAGAAAGTACATATCCAGACCAAGATTTTGTTTCAACCAACCAGTTGAGTACAAAGAGTCACAGTCACAGAGTTGAATTGATTTGTACTTTTCGGACCTGAACTTTCTACCTCTGCAAATGTTCACTGTTACATGCGGTTTATTCCAGTCTCACTTGTCCTAAAGCATGCAGTCAGTCTTTCGGTGCTCGGCACACACCTGGAGCACCAGGAGGATCCTTCAAGTAGGTAAATGCAGTACCAGAACAAATCCACTAGGTGGCACTGCAAGTCCGTTATCTTAATTTACTGCCCTGTGCTGCTCTGGTTTGGATTTTTCTCATCGGGAAGCAGTATGTTCCCTGACTGACCGTTTCCCAGGCTTTGCGGTCCCCTGATTGTTTTATCAAAATTTCCATTTAAGTTAATTGTTTTTCGTCTTTCCTTTGTCCGGAATCTGCAGCCAGGCATTATGTCAGTGTGTGGGGGGGGGGAAACTGCCTTCTTCATCCTACTCCAGCCCATCTTCATCATCACACTCGCTCACACCTGGACTGAGAGCGGGCGAGGCATGGTGGGCATTTCCAATGTACAGATTATGAATCATGTTCTGTGCACAGATGTTTTATGGCCATGTTGTCTTCCGGAACATTCCCCCACTACTTTGCTGGTGTAGGGATACTTTCGGGACCTCGGAATCATGGATATGATCCTTTAGGGTTGAGACACAATGAACAATGGCGGCGTGAGTCTTGTTCTGCAACCTAAAGCCACAATCCTTCATGACCATCCTCTCTCAGCATGCACGCCCTTCCGCCCTTCTCCACAGCTGGTGCCCACTCCTCTTCTGCCCCCTTCAGGCCTGCGTGCCACCTCCTCCTCCCCCAGCCACATGCCTCCGGATCTCCATCTTTCTGAGAGTGTTCCTCTTGTAGCCGCATTCGCTCCCACCATCCCTCCCGTTCGATGGACCCCCTGTCTTTGATCTTTCTTCTTATCCTCCCGGTCAGCTCGCCTCTCCCCTGCGGGCTGCTTTCTTCCAGATGTTTCCATGAGCTCCACAGGTCGGTACTTTCAAAGGTAGCGTTAGAAGGTGCCCAACTTGACAGGTTATAGCCTCTGTGGGCTTGGATGGGTTCCAAGGCCGACAGACACTCTGAAGGATCTTCCTGGTGCTCCAGGTGTGGGCTGAGCACCTTCCACTACGACATGACAGGGTGTTGAAAACCTAGGTGACGTCCTTGAGAGGTCGCCACCTGACGGGGGGATTGGGGAGTGACTCTGGAAGAGGCCACTGCTGTGAACGTTTGGTTGGGGTTAATCTTCAGCATGGTTGGCTGAGGACCAGAAGTGGTACTTGGTCTGGCCCAGTCCTGTCTGGTCCAGTATGCCACCTTTCTACTCCATCACCATCCCAGGAAAACAGAATCCAGAATGGTAGGCAGTAAGATATGTAGTTGCTTAGAGCAGCTGGTGGTTCTATAGAAGCAGCCATTTCTTTCGTGATGACATCATCACGTTATCTGCCCCACATATGGGGTATGGGGGGAAGGGAAATGAGCTAAACGAAATAATGCACATAAACCTCAGTGTATGATGCATGAGAGCTTTAACAAACTTTATTTCTGGCTAGCGAAAGCCTGTCACATGACAAGTATTAGAAAGTGACACCGTTTCCACCCAGGGGGCATGACAGCAGTAGGCCAGCCAGCTGCCAATACCCATCCCAGGATGAGCAGATTCCCAGCAAAACTCGTGCAACCTTTTGTAATACCTTTCAAGTGAGATGTTAAGAACAACAATTAGAGGAAATCTGCTGCTTTCCATCTGTCTCTCGATTCTCTACGACTCTTTGTTTCCCCACGTCAGGGTCTCCTCAGCGCCCTTTGTCTTTGTCCTCCACATTCCCCACTTGACGGCTTTGTGGTCTTACGGCATGAGGTCTGGGGAGAGCACCGCCACCCACCCACCCCCCCAGGCCTCCATCATCAGCTGCTACATCATGTACCTCCCCTTCTGCACCCTCTCCAGCCACCCACCCTAGAAAGGTACCTCCCTCCCCCCCAGAACTTGGCAGAGAGAGGCCTTCCGTGTTTATCTCCATCTCATGCAGCTTTGCTGCTGTTCTCGTGCTTTGAAGATATCTCATGTTCCTTTAGTGTAAGATAACCATCTAATAACAGTTTCCCCTGTAAGTGGCTCGTTTTACACTCTTATACACCTCAGCCATTATTATATTAGTAGACCGGGGGGGGGGGGGGGTGTTCCACAAAACAGGATTTATCACTTAGCTGGTTTACTTAAGCTAAAAGTCATGATTGTCCAATAGGAATGCTCCTTACTTAAACTCTTACTGGACAGTCATGACTTCTAGCTTAAGTTAACCCAGATAACTTAGAAATCCTGCTTCGGGAACACCCCCTGGCCACAGCAGAACATCTGCTTGGTCTACAAGAGCTTGTCCATGAAGTAGGATTTTAGAATATCTGTAGAGTCTCATTCAACTGGCATGTAGCCAAATGTGCAACTGTGAAACGAGGGCTGAGACTTCCAAGTCATGAGGCACCAGAGTCATGTGACCTAGGGCCATGTCCTCCAGATGACTGCAAGAATTAAAAGACCACCTTCCTCGAAGTAGCATGATGGGTGGTAAGGGGGTCCATGGCACCAGTGCTGTGCCCTGCCCACTTGGGCCCCCGAAGGCCTGGCTGTGCTTTCCCTGGGAGGTGCCACACGGCGCTCCGACTTGTCAGGAAAATATGTGGTGCCGGCCTGCAGTAAAAACACCTTTTCACCGCCTTTGCATCAGAGTGTGAGCCTGCCCGTCAGTCACCCACTCCGCCGCTTAAATGCTGGGGGTGGGGGGGCCACCCTGAGCTCGCTGGGCCTGACAGACCGCCCCGGATGCACACGGGCCCCTAGGCACGTCCATACGCTCCTTTGCATTCCTGGCTTGCGTGTCAGAGGCGCCGGGAGCCCTGTAATTAGTCTGTGTGTGTTTTTTGTTACCTAGACGTCATGCTTGCAGTCATGCGCAGGATTCTGCCATCGGAGGTGTGCATGAACACACAGGGGCTGTGTGCGTGTGATCGTGCGTGAGTGTCCAAGCCAGGCAGGACTCTGGCGGACCTGGAAGCGAGTGACTGCCCCTCAAGTCTGCTCACATGGGGCCAGGATGAGGGTAACAAGGGAAAAGGAGTGGATGTCATTACACACACACACACACACACACACACACACAGAACCAGGTCTGCCCACAAGGCTGGCGACTGCACAATCCCATCTCCGTAATCTCCTGTGATTTCATGACAGCCAAGATAAGAGCATGAGTGTACACATTCCAGACAGCTTTGCCATGTCCCCCTCGGCCATATTGTCCTGCCCATCCGAGAATGTTTTCACCCTCGTTTTGTGTTTTTAAGGGGCCAGCGGTGGCCAACGTAACAAAGAAGAGCAGGTCGGACACCCTAGAGCTGCCAGCTGGAATGTCCTGCCCTTGCCGGGGCCCCAGAGGAGCGTCACCACAGTCCGTTGCTCTGTACCGATATCGCTGAGAACCTGGGACCAAATCTGACTCTGTCCACCCCCTGATTTGGGCCGAGAGGGCAAAGCTGCAGAAGGTATCATCAACAGATGTGTGTTCTTCCAGTCATGAACCAGTTACCCATAAACGCCTAGTGGGGGGGTTCTGCCACTGCAGCAGTCGTTGCTGCATTGTGGCCTTGTTTGAGGATAGATGCTCTCCCAAGGGCTCCATTTCTCACCTTCCATGATATCAAAGCATTTTTTGTCATTGTGCCGACCTGTCATGTTTTTACTCGTGTAATTAGAAAGCTCATGGAAGTTCTACTTACACAAAAATGTTCTGAGAGCAGAACAAAATAAAATGACTGGTTCAGAGCGATAACCAATCAGATTGTAGAGGAGGTGGGACCAAGACATCTGATCGCAAAGTCCACCAAAACCTGTTTTTTGGTTGTTCTCCGTGATCACTGTAGCAGAAATCTAAACCACTTCACAGCAGTTCTTTAAGTAGGCAAGAAGTCTTTCTGTGTGTTCTGTGTGCTGCTCTCTGTCCTGTGGATGTGGCTGTGTGTCCATCTGCTCTGGATACATGGAACATTGTGTGGTGAAGAACGGATGTAGGTTATCGTTTTGGGCGGAATTTCCCATCCAGCAAATCACTATTTTTGCAGGTGATCATCTCTGAAGTTTCCCTTTTGTGAATCTACAAGGTATACATGAGAAACATGTTAGGTGAGGAGTGTGTGCCGAATACAGCATGTCGCCACACCCACCACACGACAAACCACCTCAGTGATGAGATCCTGAGTGCAGCTATGCTGTGGGTGATACCGCAGCACCACACTAGTCCAAATGAACCAGTTTGAGTTTTTTTCCCAGATGCTGGAGTGCCAATCCTGCCACCAACCCCCACATTTCCCTGTACGTTGGAGGACCTCCTCGCAGGGCTGGATGTAGATTAACGTCATAACCTGCAATTGCTTTGTTCTGGGTAAGGGCTTTGCTCAAGGGCCCCACGGAGTAGGATCACTCGTGGGATTCAAGCCAACAACCTTCGCGATTGCTGGGACAGAGCCCTAGCCTCAGAACCACCACTCCACGCAGATGATAAGCAGCACTCATGAAATCCTAATTCACCGTAATGATACTGTGCAATGTTATTTCTCAGAAATCCACAGCCCACATTAGCAGCAGGACCTTACGAACAGCACGGTGCTCCTGCCAGCTGATGACTTCTGCCACGTTGGATTGTCTTGTGTTGCTCATCAGCATTCATCGCTGCTGGCTGAAACAGAGAGAACGCAGCGAGTGCGCGACCCATCTGTGACTCGGCTGGCTGAGCGTCACAGATGGCCTGCATCCCGCTATACGTCACCCATGGATGGAGTGACACTGCCCCCCCAGGGCAGTCTGTGAGCGGCACGGATGCCCACAGCCACGGTCCTCTCCGCGGTGCCCGTTGCCCAACAATGCAGCCATTGACACACGATCCTCCGTGAAACCAATATGGTCGGAATTTACCAGAATAACAAGTCCTGGGAAAGATATTTCAAAATAGGTTTTCTTTATTCAAAACGATAGAAAAAAAATACACAAATAAATGCATGTAAATATATATATATATATATATATAATTTTCTTATCCTGTGGCTTTATAAATACAATATATAGCAGTACATAGTAAAACCTTAATTATGATGAGAAGAAGAGCAAGGAATTTAAAAATAATCCCATTGGCTGGCTACTGAGAGTCTGTCTGCTGATTGGTTATCCATGGGGAATCCCTGAACATGACCCCAGCACATGGCTGCCTGCCTTACAGTGGAAATCTTTGGTATATGGAACTTGTGATATTTGGGACAGTCCTGCCATGTCACTCCACCCGAAGCCCCTCGCTCTCCGTTCTCCACCGCCTGCTGAGCTGTCCTGGAGGGTTATGGATGTTGTTCAGCTTTTTGTAGACGGCAGCCTGGGGCCGTGATTACTGCAAATTGCCTCCAGTGGCCGCAGCAGGCTGTCCTCTCGGGGGCGGTATTGCTGCACATAGCTGCCCTCCTCCAGCAGGATGCGGTTGAGCGTGCGCTCGTAATTTACGTGGCGGCGGGCCATCAGCACATACTGGCGGCCCTCCTCCATGAGGGGGCAGTCACACGTGTTGGGGACCCACAGGAACTCACGGCGCTCAAGCCGGAAACGGTTGCGGTAGGTGTGGATGACGTGCACGTCGTAGCGGGTCTCCTCGCCCAGGTACAGCTTCCCCAGCACCTTGGCTCGAAAAACTGACAAAGACATGCCTTACCCCCCCCACCGTATCAGGTAGTCTCCCCTGCACCAGACCGCGTCACATGACACACTCACCAAAGTCCTTCTGGCAATACTGCTGCTGTCGTTCTCCCCGGCCCCGCGCCTTCCTGCACCCGCCGCAGTGCCCTTTGTGGAGAGCAGGCAAGACCGCAACGCTCTGCATTAGTGTAATTAACCACAAACCGCAAGCACCAACTCCAGCATGCCCTACAGCCTGAAGACAGCCTGGGGAGAGCCAAACCGGCCAGTAGCATGGTGGTGAGGGGCACAGATCACAGCCCAAAGGTAGAAGCTGTCCTGTGTGTTCCACCTTAATTAGACATTTCTTACAACTAAGTAATAAATTTGTACAACTGAGTTACTCTGGAAAAAATCTGATAGATAGGACAAATTATAGTTGGGGGGACGGGGGGTTCTCACCAGACTGGGGGCCCTGGGGAAGCAGGTTCCTGCGGCTCTCGTCCCTCTCCAGTCGGGGCAGTGGTTGCTGTTGTGGTCGCTGAGCGGGCCAGCCTCCTGCAGGGAGGGGGGGGGGGGGGAGGGTGGCACACCCTGTGAGGAAACTGTGCTACCTAGCAACCAAATCACAGAAAATCCACAACCCTGCATTATGTCAGATAGGATTATAGTCACAGAACAATAGGCCAGGGATTTTTAAAACAATGATTTCAACAGCACAGTATTCATCTTATTACCTGTGGATTATGTGGGGTGGGGGGGTGGGAGGTGTCTGAGACTAAGGCCCTTTTCTGAAAAGCCTCACACACATGATGCTTCATGGACACAAATTCTGTTCTGTCTTACTTTAGTAAAAAGGGAAAATCCACTGGAACCTGAGAATTTGATATCCTTTTCCCTCGTGTACCGTGGCAGCAACCCTACACCATACCGGGAATACAGATTCAGAGAGCGCGTCTGACCCCACAAAGGGCGCGTGGTCGTTGGCGGGGGCAGTGTGGTGGTTCTTGTGATGGAGGTCGTCATGGAGACCGGCGGGAAGGTGGCGGCATGGTACGGCTGACGCAGCGGGCTCCGCTTCCCGTGGTAGAGCGCATAGCGATCACGGGGCAGCCAGTATTCATACTCTATCCCGGGAATGGTATCCGTGGACAGCACCTGCCCGGGAGGTGGGAGAAGACTTGGGCAGGCTGTCGGAAAGCTCCGGTGACGGTGACACCGCTACACGGCGTGAGCCACACCTCACCATGACGTGCAGGTCCTCCCGGGTTGGCCCCGGTGCCTCGAAACTCTCCCAGGTGTCCGCGGAGCGTCGGTACAGCATCTTAGTCCCAGCGATGCTGTACTCCCCCGGGACGCTGATCTTCCAGTCTCCGTTGATGAGGAACTGTGAGAGTCCATTCTGCAGGGCTGCGGGACAGAGGGCCGGGGGAGTTGCACATCACTCAGCGACCCTCGCTGATAGTGACACTCGTGTCCGTGCTGAGGAACGTGACACGGCGTTGGGGTCGAAGGTGGCCCAGTGAGGCAGGGGAAGGTTTGACGGGGACACGGCTCACCAAGATAATTTTTGCTGTTATCTGTGACCCGGATGTGAGTGGCACCAGCTGGGATCATGGCCACCTCATTGTATCCGAACAGACCTGCATACAGACCAAGTAAGACACTGTGTGACCCGTTTTTAAGGTTTCACTTAATGACCAATGTTTTAGGCAAAATAAATCTGGCACTGCTGGATAATGAGTGTGAATCTGAAGAGCTCTGAGTCGGTGCCCGCTCGGTGCCCGCTCTGGACGCCTGGTTAGCGCCCCACTCTTGGCAGTGCTGTGCCGACAGCCCGATTAACGGTTATCCTGTGTCGTGACCAGCAGAAGCAGGACCGCCATTTTCTAATCTAATGGGAAATGGCAAGTATTTTCCAAATAATGGGGAGGTGAAATAAGGCAGCTGCGTTTTGGAGTGTGTGTGGTGGGGGGGGCATGAACTCTGAGTCAGTGTCCTTCAGGACTGCGCGTTGAGGACCTCAGCAGTAAACAAGATTCTTGGGGTGTGGGGGGGGGGGGCTGACCTACTCACCAAGCTGTTACTCAATACCATCTTGTTTACATTACTTTTATGCCTTGAAGCTGGAGTCCTGCATTCACTGGGATGTTGCCTGTAATCCTCACAGACTGCCAGAAATTTTATTTGGCTGTTCTGCAGCTTTTTATAAATGTTTTTGACAAAAAAAATACAAAATCTACACTGACTCTGGGGTCCAGAGGTCTCCGAGAATTGTCTGTGTATGTTTGGCTCCGTCTGACCGATGGGCTAGACTGGTTTGATTAGTACTACATGCATATTTAGGCATATGTAGAGTTTTATCATGTGTTTTTCTCTGAAATGGCTTAAGTTTTCATTAAATATGTGTAGGCAGAGTATCGTTATGGCTCAGACATATGGCCCTCCTCCACTCCTCTGCTGGGTACGTGGCCATGCCTTAAAGCAGGATGCTCCCAGGACAGGCCTCGCCTCCGGTGCGGCGCTACCCACCCGCCCCCTGGTGGCCACTCCGGTACACACTGCGGTGGCGAAGGCAGGTGGTGTTGTGGCCCCCGCAGACCATGCAGGCATCCTCCCGCTGTGGTGAGCCCAGGATAAGGTCACAGCCTGGCCTCTGTGAGAAACGTGAAAGACAGGGGTAGGAAATGCCACTGCCTCAAAAACTGTGTAACACCCCGCCCTCCCCCCCACACCCCTCAAGTCAGAATCAGGTGTAGAGCATCCTGCGAAATACTTGGCGTCCGGACTCCATCAGCAACATATTTCCCCACTATGGCTCAAACCCCCAAATACCCGACCCCCAGTGCACCTACCAGACCTCGCGGATCAAAAATACAGAAACATCAGATTCCTCAGATCAACACAGGCCCTTGTGTAAGGATAACTTAACTAGAGCTAATTTATGACCAGAAACCCAATACAATGAGAAAGATTTTATATGATCGTCAAATTACTCAGATACTCCTTGTCCAAGAGGACAGTTTATTAAAAATCTTCTCCTGCTGAAGCCATTTCTTACTGCAGACTTAATCTCAGGTAAGGAGGTTATAGTAGTAACTAGAGGGCCAATGATCTGTGTGGATACTGAAAAGACACTCAGAGGCAGCGAGTTTCACATCAGACCGGCCCTTTACGGATTTGCCGCGACCTCACGACAAAAATGGAGACTGGCGGTACTCACGAGGCAGCGGCCGTTGACACAGACTGCCCCGGGCTCTATGTCGCACGATGTCCCATCCAGCACGCGGCCAAAGTTATAGTAAAAGTTCTGGCCCAGGGCCAGACAGCTGAGCTCACAGGGATTGGACCCTTGGAGAGAGGGACCAGCAGAGAACCCTTAGACACTTAGAATTCACACACACCTCACCGTGAAGAGGAATTAGCTAAGGACACACAGAGACCAGAACCCCTCCCGTGGAGCAGGTGGAGACTGACCTCCATGAAAGGTGGTCCACCTGTAGCTACTCCCCGCCACCAGCGGTCTGTCGTTGAAAGCTGCACACTGCAGCTCCCGAAACTCCAGAGACCCTACTGCACACTCCTGTGCACACAGGATGCGTGATTCAGCCGGGGAGAGAACACAGACACGCACACACAACCTGCCACAACCCGCTCTGGACACAGTGTAAGCTCTGAGCTATGCTGCTATCACATGATCTCGGGTATTTAACACTCTCAGTGGTATCTCACAAGCGGGGGTGTGAGGTCTACATGTGGACAAGATCTTTCATCAGTCTGCCTGCATGAGACGGTTTGACTTGCTTGAGAGAGCAGAGCAAGACCAAAGTCAATACAACTGGTAGACGCCGTAAAAAGCCCATAAAATGCTTACATTGGAATTGATTCAACACGTGCCTTCTATAGGAATCTGGAAATGTAGGTCAGCTTTTGGGAACTTCACGCCCTGAATTATAGCTAAAAATAGGTGCGTGTTTTAAATACACAACCTTATCAGCTCTTAGGAGCACTTAAGAAACCTTCTTGATATATTTACTCTGACACAAAACGTCTTGGTGGGCACAGTGGACTTTGAGTGTCCTAATGCTCCTGATCTTGCTCCCCTAGATGGGTCAGACCACCTGGACAGTGCTGCCAACTCTGACCTCAATCTGGGAAGCATTTCACGTTGTGTGTTTACTGAACAGGAACCTGCGTGCACTCCTTACCCGGGTGTTGCAGATCTTGTACTGCCTGGTATCGCCCGGGCACGGTCCCCCAACTAGGTTTCTGGGTCAGAGATACAGGAAATAAAATTACACAAGTCTACAGTCTATGGTCATAAACATAAATACATCCCACAACACAGGACGGATAAACCAGAGGCAGCGTGCCATGGTGTTGGGCAATTCCGGGCAGCCGGCATGAAAGCCACTCACAGTGTTTATAAAAGCTCCACTGCACCTCCAAGATAAGACCATCCCGCAGACTTGGCAGCGGGAGTCGATGAGCTTTTCAAGAGCTCTGAAGATAAAATCGGGCCAAGCATACGTGTCCAGGAAGGCATCTGAACACTGCTGACCCAAGCCCTCCTCATATACCACATCAATTTCCTCCACTTTGTTTGGTCAGACTATCATTTGTTGCAGTTTCAACCTGATTAAACTCACACAGTAATCTTTGAGCCCGTAATCTTTGGTGGATGTGAAATCTAACATGGAAACTGACCACCTGGTGGTACACAAAGGCAGGCTGGAGGACCACAGCCTGGACCATCTGTGGGTACCTGAGGACCAGACTGGAAAATGCTACTCCAAGCGAATTCTGCCTGTTTTGTGTCGGGTCACCATTAGTCGTTTAGCGGGGCGCTAACCTGGTGATGCAGACCCGTGTCCGCATGGATGCCCCTCCCCCGCAGGTGCGCGAACAGGTGGACCAGCCACCCCAGGAGCCCCACTCATTCTCAAAGGGTAGCTGACGGCGTGTACGGACTGGCTGCCCCGCACTGCCCCCTGGAGACGTCCATGAGGACTGCAATGGGAAGGCAGAGTCAGGGTTCAGCGTTTCAAACAAGCTGCATAGTAACAGTAAGAGGGCAAAAATAATCAGTTAGCATTTTAGAGTTGGGGGGGGGGGGGGAGCTTGCTCCAGTGTTTACGGACAGCGGTGTTGTGCCAGCGGCCCATTCCTCGAGTTTCATCCCCGTGGAGTCAGTTTCCCTCACCAGGACAAAAGCATTCGGCGAACGTGTGCTGGACACTAAGCCCGGAAAGAACCGCTTCAGCTAGCAAGCCAAGTCAAGCCCTTCTGGGAACAGCCTCATTTACCACTCCAAACACAACCTGCAGCTGCTTCTGTGCACCAGTCTAATTCTGAGGTGAGATAAAAATGAAACTCTACACCCAGGATCACAAGCGTGGCCTTTGTGGAGCTCAATCTCAACATCTCCCTCTTCTTCCATTCAGGAGGTCCGGAGGCCTCCTCCTCCTCCTCTGTCTTCAGGGGTTTACAAACAATCACCCGCAAACCTGGCCACAGCCAGAAAACTTGAATCTCATTCGTTCTACTTCCTGTTGAAACCAGTAGATGTCTGTCAGTGTCAGCATGTATGAACTTTGCATCAGTATGAATGAATGAATGAATGAACGTTTACATTTATATAATGCTTTTCAAGACACCAAAAGCACTTTACAGAACAAGTAGATTACATGTGGATCTATGGACACAGGTAAAGTATATGTACCACTCTAAAAACATACTGGACAGCAGCTCTTAATATATATTTCTTCTGGACTTACTGCTGGGATTAGCAAAGACACAGAGCTGCTTGTGGGGGGTGTGCCTGCCCAATGGCCCCCACCGAAAACCACCCCCGCCAATCAGCTTCTTGAAAAGTCACGTAACCGTGCAGGACCGAGGAAGCGCAGGTTCTTAACAGAGACAGCATGACGACAGGAGCCCGATTCCAGACGGCAGCCTCCCGTGCTGCGCTGACCTCAAAGCCACCCTCCACAGTGTCACCGAGGCACGAATTAGCATGAATTACAGCTGCAGAAGGTCAATGAGCAGGGGCAGCAGGAGTATGCATCTCTCTGTGCTTTTAAAGGCGGCACAGGGACTAATTAAAAATGACAGTGAGAGTCACTGATGGACACGGTAGGACTCAAAGGTCAAGCTAAGAGCAGTCCTAGGGATGGGCGAAGGAGGGCCAGCAGATGGCGGGAACGTGGCAGTAAATCCTACATCTCAGCAGGGGTTCTGGGACCTGGGCTTTTAAATTGTGGCGGGAACCTGAAATCGAAGGGGTGGGGGGGTCTTAGCGGCTGACAACGCCTGCAAACTATTTGTGGAGAGTGGAACCCAAAGGAAAAGTCAAGGTAGTAAAAAACATTGCCGTGTAGTTTGGGGGGGGGGGACGGGCGGGATTAGCCAGGGTCACCCAATTCCTTTTTCTGTTTATGGACTGGGCAGCTATCTTGGGGCTATCACAGCATGGGGAACAGATTGTTTGGGAGGTGGGGGTGGAGGGGGGGGTGTCTGTTCCACCTTTTTCCCCCAAATGCCACAGGATTCCCCATGGCTAAATCTTTGCTGCTTGACAGCACCACAAGCAGAGAGCAAAGACAGTAACACAATAGGAGGGATAAAAGACAATCGTGCCCTTTGAGACCATGATTCTAGAAGTCTCCGCACAGCTTTCAAAAGCGTGCTCTCCTTTGACTTCACTGAAACCCGATTCGACGTATTTGTTTTTGTTACCAGGAACTATTTGCAGACGTTTCTTCTACTACATCAATCACGCCAAGTAAGAATGGTACCTTAGCCAGAACCACGCGTCTACAAAACCCAATGACTATACCCTTTCAAACTTATAATACATATCCCAGTGTTGTTTTCAAAGCATATGGGCTCATGGCTTCCAAATATTAATTGTCTTGAAGTTCATCTTGGCAGACTCCCCATTCAGGAACATGGTATGACACAGGAAAGCAACCCCCGACCGGAGCAGATCGGAGCAGCGTTACAGGAGATGTAGATGTTCCGGGTGCCTCTAAAAGCTCGCAGCATGTGTCCAAGCGAAGACGGCGATCTTACGCGCAGAGACGTCAGACAGAATGGAGGGAGTAGCAGAGTGATGACGGCCAGGGCCAGGCAGAGAGGTGGTCTCCTAGGAACAGAAAATAAACAGCATTACTCAGGCATAGCTACGCCCCTCTCAGGTTTAATTAGGGGGGCAGAGCGCGGGGCGGACACCCAAAGCCCTTTTAGCGTAGGAACTCCAGCCGAGGGGTCAAAGGGCGGCCCTGCCGTGCAGCGCTTGGCTGCCTCGGTGAGCTGCGGGCAGGAGCTCCCATTATCCCGTGGAAATCAATCGCTTCCACCCCCTCAAGGAAGGACTGTTGGCGCTTAGCGGGCCACAAATGCTCAGCCACTGCACTTGGCCTCAGGCTGGCACCTCATAAAGTCTCCAGCGTGCTCATCTACCACACAACCAGCGTTTAATCTTCCAGCGTCAACTATTTTATATAAACCAACGTTTTGAAATCTGGAATGAGAGAATATAACGTTATTTACAAATATATTAGATTCTGGGTTTGATTCCTTATTGTGACACATTTAGCAGCAACCCAAACATAAGTGTGGGGTAATAACAGATTTGGGGCAGATGGGTGATCTGTGGTGTGTGTTGAGGATCAGCATCTCCTGCAGATGGCGGGTCCCTCGGGCGTATGGAGCACAAAAGCCTGGGTGAAGCAGAAAGGGGTCACGGTTTTCCCACGTAAAAACTCATCGCAGAACTATGAGTCAGCAGCAGTTCAAAAAGTTAATTTGAAAGACACTCGGGTTCCTGGAAATCCTCTAAGGTTCCTGTCACTTAGAGGACTAAGACAGTGTATCAAAGTTAAAGCCATAACTCTTTATATTTGCTGTTTACTTGCTGCAAGAGGCTCCTTCCCTCCAGTACATTTAAAGAACAACACAGAACGGGGGTGCATTACCTATGTGTAAAGAAGCCCAGGTAGAACCACAGTCCCGATGTACGGTACATATTTAAAAACGGTCCAGGTAGAACCGCAGGTTTGATGCATTTTTAAGAAGGTTCCGGCTGACCCACAGCCCAGGCAGAACCACGGCTGAGCAGTTTAAATTGGCACAAGCCCAGGCCACGAACCTGATGAGCAGTCCGCTCTCCTGGGCAGACGTACCGTGCAGGGGGGGTGGGGGTGGTGCCAGATGGGCTCTCTGATCGACGGAGCCAGGCTTTGGTTGGCATCCGTAACACTCAGTCATTTATGCAATGGGCCCTCATTAAATCATTATTTTTGTAAAATTACTCTAAGTAATAAAGCCTCATTAATGACTATTCCAGTTCAAGGGTTTTGGATAAAGTTAACTAAAAAAGTAGGAATAAAAGATCATTTAAAAAAAAAATAGTTAACTAAAAAGCTTTGACAGTATTATACCCAGTATGTTTAATAAGGATGGTCAGAGGCTGTGCAGGTTACCAAATTAGGCAGAAATAACCTGGACTGCACCCAAACACAGCCGCCGTTACACTTCAATGACTAAAGTAACCATAGCTTTCAATAATTGGAGCTCCATTCATTTGCTATGGCCCCGTTCCCGTCCAGAGACCCGTTATCCTGATCCGGTCCCAGGGAGCCCAGAGTGCAAAGCGTGGTACATCCTGGACAGAAGGCCACTCCACGGCACCAGGTCACCCAGCTGAGACGCCTTTGAACTGTGACCGGTAACTTATGCCAGCAGCCCCCCCCCTCCGTGCACCTACATATTCAAATTAACTTAATTACACCTATTCAGTATTCAGATAACTTTATTTATCCCAGAAGGCAATTCACTTTGAACACTAATTTCTTGACAGAAAAAAAGAAATTAGGTTTGGCTGAAAAAGATGGTCCAATTGAATGGAGGGTAGGGGGGGATTTAGTACAAGTTTTTTTGACACAAAGGGCCAGTGTTGAATCTCTTTATATCACATGGAGCTTTGGGGCTGTTCTTTGAGTATTAGAGCTAATTAATTCTGGGCATCAAAACCAGATTACAAGTTACCCCACCTACTGGATGCAAGGCCGGCCAAAACATCTGACATGTTTGGGCTTTCCCTGCTGGCAGAGTTCCTGTCAGAGAGATTCCGTAGGGAGCAAAATGGCGTCGGGCTTGAATTTGCGTACAATGCAGGTGGGAATCTGACCTCTGACCAGGGAAGGACCTCGCAATGTGCCGGCAGTGAAAGCACAGCTGTGATCCCTCACTGATGGGACCACGGGGAAAAGGAAAATCTGTTTAGTGCACCTGCTATTTAAGACCCCGTCAGAGTCCAGGCCCAGTCTAGGAGAGCAGCTTTACCTGCTAGCAATTTGGAAAATATCAGATTCTGAAAGGTCTGTTCGGTGATAAATTCCAGCCCTTATTAAAAAGTTCACGATTGAGGTTAGAAATAGTTTCAACAGATATTAAGTTAAAATACTCACAAAACTTCAGCAGACATAAAATAATTATAACCAAAAGCATAGGGACAGAAGAAGTAGGGCAGGCATTCGCCAGGGGCCCCCCAATGTGGGAGGGGGCCCATGAGGCCGGCCGATTACATAGTACATTGTAACGTGTAAAGTGAAAATAAAGGAATTGTGTTTGTAAATTATCTTTGCTGCTATTATCAATTTAGACACCACGTTAAAATAATGGTATATAAACTTTGCCATATCAGGCAGGTTGCGTTGGAGGGCCCCCCGAGTCCCTAGAATCGCCTCGAATTACAACCACCAGTCAATTAAAAAAGTACGTTTCTTTTCTGAATATATTTATATAGAAGTTTATTTGTAAAAACCACTCAGCATGGCCGATGTATATGGTATTAAGGTTATTTTTTTATGACAACATAAAGGAATTTGATCATTTAGTGATAGTGCCATTGTGGAATAGGTGAGGGCAGCCTGGCATTCCCGTGTCATCCCAGCATAGACGGCAGCCCCTGTGGTTCATACTCCATATAGATGTTCTTCATTCTCCTGCGTATATACATCACACAGGACAATTTATGGTGTATATTTGGAAATCAGGCCGTTTCATCCCCTTTCCGGATATCATTATCATCACGCAAATCAATCAACGCGATCGTGGCCAGCAGCCGTGTAAAAAGGGCGCGTTAATGATTAACGCACATGGACAAGCCATTAAATAATTAATCGCTTGATAATTGTCAGTGTAGAATAACAGCAGCATTTCTGGGTAAGAGTTCAAGGTTTCACTGGCTTTTCAAAAGTAAGGTTGTTCTCAGGTCGACTGAGACATAGGCCTGCTACTGGGAAAGACCAAAACCATTACTGGACAAAGCACCCGACCTTTACATGCTCTTAATTAAAGACTTTATTAGCCAACCGTTCCTGTATAACCCCAAGGAAAGGCAAAGGATTGAGTTGCTTCCAAAGACTGATCATGATTACATTTCCTCACACTTGGTTTAAATTAAGCGTTAATTATTAGATGCGATCAGCTTTCCATTACTACATCACACAAAAGGTCAAGGGGAACTAATTCGTTTTGAAACGCGTATTAATTTTCAGTGTCCAAAAAAAAATCCTTTTGTGCCTGTTAATGACATGAGCGTATCGTGTAGTCTTACAGGTTATAATGAGAATCTTCCCATTGAGTTTAATAAGCCCCACAAGGTCTCTTTACAGGAGCAAACAAGACTTCACTTTAGTTTTTATCTCCATGCCATATTAGAAAACCGGAGTCAATCACCAAACGCGAATTTAGATTAGAAAGCTTAGCGGGAGACGCGAGGAGCTGAGACGCGCCTACGGGGCTTGTGATTTTCATCGAGAAACGTTAAGCTGTATCAACCTTAATCATCGGTCCCAACTGCAATGACTATACCTCATTATCCTAATTTGCTTATCGTATTCATGTTCAGAAATTCCCAAAATTATACCTTAAAAGCACCAACCAAATTGCATTCACACCTTAACACCGAGGGTCAATTCAGTGACTGCAGAATCCACACCTTAGGTCTCAGACCAGACCAGAGCATTTCCAAACCATGAGCCACTCATTTACCGCCGAGTACACCTACAGCGCGGTAATAAATCACTGCCAATTCAACAGCCCGGCTGAAATTTCTACAGGTATACCCACCTAACTATAGCTCGAGTTGTTGGAAGCATGCATGTTAAAATCCGCTTAAAACGAAGCGTTGGCAGCCGGCTTACCTGGTAACGTGCGGCATACTCGCCACTTGCCCAGGGTGGTAAGAAAAGTGCCCCGATTGAACTTCTCACAGTGTCTTCCTCGGAAAAAGATTTCTGGGTGATATTTGGCTTCCACGCAGACTGGACGAATCGTAAATACGTGCAAAAGATAATCCAAGCGCGTTCATGAGTTTGAAAAGTTTATGGTAAGCCATTGCAATCAGCACAGCAGATCTGATCTGTCGTTCGTCGGGCAGTACTAAAGAAACCGACGTATCAGCGGCTGCCGATCGCTTTAAACGTGCATCACAAAGCCAACTTGGGCTCAGCGGTTGTAAAAGCGGACGCCTGTGCGGACACTGTTTAATCGTTTGTTCATCAATTGCCGTCGGTGGTTTTCCTCATTTTTTCCCCCCCATTTCGTGGCATCACCTAAGAAAACGAGCCCAGACAGATACCCCCCCGTCTTCTCCAGGCAGGTGCAGCTCTGCGGGGCTCCCTCCGGATTCCTCTCCAGCTTGGCTTTCGGGCTTCTGCTGCGATGAAGACGGGGGACGTTTAAGCACCCGGCACGTTTTCTCAGAATATTTGTATCCTGCACTTACTGTGTGCATGTGTATACCCCTTAGGTAAGTGTGTCCTCATTGGTTATTCTTAGTTCAGTAGGAATTCCAAGTTAAGCAGCTATTTTTTTCCCCTCTGCCCTGTATTCTTCAGTTGTGCGCTCTGGATTACTGATATCAGCCTGGGTGTGGAAGAAAAATATTGCATAACTGAACTTTTGAACTTTATAAAAAAATAATCCACAGATTGTTGCATTCAGATATTAAGAATCGTCTTTATATGTCTGAAACTCAACATTCAGTGTGGCGAACCGACTAGAGCCATCTGCAGCTTCTCGCCATCTCCCCGGCTGGTATCTTCATCCACTCGCAGCAGACCGTCCGCTGTCCTCCTGCGGCGCTAACTCGCTTCACTTGGGGCCGTCATCGCAGGTACGGAACCGATTACACCTCGTTACTCCGTACATGTAATTTTCCTATTTATATATATGTGTGTAGGTACTTAAACCCCTACAGCCGCCTCTTAATTCTCTAAAAATGAAGCAAATATGTAGGTTGAGGCTTTTTTACTGATTTTAAACCAAACCAGACCTGTTTGGTGCAGCTGCCAGCCACCTTCCGGGGAAAAAAAACCTCTAAGGGCTGGAGTTTTATTTTTAACCTCGCACATTTCCATATGGGTGTCAGTTCTTTGGTGCATGGCGTGTTTCCAGCCCTGCGAGCTCCTCACACACCTGAGGGCCGCCTCAATACCCCCCTCCCCTCCCTAATAAGACCGCAAACCGCCTCCCTTTCGCCCTGGTTCTGACCAACCCAACCGTACTGCCCCCTAAACCCTTTTAGGTTTAGTAAATCCTGGCCATAAACGAATTAGTTGGCGGTTGGATAACCTCATATGTAGTTAATCATTAAAGAAAGAAAGAGGTGATGAAATGGCTTAGAACCCGGTATAGCAGCTCTGATCGCACTCACTATAATGTTTTACCTCCACTAACAGCGCCAGACTTCCATTAAGGCTTTATGGCATACAAAATATGATAAACATGATGTATACTTCAAACATAATAGGTTGCACCAAAGGAGGTTTGGAGTCCAGTTGATTCACTCTTGACTTTCTCGATTGTGTTGCAACTGCGCGTTGCCTGTTTTCCCGCTTCTCTAAAAATACTTAGTCGGAGAAAATATAGAGGAAATACGTGACGGGGAAAACAAGATAACACTGCCAGTGGTTAATGGGGCGCTTCTCCGTGCGGTGTGGCTGCTCTGAGTAGAGCTGACAGCACCTCAGGCAGCCTTCGCTTTATCATCTGATCTGCAAGTCGGGACATCTTGCCCTGCCGTTCATTCCTTGTCTCCTATGCATTGCTTCACAAAGCAGTCTACGGCTCCATATTACATTTTTGAGAAGACCCTTAAGGCATCTTCTGGTGGAGCAGTGTACGTTTCACTGTGCCCTTGAAAAGCTGACTTAAATGACACCAAGGGAGTTAACAAGAGGAAGAAAACATCCGCGATAATACCGGCCGAATTATCGTTGTGCGTTTCCCCTCTCTGCTTCTTCCAATTAAGGATGGAAATATGAAAACACGCAGAGAGCGCCCCTCCCTTGACCCGGAGAGGAGGCAGACCACCGCGGAGGGAGGGAGGACCTTGCCGGGGCTTACACGCATACCTTACATAAGCCGCCCAGGTGCTACGCATCCTGAAGACCGCCTGAAATAGTTACTGGGGAAAAAAAACATAGACGAGTTGAAGGATTTCCGTTTTAGCGCCCCCCCCCCCCCAAACAGTGTGCATTTTCCTCAAAAGAAATTAAGAAACGTTCCTTTAACTGCCGACATACACGGAAGACTATATCATGACGTTATATTTTGCCCCTTTTGTGCATCCGGTTTCTGGAGTATGGGGGTTATACACAAAATGACATACTAAAAAACACATGTCCAAACCTCAAATTTAGCCTGGTTTTGGAACTAAGTCTAATTAATTCCGTTTGGAACAGGAAACTGTTTTATTTGGTATATCGTAAATCTGTTGATATTACAGGGTACATGTATTATATTGGGTTCATATTTAGTCATTTAGAGTAATGGTAGTCTGAGTATTTCTATCAAGCTTTGAAAATTATGATTAAGGAGACCCGCTGAAGTGCACTGGTTTAATTTCATCTGCTGCTGGATGTTCAAAGCAAAACAGCCAAAGACGTGCAGAATGAAAGACACAGAACCAATAAATAGGATAGCATAGACAGCGAGGGGAGAGAAACTATTCAGCTGATGGCTGGGTTCCACGTGCAAGCCAAGCAGACCATTCTCGGTGGTGTTTACGCAGTGTCCCCCACCTGCACGTGTGCCTGCGTTCAGGGTCACTACAACAATGAAGGACGTGCAGATGCAGGGACAGGAATGTCACCTCTCACCCCTGACTGGCCCTTGTTAAAGGCCAAAAAAAGCATGTTGGTGTAATTTTGTAAAATGGGTGGGGTAGGGGGGGTTAGACTAATGAGGCAAACTGGTGTTTGGTTTGCACCCCCACCAGTATCTGACTGTGAGTGGTGTGTGGTCACGTAGTGGCTCTGGTGACCATATCCAGTTTTGCGTCTGTGCCAAAGTAAGGGAGGGAGGGGGGATCGGCTTCAATCAGCAATACTGGCGGCTCTTTGAACGCCGAGACTCTGGACACAAGCCAGGATGTCCAGGAATGCCTGACACACTGCTCCGGAACGCTGTCGAGAAACCGTGTGCTTATCAGGCGGCAGCGGAAGGCACATACAAGATGTCTGCGGAGGGCCGCATGGGATTGTGGGAGTCCACAAAGGGGCATGCTGGGAGGATACATCCGCAGAAAATGGCATGACAGCCACCGTGGTGAGGAAGATGAGCGTGTGACTCCTTACCACACAGGATCAGCTTCAGGTAAACCTGCTGATAGGCGCCCCCTGGTGGTGCTACACAGGTGACGTTAAATGCTCTCCTGACACAGGAAAATGTCTGCAGTGTAGCACACACTCTGAAAACCTCTGAATGGGAGCCAGTGTCCCAGTTTAGAGTAGGCCTTGGCACCACCTGCTCTTTGTTTGTCAACAAGGAGCTTGACCTCAGAGAGAGGTGAGTGAACAGCTGTCATATCCTGAAACCAACAGGGAGAGTTTGGTTTTTTGGGGGGCATCACAGGCCAGGACGCCAACCACTGCGGGTCACCGCGACTGGAAGGACCGAGGAAAACCCTGTAGTGAGGCATGTGCTAACAGTGGCTTGGGAACCTGAAGGTGTTCTACCTCCAGTGTTCAGACCCTAAAATGAGCATTGTTTTGTTGAAGCTCCTTGCGTTTCTGTTAAGGGGGCTTTTTTCCCTTCCTTTAATAAGTAACAATACAGGCACAATTTGTCTTAACCTTCTAAAGGAGACCTCTCACTTTTGTCAAATGTGTGACCGAGAGGATTAAGCCAGATACACACCTCACCCCCCCGTCCCACCTCCATCTTTGTGGGTTAAATAAGTTGTAAAAGGGAGTAACCACGTTTAGCTACCAAAAACTGTAATTCACTAACTTGCTTTTCTAGAGAAGTTTCTCATTAGCTTGATGGTATAAGCAGTATGAGATCTGCAGAATTTTTCTTTTAGATTAATTCTGTATTTAATAGATCCTGTATACCTGTCTAATCTATCAAATTCTCTCCAAGCCTCTGCCATCCCGGAAGGGGGCCCCCGGCGCCCGTATCTGTGTGTGGGAGGCTTTGGTGGGGGGGGGGGACAGCAGGGATTTGGGGCATTCAGACTGCACACTCAGCTGCTAGAGTTGTGGCCTTTTGGCAATAAGCATAAACAGTAATAATTTACTAAGAGCAGATGGGAGGATCTCTGTGGGGGGGGCACTTTAAAGATGAGGATTTATGACTAACAGAGGGGATCACAGATGCAAGCCCCCTCCCCCCAGTGGCTAAAATGTAAACAAGCTGGGGGCTGTACACAGAGAGGGTAGCTGTGCAGCAGGGGGGAGCAGGAGCTGATATGAAGGTGTGTTGGACAGGGCTGTGCCCCCCCAGGACCTACTGAGGGTTCTTTCTAAATACTTATTTCACAGACATACCCCCCCACCCCACCCCACCAGATGTCCACTCTTTCCTACCACCATTTCATCTAGCCAGATTTCATGACTGGTGAGGCTGGTCGAAGGGCATCGCAGGCGACGTAACAGAGGTGCTCTGTCACAGCATTTAGGTTAGTGTGGCAGAGGGCTGTGAGTGAGGCCCTCACCTGCAGGGAGCGCAGACACGTTGGCAGCATGCTAGCAGTAAATAGGCACCCTTCGGGTGCGACCACCTTATTTGATGTGAGGGATGTGCTTGGCGATGCCGCGATAATTACAGCTTGTGAAACCCCTTCGGCCTGTTTTTTTTAAATTTTTTTTATGCCGGCCGAGAGCCACTGCTTGATTCCAGCTGTGCAACACCTGGAGGGAGCGACGTGCCGCCAGACGAATGGAAATGGTGCCAGTTCAGGTTCTGGGGGTTGACAAGAGCCAGTCACTGGCTGCCCCTCCATTCCCAGAAAGGTGTATTTGTAGATGTGCAGATCCAGCAATGGGCAGAAATTAGACCCTATTTTGCTTGAGACAGGAGCAATGAAGATCCATAAAACGCGGGGTGGGTGGGGCAGCCCAGGGCAGCCTGGGCACTTATGGCACGGAAGCTCGTGCGGTTGCCTTGTTGATGCCGGGTTCTTTGGTTTTTCCAGGAAGTTCCGCATGAGTGCCAGACACCGGGGACTAAACTGGGAGACGAGGCCAAAATCAAGCGGCATTAAGAGGGATTTGGACAGGACTTCAGAAGCAAATCCATCATTCTTACCTTTTCCAAAGACAGTGTTTTTCCATTTTCATCCTACAAAACATCTTCCAGGACTGTCTCCTATCCTGCAGTACAAAGAACTATTTTAATTTTTATCATTCTTTTGTGCCAATCACTCTGCATTGTGTAGTTAAATTTCCAAAAAAAGACGTGTCTTGCTTGAAAGTAACGATTGCATTCCATATGTCAGTTCCAACAGACGGCCTTTGGCGCACACTGCCTCAGCTGAATGTGTTCCTGGAAATGAATAATCTGTAGCTTTGTGTCCGAGTCAAAGACAAAAATAATTTAAGCAGTACGCTCATTCCCAGGTCATAAAAGTGGGAGGTGGATGGACACATTGACTTGACCAACAAAGGGAATGTAAATCAGGTGATGGATAAAAAAAAAACACAGGGTAAAATTAGGTACGTGTTAGCGCTGTGTAGGATGGTGCCATTACCCCTGTCTCAGGGCTCAGTCTCGCACCTTATGTTCTCCCATCCACCATTTTTTTACAGCATGAACCAAATGGAATTTACCGAGCCCACTGTTCTCAGACAAATGTCTGCACGTAGAAAAGAACAAACGAGTGACGTGGAATCCTGGTCTCTCGAATGTGGTTGAGATCTGCAGCCCGGAGATGCACAGACACACCCACACGATCCGTGCGGCCCCCGTTTGTAAGTCTTGACTCCCGAAACACTGCTGCCACATTTCGGGATTCTGAAGACAGATGCTGTGAATCGGCGCTCGCTGTGATTGTTTCCACGGCCATGTCCCCCAGGCACAGAGCATGAACCATGGATACCAAGGCCCCAGGCACAGGGCTGGCTCCTCCAGCTGCTCAAAAGACTATGAATCCACTTGGTGTGCCGAGATGTTTATCCAAAAACATGTGACAAGGGAAGCCATTAACCAGGATGATCATAAAAGAACTAAAGACTGTGGAACGAGTGATGTGGCAAAATGGAAACCGCACGAGGAAACGACGTGTTTTTGGAAAAACGTTTTTTCGTGTATCTAAGTCAACGGTGTCCACCGCCTATTAAGTAAAAAAATACAAATCATGTGCAGCAGCGATGCGTTTGTAATGTTTAGCGAAGAGGACCCAAAGAGGAATTGCAACAGAATGCGGGGAAGGACGGAAATATGCAGCTAGCGCTGCCTTCCTACCGCAGGGCTCACCTCCCGCAGATTTACAGTTGCTTGAAACACGTCAGTGTTTCCACCGCAGAACGCTGAGGATCATTTCTGCTGGCCACAAACACTGGAGAATATTGATTATTTAAAAGAAAAACTGCTTATAACGATCAACTGAATTGTCATTTTAGTGCCTTTGTCAAACTTCACTTACAAATGTTCCACTGTTAATGGAGGGTGTTAGGTAAACTGCAATATAATAGCTTCAAATATGTAAATCGTAGTGAAACAGTTTTGGTGACAATTATAATCCCTTCCTTAAATATAAATGAGCATCCTTCAGCACTTCATAATAAAGGCTGACGTCTCCTCTGGCAGAATTATACTGTGAAGGTGAAAGGCTCACTTGTCAAATAATGTGACACGATACAGCGCGCCTCGCCTCTTCGGCCAGCGTGCGAGAATAGAAGAGGACACCGTCTGCTCCCCCTGCTGTCCAAAACGGGAACTACAACGACAGCTGAATCAGAGATGGGAAAAGACGTTTAAAGTATTGCGTATATATATATTTTATTTATATTAAATCAAAGTTAAGCACTATAACATCACAATCCAAATGCTTTGTGTATTAAAACTTTAATATCTGAAAAAGAAAGATTTAAATGACATTACAAAAAAGTAACACTAGTGGACAAGAAACATTATTTAAATAATAGATCTGTACATTGTTTTAAAAGAAAACTAGAAACAAGAGACACCGTACAAAACAAGGGACAGGAAATTACTTCTAGAACCAAAAAGTGATAACGATAACAGCACTACCAGCAATAATGAGAGACCGTCGCGGCAATCGTGAGGTTCCAGAGAGCCGACATGAGAGAGGAACCAAGACAAGCAAGTGGGAGGTCACACTGTGAGCAAAAGGGAAACTGGGTGTCAAAGTTCAGCAGAGTAAGGCAAGAGAAGAGTTGGGGGACAGAGCAAGATCTCTGCCTGAGTTAGGGTGAGGGCCCATATACAAGGTGGGAGAGAATGATTATTGTAAAGGTTTAACGCAGTATCCAATCAGAGTAGGGGGGCATTTGGGGGTAAATTCCACAACAGAACACTTGGCCTTAATGAACATATTTAAGTTGGGGGAAGAAGACAGAGAGAAACTCGGACTTCAGTTCGGCAGGAAGAAGGTGACTCATCACCAACACCATCGTCAGTAAAAGTGAAATGACCAGAAAATTAAAATAAACCTCCCTTAGCAAGTTAACAGCCTGTCTGTTAGCATCTGCTGTCACATCCTTGTCCTGGACACAGACCCACAGTTAAGACTGCAGCACCAGTGGGCAATCTCACTCAACATCCCACACGCGTGAGAGGGCAGCCTGAGTCACTGCGCTCTCACTGTTGCTTCAATGGGTGGGGTTTAGCTTCAGCTCAGTATTAACCAGCCTCACGTGACATCAGAAACTCGCTGAAAATGTGCAGCTCTGAATGCTCATTTGTAAAGCGATTAAAACAAATGACTACTTCAATCTGCATATATTTTGCAGGGAAGTAACAGGAATGTCACGCTGTAAACAAGTCTTCCGAGTCCCAAACGATCTGCCCATTTACGATCCGCTGAGTTCCATTTATGATTTTTACGTTTTAGTCCTTCAGTACAAAACGGGTTCAGATTCTGCAGCGATGAGCAGTATCAATGAGACCCTTAATGGGGACAGGCTAGTGACAGAACTGACCTAACAGACAGTGGACACCAGGAGGCGCTGAAGAGCTACATCTCCAAGATTAAAAAACGAGCTCAGTAGCACTATTTAAAAAGGTTTCCAATATAATCCTCATAATAGTAACCCTTTAACTCTATTTGGCTTGTAATTAAATTATTAAGCCCAAAGTCACAAAAAGTGGCTCCCACTGTATGGGGAGAAAAAGGCTGTGGTTTTATTGAAAACATCCATTTTTTGCTGTAAATCAGGAGGTTTGCATTACATTAAAAACCGGCAGGGAGACAGGAAGTTCCTGCATCTCTCCGATCCCGTGAGGACAGGGAGGCGACAGGCCGATACTACACTCTGTGTGATGCGGTGTAAGCAGGGATACCACAGCTGTGGAAAATCAGAATATATGGTATATAGACAGACAGACAGACAGATATATATATATATAGACACACACACACACACACACACACACATACATACATACACACACACACTAATAGCATAAGGAGTAAAATCGCTTGGTTTGGGGTGGAAGTCCTTCCTGCCCCCAGCGCGCAGTGCCTCTCATGCATAGCCAGGTTTGCACCTTTCCGGCACGGCGAGTCTGGGGGGGGGGTGGGGGGGGTAATTGGAGTCACACGTACTCAGACAAGACAAGCAGACGACACAAATAAAAGTAGTTCCTTTAAATTGTTATATCAAAACTGCCCTAGAAACTCCAAGAAAACACTAGGTATCTTGTTTTTTCATTTTCCATTGTAAACAGCTTGCCCTTTTTGCCGGTTGTAAAAATACATTCAAAGCAGACTGTAAAGGTGTCACAGGCAAACATTTCTAACAAAATATATATGCAAAAATAACACTCTGTACAGAAATAGCCTTTTCCACTTGCAAATGATTGATGATTCTTTTTTGCATCATCTTGTGAAATTAGAAATCAGCTGGGAAAAAATGGCTGGTGGCTCTAATCACGTTCGCACATCTTAGCACGCAGGCCCAAGTATGACTTCCAAGCTCGATTCGGGTCCTGCCAAGTTCTCCTAAGCCCTGCTGGTGCCGGTGTGGTTAAGAGCGACCGTGCCTGTGGACCGCCGGAACACGTGGCTCTTCTCCATCCCACTCCTCAGCACGGATCTAGTGACGCCTCAATCCACGCGTCGTTTTCTACAAGGGTTCAGCCAGCAGGGGGCAGCACAGGTTATGCAAGAGGGTGGTTTGGGTGCAGCAGAGGTCTCTGCACGTGATGTGACTGTTACTTTAGGAGTATGAGAAGTACTGATATGCCGTGTCCCGTGATCGAGCAGAACCGGGGCAGCCCCAAGGGGCCATTCCTCTGCCTGCGTGTGTTTACAGAGGGACACTGAGACCTTGCCAGGGGCCCGAACGGCTCCTTCCAAATTAAACAAGGTGGGGATCGAATTGTCAGAACCGAGAGCTCGGGCCAGCTAAGCTGCTGTGTACAGAGTGTGTTGACGGACTAATCTGCACATTGAGCGGATCGCACAGAGATTCATTCACAAAGCAGCCCTGTCATCACACACGAGAGCGCGTGACCTCAGAGCCGGTCGCTGCGGAAGCTGTCTTCCACAGACGGGTCGGGCAGGACCATGTCTGGGTCACTCAGCATGCTGAGCCCGTCCAGGCTTAGCGGTTCTATCCGCAACTCGTCCTCCAGCGGGAAGCCGCCCTCCGAGTCGAAGCACTCCGGCACGGCTGACAGAGCCCTACTGATGTCCTTCGACTGGCTCGGGTTCGAGTCATCTGCAGGGGGACAGAGGGGACACAGCCAAGGGAAAGGGGGCTAAGATGGTCGGTGGATAACAGCCCATAATGATCCCACCAACCACGGGGTTTTCCTGGGCTATACTTTTGTGGTTCCTTGTCACTTTCGTGTGTTGCTTATACACCCCACAGCAGGAACTGGGGCCTTTATGCTAAATAAGGATGGAAGACTCAAAAAGTTTGTGGGTTAAACTTAACATGCAATTTCACACGTGCCAATATAGAGGATAAATAAGTCGTTATGTTAGTTATGGGGGGGTGTCAATCGTGATAAAAGATGACCTGCGATATGTTCATGATTCTTATTAAATATGGCGCTAATAAGCGCTGGCAAGTTTCCTGCTGGCACCGCCAATATTAGATCAAAGTACCTGGGTTAGCGTCTGAATTTTCTGATGCAGAAAAATGGAGATGCAAGCAAAAATAACTACTTCAGCTCAGTTTTTGCTCCGCTACGTCTTTCTGCAATTCCGCGTAACTTCCACGGTGCTTGTGGTCAACCAATCAGGAGGCTGTCGCTGTAAGCGCCTCCCCAGTAGTTATGTTTAAACGAAAAGTACCTAGTCTGGAGTAGGTACTAAAAAACAGAAATACAAAAATCGGGCCGAGTTCCTGCGGTCTGAACATTACAAAATTCCCTGGTTCTGGAAGAAGGTTCCGGTGGTATGAAAGTGCCTATGGTGTGGTTACCTTGTAACACAATCCTTGTTGCCCGCATACCTGCAAGGATCTGTCTGCGGAACATGTAGGGCAAGCTGACCAATCAGAGCACAATGGGGTCATTGGGGGTGGGGCATAAAGCTCTAGCGGAGCAATGTAGACAGAGGGTGAATAGAGATCTACAGTGTAAGAAAAATAATGTGTTTTTGGAACACTGAAGCATGTAAATCCATTCCAGTAGACCCCAAAAATAAAATCATGAACAATGAAATTGAGTATAATAGGGTCTTTTTAAAGTATGCCTCCCTATCCATCAAACAGGCCTAGGCCCTGGCCTAGTACCTGTCAGGATGATGTTGGGCACGCCACCACCACAGTTGGAGTAAAGCATGTTCTGTCTGCTCGGCAGTGACTCCTGCAGGTTGCTGTGGCCACTGTCCAAACCCATCAGGGCCGCCTGGGAGTAGTAGAGACTGGAGGTGGGGTCCAGGCAGGAGGCTCCTCCCACAGGGCCCATCCCACAGTCAAGCATGCCAAACTGGTCGAGCTGCGGAGGACACAGCCCAGGTTTAGGGTTTGTCCCAAAGCACGGTGGTGAAGGGGCGGGGCGGGGCGAAGGCCACCTACCTGATAAGATAGAGCCTTAGACTGGGACTGGCGGCCGGGGCCCTGTGGCTCCATGAAGGGGTCGCTGAAGAAGCTCGCCATGTTGTTCTGCTGCTGAGACCGGAGCTCAGGGTTAAATGTGCGGACATGTGGCATTTGATGCGGCGACTGGCGAGGCCCGCCCAGCATGTTTGGCAGCGGCCTCAAGGAGGCCGGGGCAGGTAATCGTCTAACTTTATTGGCGCTTTTCCACTGCCGCCAAGCATATATTCTATACATCATTCATCACGATGTACCAGTGCATTCCCGGGAACTCGGAACTGGATCATTTCCAACCTCCTACTTAAAAAAGCACTATATGGAATGGATTTGTAATGCAAAATTACGCAAGCTAATGCTAATTTCTCTAGTGCTTGTTGCTAACATAAGATGGCGATTCTAATAAATAAGAGACGCACTGTTGCTCTCCAAACCCGGCAATGCCTTCACTGAGCTGACCCTTCCGCAATGGAAAACCAATGCGAGCTGGAACCGCGCTGTAACTAGTCTCTCTTCACAGTATGGCTTGGTTCCTGTATGCCACTAGAAAAGCACAGAAAGTGGAGGTGTCCCCTGTTAGCCATTACTGTCTCTGCCCGACCGCTGCGGTCTTTTCGGGGGGCTGGAACTCACACTGCTGGAGTTGAAGTCCAGTGGGATGTTGGAGAGCGGTGACATGGCCTGTGGGGTACGCTGTGAGCTTTGCTGCACTGCCGGGTGGGTCTGTTTGTACATGGGGTAAGGAGGGGGCGGCTCCATTGGCAGCCTGCAGGTGTCCAAGGCAACCCCCTAGAGACGGTGATAAGACAGACGGCGGGTGTTAGCGACAACATGGGGCGCCCGCTGCCATGCAAACAGAGAGCAGAGGCATGGCAATGAATGGCCGCCGCGGGGGCTGACCTGGGTGATGGGGGACAGGGACGGGGACATGGTGGGGGACAGCGGCTTGCCCAGGCTCCTGCGCGGCTCCGAGCCGGGGGACAGGGTGAGGGGGCTGACTGGGGCCGGCCGGCGCCGGGGTGAGCTGTTCAGGGCCCCCGGGGGGGAGCCGGACAGAGAGGAGAGCCGCAGGGATGAGTGGATGGAGGGATTACTCAGGGAGGACGAGAGACCTGTGGGGGGGGGATGCAGGGAGGGAGGGAGAGAGACTGAATGCAGGGCTGATAGACACACACACACACACACACATACACATACACCTGTACTCATATCTTTGTGGAAACCATCAAAGCATTTCTATGGGAAAAACTAATTCCAAAAATGACAACATTAACCCCTACCCAGCCCTAACTTTAACCATAAGTAACTAGACAAAATACAAGGCTATTGGCATTTTCAGTTTTTTGATTGCAGTCACAGATTTTTAAACAATTCCCTTGTGGGGACCAAAATAATGGTTATCATCTCATTGTGGGGAAATTTTGTCCCGAAAATGTAATACATGACAGACAGACAGACCGACAGACACTCAATGTCTTATGTCCTAAAAGACGGTGACTGTCCCCGGATTGGAGCACCACTGAGCCGTGGGA
>JAAGVU020000008.1:5909789-5922286 GCA_011763525.2 Mormyrus iriodes | reverse complement strand
GACCGACAGACACTCAATGTCTTATGTCCTAAAAGACGGTGACTGTCCCCGGATTGGAGCACCACTGAGCCGTGGGATAATCCCACTATTACCATGGCGACTGCCAGCCCCGCCCCCCCACATACCCTGTGAGTTGCTGATGCCCAGGTGCATCATGGCCGCCGGCAGATTGCCTGTGCTGCTGCCCCCGCTCAGAGTGGGGTACCTGCCATCCTCAGGGTCCAGGGGGGTGGGCAGGGGGGAGGGGAAGTGCAGGTTGCTGAGGTCTGGCAGTGACCCCCCCGTATTCAGCGTCCCCTGGTAGTGGGAGAGTCCCACGCTCTGCTCCGGAGATGGGAAAATGCTGAGGGGGGAGCGGGGACCGTGTTTAAGGGATCAGGAGGACAGACACAAACAAGCCAATTTCTAAGAGGGTCCCAAGCAGAAACTCCAGCAGCATTCCACAGAGAGAACCTGATATATGCGTGCCAATCAGAACATGTGTGACTCGCAGCTAGAGCCAATCAGAACATGTGTGACACGCAGCCAGGGCCAATCAGAACGCACCTCAGGTTATGCAGCTGGGTGCAGGTTACTGCCCGGTTTAACCCACCGGTCTACCTACTGGCACTCACCTGATTCCAGGCACTTCACAGGATTTGGGCCGAGAAGACAGGGACTGGACCTGGAACGGAGAGGAGAGGGACTCAGCGGTAGCTCCGCCCTGCGCTTGGGAACGGAAATCAGCATTAAAGGGGCAGTATGTTTGGGGGGGGGGCTCAAGTGTTATTTCCACTGGCTGCCACTGTGCGGAGATGAGCATGGGGGTGCGGTGATGTACACAGGCCTGGATGACACACCCACCTTCTTGGCCTCCCACAGCTGCTTGGGCAGGGGTTTGCTGAGACCCCGGAGGCCCTCCTCACTCGCTAAGGCAGGGAATGAGAACACTGCAGTGAGAGAGAGGAGCTGGCTGTAAACTGACCACTGGGGGGTGCCGGTGCCCAGGAGTGAATGTGTGACAGATAGGTGACCTTTCCCCAAAAATCCGGGGAGCCACCAGGAAGAGAACAGGCCCTTTGAGCTGCAGGCAAAAAAAACACACGCGCCTAACGACGTAGGGCTGTCGATAAAGCCAAACACAGGGCGTCATCACTACGCACTCCACGCACGCATATACGCAAGATAGTAGGCGTGGGCGCAGTCGGAAGGCAGGACACACACACACGCACACACATATGAAAACAAGGCGTGCCGACATGCCATGCCACAGCCATGCTGCGGAATGCCAGCGAGAGATGCGTGTGGCTGGGCACGGTGGGTAGCCCGTAGTGACACGCCCAGCAAAGAGCAGCCACCACCGTCTGTGATTCACCGGCAGGAACGAGTCTGTCCGCATTGCGCAGAGCCGGCTGGGCTGGGGTGGCAGCGAGGTCACTCACCGTCCCGGAGGCCGTCCACTTCCGCCTCGTTCATGCTGGCTGTAATCCAGCCCGCACCGAAAGAGAGAGAGAGAGAGAGAGAGAGAGAGATCATCATCAGAATACTGCTACTGTGACCACAGGCCACTCACGACCCCTAAGGCTTCATACCCAACGTGAACAGGCCTATGTGATCGTGCAGGAAGCAGGAGAGGGCCACGTGTCTTTCTAAAGGTGGCAGGGAAACGCCCCCCTGACGGCTTTGACGTCAGTCTTATCGATGACGTTAGAGGCACCGCATTACGCAGAAAGAAAAATGAAGGTGCAAGAATTGCCACCGTGCTGACAGACGTAAGCACCACAGCGGCGTGCCTCAGCACCCCGGAACTGGTCAGACCGGGTGTGTGTGTGTGCGCGCGTGTAGAGCGCTGCTGCTCTGAATTGCCCGTGAGAGGGAGCATAAGGAAGGCAGGCTGGCGGGTAGCGAGCCAGAGAGACAAAATGAGAGAGAGAACGACTGTTTCCCGCCCAGGCAAACAGGCCTCTAATCTGCTCCCGCCCGTTGCCCTCCTGCATGGAAGACTCCCTGCCAGTGGCCTGCCCCCCCCCGGCCCGGCCCGCTACCCTGGGGGAGGAAATGTCTGCGCCACAGAAGGCTGGTGGTGCTATGTAACCTGAACAGAGGTCAACTGGGGGAGAATGGTGAGAGAAGATGCATCGCAGAATCGGTGGTCTGGCACAGGGGGGACCCCTCCGCTACACAGACCCCCCCAAAACACACTGACAACGTGCAGTAATGCCTCGCCCGGATCTTAACTTGATATCCTGTTTAAACTTGTTGGCTAAATACACAGCCGTAATCCGCTACGAAGCTTCCATCCGCCAAATTCTCAACTTGACACTGACGTTAGCCTGTTTTGATCGATGCACTGCAAGGGGAAAACAGCTGGGGGCATAGTGGTAAAAGTCGCATAAGCTCACACCCCCTAAAGGGGGGGTGTTCAAGCAGCACAGGGCTCCGTTCCAAATCAGACAGCCTTACGGAGAATCAGCATGCAGCCAAGTTCCCACTGAAGCCCAGTGTCCAAGCTGCACTCACAGTTTCGCTGGGGAGGCGCCCTGCCCAACTGCTGCTCTGGGCCGAACGGGTCCTGAGGGTTGGGGTTCATGGCGCTCGTGTGGAGGGCAGAGTCGGAGTTTGTCCTGCAGGAAGGGGGAGGGGGGTGGCATTGAGAGGCAGGCGGCGAGCTGACATCACAGAGACCCCATCGGGGGCCACGTGTCGATGAGCTGTGTCTGTACTGCTCAGCCAAATCACATCACGTCACAAGCCCCACAGCGACATAGAGAGGCGTCTCATCCACCATCAGAGAACAGAGTTGGACATGAGGCTGAGCGCCGTACCCAAGTGTCATGTGACCGTAACCTGATCATGTGATTGTTTCAGTCATAAAGGAGAGAGACTCCAGCACTAAGAACAACAAACCAAAATGAGGGGGAACGAGTACAGAATGAAAGGAGCATCAAATGGAGAGAGAGAAACAGAGGAGGGACCCTTTTGGAGGTTGGGGTCAGAGGTCACCTGTTCAGCTGTGACATTAATCTAAATCCAGGCTGTTTCTCTTCGTTCCAGGCCTGCTGATCCCTTTGGAAATGGAAACACCACAGTTTACAACCATGAGTGGACCACGGCGCCGCCCTGGTGGGGGGTTAGTAGAGGAGGAGAGCTGAGAGGGCAGGCTGAAAGGAACTCCGGTGAGGAGTGACCGAGCAGAAGGCTGGAGCACCGGATGGCCAGAGCAGAAGGGCACGGAAACGCAAACCGTCAGGCCCAGGTTAACCTGAGTAAGAGGAACAGCTGGCAAATGAGCCAATCTGACAACAGCTTTACTGCAAACAAAACTGCAGAACGCGTGTCAGAGAAATTTTAAAAAACGATCAAGTATATTCCGAAAAAGACACGCCCCGTGGAGAGAAGTCAGGAGCAGTCAAAGAGGTGCAGGCATGCTTTGAATGCAGCGGTGAATTCCCCCCCAACCACACACCTTTAAGGACAGGGCCTTACTGCATGCCCACCTGGCCTAGCACACTCACGGAGTGGCCCTCCAGAGGGGTCCCAGAGTGACCCGAAAGCTGGCGTGGGGGGGGGGCTCTCCAGGACTAGGCCATGGCTGCTTTGATGGGAGGGAGTCACACGCCCAAGTCCGTGGAGATGGAAGGCCGACCTCTCGGATAATTGCGGTCTTTTGCGGCTGATGGCAGCTTTGACATTCTGGAGGCTCCATTCCATTCCCCCCCCCCCACCCAGAGGCTGCTTCGTTTTCACTCTGCCGATTCAGACCGCACGCGAGTCTATGCTCGCGCTGGCATACAGGCAGCCCGCGGGACAAACTTGCAAGGATAAAAACACAGGACAGCTAGCTGATGTATGTCTGAGCCCAGCGCAGGGGAAGAGCTATCTGCAACAGGGCAGGGCGGGGAGCGTGGGACCGCAAGAGTGGCGCTGACCCCAGGCTGCCAATCCGGCCCAGCTGCACTCCACAGGGACGGGCCCGCGGACCTGAGGCGGGCCGGTCCACCCAGTCGGTGGGGGGGGAGCGGTTCGGGCCCTGTGGGAAGAAGCGATGAAAACACACAATCCCAGTGGGGCCTTTATGTACTCTTCTGCTTCCCAAAGAGGGACACACTGCTCCAAAAACAAGGATGTAGAAGAATCTGACAGCGCTGGCTGACAGACGGCCGCGTTCCCTCAAACGGCCACCTCACATCGCAATAATAAAACCAATTTCAAGGTGCGGTTTGGCCGCTGGAAAAATGTAACTGCTCCCTGATGGCCATCTTAATCAAAATATTCTGCAGGTGCCACTGCCCTCTGGGCCCGGATGGTCTTTGCAGCTTCACAAAGCTCACCCAGCAGCACAGGGCTTTATGCACGTACACGCACGTACACGCACACACACACACCCTCTACCTTTAGCTACACTAACAGCAACCAAACTGCAGCTTATACTATAATCCCAACAAACCCTTTAAGACGGGCCACATGTGAGTAAACTCTGGAAGGATCTGATCAGTCAACATTTTAGTAAACTCCTCCTAGCGTTTACGAGGGCGACGTCGCAAAGTGGATGCAGACGCACAGACAGGGAAGAGACAGGGAGAGGCTCCCAGCCAGTGGGTGGGACATAAGCCAGGCAAGCAGATGCTAAGCACGTATCCATCGCAGACGGGCCCCAGCTCTCCTGAGTGACCTGCTTTGGACCAGGAGCCCGTCTGTGAGCACAGTCTGTTCTGGGACACTGGACCGGTGAAGGTGCACAGGAGGTTAGTACCACAAGGGGGGGGGGCAGTGTCTGCAGAGTGCTGTTGATCTCATGGAAGAGCAGGTTAAAATCAGAGAGAAACGCTCCTGGTTAGTACAGGGATTCACCAGGACCGCTGGCAGCTCAAAACCCAGAGAGAGTAAAGGTACATGATTCACACAAAATATTTACAAAGGTCTATGAAGTCTAGGCAGGACACACCTACATCCATAAAAATAATTCCTCCCAGCCCATAATGTTCAAGCCAGCATTAGAGATCACAAGACAATCTGAAGTGAAATCTGTGATCACACAAAAAGCAGAAAAAAGGTCTTTGTTCTGCAGGAAGGCATCTAAGAGAGAAACTGAAGAATCTCTGACTGCCAGGAGGTGGAAGAACAAGGGGCTGGGGTTAACAGCCCCTGCCCGCCCCCCAAAGCAGCATGATTAGCAGGGGGTGGGTCAACACCCAGTGTGGCGCTGGGAGACATTTCTGCATCCATTCGGAGGGTTCTGGAAGTTTGTGACTAAAAAGTCCAAATATATAGCAGCAATAGATTAAATTCTGTGGCATTATTAATATTTATGGATGGAAGATTTGTTCTTTAAAATGAGAAGTAAAAACATGTATTACATGTGGATCTGAGCTCAGCAGCAGACAGCGGCGGTAAATGGCAGCAGAGTTTGGCGAGCCGTATATAAACACGGTGCCTCCATCCTCTGCACGTCCCGCCCCACCCCCAAACCGGCCTGTACGCAGGAAGAGCTCATTACTGGTTGTGTGTCCCTCGTAAAAACTTGATAATGGCTCCTTCAATAAACGCATTGGCAGGTGATGCTAAACGATTTTTTTTACCCCCGATCAGACTGTAGCTGTCAGGCTCAGAGACACTAGGAAAAGTCTACGGGGCCCTATTCGCACGGGGAGCAATTCTGCCAACTTACTCGCCTACCATGCCACCTTCATAGAGGCCGACAAAAAGAGCTCTGCTAAACTCATCCAGAGAGCCTGGGAGCGACACGAGGCCCCTGAAGGGACACGTTTCTCAGTTCTAACGAGCACGACCGGATCCCACTGCCTCTTGTAACTGTCTGTGGGTGCCGTGCTATCTTGGCTCTCACAGAGACCGTCTGTCAGATTTCCCAAATTCCCACCCACTATGCCCATCTCACAGCTCAAGCGGGTTGGGGGGGGGGGGGTACTCACCTTCGCCAGCTGTTGTCTGGGGGAGGAGACAGGTAAGTATTTCCGTAGGGGGAGCTCTCCACGTCACACAGTTAAGGAAAAGTCTTCAGTCGAGGCCAGGACCTCAGAGCAGTGATTCCCCCCATTAACGCTACCGACATGTGATTAAAAGCTCTGTGGGTTGAATCCACACCCTTCAGTATGTTATACTTTACATAAATCCATGTAATTACCTTGCATGTAATATTAAGACACGGCCAACAATACTCAATAGTTTGTAAGCTACTAAGTGAAGACCAGCCATGCCTCCATTTCAGTCCCTTTAACATCAACACCTATCTGAAAGACTAACCAGCAGCTAACTAACCGGACCATGCATATTAATCTCCCAATGAGTCAACTTTTGCTATTTAAGGCAGCTGGAGCATTCCATTGGCCATTACATAGCGATGGATTACTACTGGGGCAAAACTCTGTCCAAGGTATGACAACAGAGTCACATCAGACACCAAACAACTGTTTAACTCTCCATCAGAACCTTTACCTTACAGAAACACAGTCAACTGAAATTGTTCTGGTTAACAAAACCATAATTTGCTTTTCTTAAATAAACCCTGCATTTGTAACATTCCACTGATCTTGAGAATGACTTTCCAGCCTGCATTTGCTTCTTCTGATTATATGTGTCTGCCGTGTATTTATACATCATTATATTTCAGTCATCTTTGGTCTAGGAGTTATAACACTAGGATCTGCAGCACATTTTGGGCTAAATCACAGAACCTTATAGAAAGTAGAAGCTCGCTTTTAAAAATTAGCTGCAAGGCACACGAGTGGCTAGAAGCAGGAAAAGGTTCAGCATGTAACTCTGACCGTGGCCACTGAACACATCCATTGAACAATAAATGAGCTTCGATCAAAGGTCAGCAAGACAATGGCTCACTATCAATCCCTCACAACAGTCCAAGTTTAGTTCCTTGCATTATGTAAAAGACTCCAGAGAAACAGAGGGGGGCGGCAAAACGTCCGGCACTTTCACTGTTAAACATCTGCTGGGTCTCGGAAAATGAAGTCATTTGGGCAGAAACTGTGAGAAGACTCAACGGTTACTTTTTAAAATCGGGAGACTGGGCGAGCACGCAGCCAAGGGAAAGGCATGGATGTGCATTTAAAAAAAAAAAAAAAAAAAAAAACCTTTTGGTTTTTCAAAGCACTGTTTGAGCAGACGCTACAACAGCCCGAATGGGGAATTTCTGTAGTGCTTGCAAAAAAAGTACTTGTTTTTGACAGCAAATGAGGAGGAGGGGGAAAAACAGATATACACATGCAGAAATGCCCGGAGCATACACAGAGTCACACAGTGGCAGGCACGCACACGCAAAGCTGCTTAGACAGCTGATACATGACGACATGTGGATTCTCACAGATAAAGCAGCGGTCCTGAATTAGGCGAGGAGACGTCCTTGGTGTTAAGAAGCCTTGAGCAGCTAATGCTGGGGGGGGGTGGGGGGGACAGGGCACGGCTGCGGCCGAGGGACAGTGTGGGGACACCGTCATCTCACCGCCACGAGTGAACCATGACGGCTGAGACGCAACACGGATTGCAGCTGGGGCCCGGCACACATTGGAGATGGCCACGATGTCACTTTCAGGCCTCCCCTAGATACACACAGCTAACGTGATTTGTGCAAGAACAAGCCAGGGCCATCAGCGGTGTCTGGTGCTTAAGACATAGAGGCCAAATCAGACTGCAGCCTGAGGCTGTCATCAAGTCTTCCTCTCCCAGTAGGAACAGCAAGCGGCTGAATCGGGGCACTGTCCCCACAAACAACACGAGTGGCGATCATTTGGTCTCATCACCATCAGGTGCTAGATAAGAGCAGTCAGGCACATCAATGATCCTGCTCCCATGGTCCCAGTGGGGCATCCCCTTCCTGAGGTAAAGCGGTCTGGGAAGAAGCCTCAGCCCCACGCTGCTTCCATTCACACCCCCCCCAGAGAGCCTCGTGCTTGCAGAGGGGAACCCCCACCCCCTACTCTGGTCATAAACACAGCCATACCATTGGCTCAGAGGCAAGAATGAGGAAGGTCAGCCCAGATATATAACCTAAAAGAGGAAACGATGAACAATCATCTACAAGATGAGTAACAAGGGAACCACATCCCAAACCACAACAAACAATATTAAACAAACCACGGTTTATTTCAGGACATGGTCTCAACGAATGAGAAAAGCCGGCCATTCTGAATCCGACCACTTCCCCTTGAAGCCCCACGCGCTTCTTTGAGTGCAGAGTACAGGATCACTCTGCTCTATATACAGAGAGGAAAGGGACACTTAACCCCAACTACTGCTTGCTGGACCTCCAGCCTTGCTGACTTTTTGTACTCAGGTATGCCGTCCTCCTTACGTAACCCTTAGGTTGTAAGCAGGTATCCCACATGATCAAATCTACGGCACCAAATAGGTATACCTCTGATGGGCGGGGCCACTGGTGTTGAGGCCCCACCCAAAGGGTGTGGCTTCTTAGTTGGGGTTCCTGTAAAGACAAACCGCAAAATTCCCCGGGAGCTCAGATCAGCTGGCATCTCCGACCTGCCCGGCGTGCTCAGCCCTGCAGCGGTCAACTTGTCCAGGTAAATCATAACGGTCACAGCAGGACGATGTAAAAAGAAAAACGGAGACTGACTTCCGCTGTGAAAACGTTCACCCATGCTAACAACCCTCCTCTCAGCCTACCCAGACGATGACTGTATTTAAGATTTTTATGTAAACATGTTAGCTGTAATGAATAAATGAATACCATTTCAAAACCCACTTCTCTCAGACAAGACTATAAAAAAGAACATCCTGATGTTTTTCCCCTTAGAGACCATCTTCAGAAATTACACTCCAGCTCAATGGACTATAATGAACCTGCAGGGGGACACCGCACACACGAATACTCCATCGGCTTGATGGATGGAGGTGAGCTTTGAGCCGCCCCAGACCCATGGCCTGAAAGGATATTTGCCGGCCGTGCTTGTCCATCGGCCTGCGATGAGGCGAGTTCACGCGGTTGCGCTCTCGGTGGACCCTCTCCACGAGGCCATGGTGCCGGGTACCTCGTACAACGTCCGGGCTTGTGGGGAACGTGACCTGGGGATGGGGTTTGCGGGAGGAGATGGCGGGGAGAGAGATACAGAAAACACCCTGTCAGGCTCACAACTTGTCAACTCAAGCCACTGACTCGGCCCACATCATATAGCTTCAGCCACACCATATCGCTCAACTCTTTCTTTTTCATTTAATTGGGCGAGACAGAATACAGCGCTCAGAAACAGCAAGACAGGGCCATTGTTTCGAGATAAGAAGCGTAACCAAACAAGGCGGAGCTATGAATGTGTCCTATGGTGGGCCACACTATGCTCCATTCGGATCCTGCCAGCTATCATCTTTCAGGGACCGCTGGGCTGCTCCTCCTCAAAGAGCTATTATCCACAAGGCCTTTCATCAAAAGCACTTTCAGTTTACACACCAGGATCACGTCCTGCAGGCAGCCGAGCGAGCCCAGCCCCGCGGTCATGGGCGCACACTAGCTAAGGATATCAAATTCATACCCGAGGGCGAACTGTTAACTTTTGTCTAAAGGTTGCCTGGAGTGTGAGTTAAGATCTCACATTGAGCCCCCTTTGGTCGAATGGCTCAGCAGCAGAAGCAGGGCTCCCACGTTCCCAAAGGAGGCTCCTCGCTGCTCTCTCTTTGAAGACGTCATTCATATCGCACATACGGTTGCAGTTTTACGAAGTCGTCATACAGGAGGCAAAAAAATCAAAATACAAAAAATGTTGACCCGCAGCTGCGAAGCGTATTGTTGATGTCCAATAAAAAAAACACACATTTTAAAAATCTGTTATTTCAGGGCTTAAAAAAAAAAAAAATTCTCAGAAACTACTTTACAAAATAAACCTAAAACGAACTGATGAGACACCCTTAGCACAACAAATAGAAATCTCTCTTTACATAGCCATCAGTGAACGGTTTAATGTGTTTAATGGACTTATGTGGATTGCTGTCGCTAAAACAAATATGTCAGTTAACAAGATACAAAGTAATTTCACTTTATATTCACAATTAGCAAAGATGTTAGTTATCTAGTTACCAGTGTTGATAAAATTAGCAATAAAAAGTAACAAACACAAACAACCGCCAGGAATACTAATGCTAAAATATTATAACTAAATACATCATGAAACATCTTTTCATTGGTCAATTAGATGTCAAACACTATCAGTAGACAGGAGAATGCGTATATTCCATCTATAGGAAAACATAATTGTCAAAAAGTAGACAAAATTTTAAATCAGACATCAGTGATATACAGTAAAAGCATTTATATAGCATCAGCAGATACAGGATATCTATTCTATTCTGCAGCAAAAGCTATTTGAAAGATCACCACTTAAATCATGGTGATGGGCTGGATGGTCTATGAACAGGCAGCCCCGACTGGTCCAAGCCCTCCTTCTGCCAGAAAGAGCCAGGCTCACCTGGAAGTCTGTGTTGACGGCACCAATCTGATTGACGTTGGGCAACGAGCCACCATAGTACTGTGCCCGAGTCTGAGACAGGCGAAGCTGCTGGATTTTCTGGAACTGCACCTATTGGGGTGGGGGGTGCAGGGACAGAATTTAGGTTATGGGGAACTGCTCACCCTAACATCCAACATTCATCCACATTTAATTTTGTTTTACCATTTACAGTTAATATTACATTTCCAACAATAGGTTTAATTCATTACACTAAATTGTTTATGGACCATTTGTAGCTCTGGGAATACCCAATGTGGGACAGCTATGAGTGAGAAACTGGGAAATTGAGGGACATGAGCCAATGAGACCAGCTGCTGGTTTGCTAGCTAGACCCCTGGGAAAGGACTTGGTATTTTTGTGACAAATCGGTACAGAGAGACAGGTTATTAATGGCTTGAGAGTGCATTTGGAGGATCACAAAGACATTCACTTTGGACATCAGCCCCAACACTGCCCAACCCATACATCTGGACAATTGGTGTACTCCAACCCCCCTCAGAGGCCCATTGGAAGACAGCCTGTTCTCAGAAACCACCTCGACAATCAGCATGCCTCAGGAACAGGCAAATCTGAGAGGCGTTACCTTCTCCCAATGCCCACAGAAAAACTATTTGAATCTCAAAGTCTTCCCTCATCCAGATCTCTTGTCAGGTTTAAAGAGATGGGGGAAAAAACATTTCCCAGCAGAACAGCTATTGTATAAAAGTTATGCTAAAAAAGATGATTCTTTTTCTTCTTGATAAGCATTCGTCTTGATTATCGTATAAGTCACAGACTCTGTTAACACAGCTTTGCCAGACAAAATATGCCAAAAAGGTGAACAGCCTTCATACAGCAGACATAGAAGTCCCAACACCTCGACAGCGAGATTCAGTCTTGACTGTACGGCACAGTGGTTCTGAGACAAAGGAAGCATTTCCGTTTCTAAAACCTTCCTGTCTCTGGTTACTCAACACCGGCTCCCTTTCTGATGGAAATGGGCCAGAGAGCCACCTGATACGGACCAAAGCTCCACCCACCCCTTTCATGGGTCAACCTCTCACGACCAGGCTTTCCCACCAAGTTGCCCATCGAGCCCATACCGCTTCAAGCTCCACCTCCCCGTATATTTGGCACAACATTCCTGTTTGCGAGTGAACTCACTCGAGTCGAGATTAACTGCTCACCAAGGTCCACAATAATGTAAAGACGGGCACGCATGTGTGGGTGGCCCCACACTGGAGACCACTAGCCATGCCAAACGACATGGGCAGGACCCATGACTCTGCTGAGGCCCCGCTGAATGGAGCAGGTGGGATTTCAGAAGGTGTACCTGCCAGGAAGCTCTCAAATTTTTCCAAGCTTTTCCGATTTGTCTCCTTGCAAATCCCAAGTGGCCGGCATCCTTCCAATTTAAAAAAGGCAAAGGGAAAAGATTGCTATGGTGATCTTGGCAAGGGATCTTGTTCCCATGAACTAGAGGGAAATACCCGCCAGCAACAGCGCGGCCCAGAGTAAGGCTCACAGTGTGCGCCACTCAATAATGGCCGACCGTATCATACAGCAGACACATACCTGAGGGGGGATGTCGGGTTTTAATTACGCTTCCTCTTTCAGACACAGCATAGACAACATCTCAAGACAAAACAGCTAAACAGGTCAACCCCCCATTAATGAGAAAGGTCAGTACAAAAGGCCACATGGATGGCAAGAGTCATAAATTCGACAGGATGCTACTGTTCTTGATTGAACTCATGCAAACTAAAGTCTACAGAAAATCTAAAATCACTAAAAAAAAAAAAAAACAAAAAAAAACAAAAAAAAAAAACACAAACATAAAACTGGCTAAATGCACAAAATCCGTCGAGAATCTTGCCGATTTATTTACTTTATATGGGTCTAACGCAGAGATCAGCTGTAGGTTCTCTGACCTCCCTCAGCCACTGATTAGGTTTGGTGCTCAGAGTTGGCATGGGAACAAGAAATGAGGGGCATAGCCAACAGAGGGGGTCTCGGGAAACACCTTCCCACTTCACATGCAAGTGAGGGCTCATCTAC
>JAAGVU020000008.1:5891107-5902692 GCA_011763525.2 Mormyrus iriodes | reverse complement strand
TAGGCATAACGGGTTAGGAAAACACACTTTGTACCCAGGAACAAAATAAAAATAAAAATTTGTTACATAGTGTAATAATTCCTTAAACACTATTCATTACCAGATGGGAGAAAGATGCATAAAATACACCACAGATAGGTGCTTTTCTGTGTGCAATGCATGCAGGCGCTGTAAAACGGACAACCACAGCAAAGTTCATTTAGGTACTATATTTTATTCGTTATATTTGTAGCATTATTTTGAAAATACATCTATACCAAGATATACCGCAAATAGAGGCTGAAACACAGCGCAAACGGACGCAAAAATTTTAAGAATAAATACATCCTATTAAAGCAAATTAGTTTCCTCAAGCACAAATCAATGAGATCGCTAACTGCATTTGGCAACCAAGCGAGAACGGTTTTTAAGCGGGAACTGCAGAGTTTCAAAAAAGTATTCCCCCTCCCCCGAGTAGTTGCCGGCAACTTTTAAGTTAGCTTGACTTGTGAAATGGTTTCGATACACGTCGAAAGGAACCTCTTTGCAAACGTCCTGCAGAGTAACAACTGATGGACCTCCATATCCAGTCACGGTCCAGAGTTTGTGCAACTACTTGCGAGCAAGTCCCTTTGATGGCGAGACAGTAACGTACAGCAAATATCCGTCTGTTCTTGTAAGTCCAAACTACCCTGTTACAATATTAGGAACACTTAAAAATAAGCAAAATATCTTTGCAGAAAGTGACCTTAATCCCAGCATCTGCCTCGATTCAATCTCCATTGCCCAAAACTGAAATGTACATTCCGGATCATGCATTTAAAGTCGGCTAAACAAAATGTCAAAAAAGCTTTCATTTTAAATGTACACTTTTCCAAGTTCCTTTCCACACTGCCATTGCAAAGATGCTGTAGTTTGCGCTGTGTTTCAGAGGCGAGACCCTGCCCACCGTGACATCCTCAGGGAGTACAATGGTGACAGGGCCAGAATGGGGAGGGCCAATCATAAAACAAAAGCAGTGTTTCATTTTTATAAATTCCACAAATGGAAGGGTAATTTCATTCAAGAAAGAAAAAAAAAGTGTAACCCACAAATAGAGCCAACGCCACAAGCAGAGCTTGTTCGATGTTAAGGGGACACACGTAGAAGTACAATCTATTTCCATATGCGTGCCCAATGTCTCCCACCCCTAAGGACCACATAATCCATACAGCTGGTATTGGATCATGATTAGACTCAACTTAAAGACCACAAGAAACTGGTGAACTAATCTGCAGGAGAAGAGGAACCGTCCAGCGTCTAACCACACGACAGGTCATCACGTTTACTCTCTAGAAGGGGTGCTTAAGCACAATTGGCCTCAACTGCAAGAAAAACTAAGCTACAGATTCTCCACTTCTGCTGCCACGTGCATCTTCCTGTATCTTCTTTAAAATGGAGGCAGAGATATTGGTGTATGTGTGTGTGGCGGGCGGGGTTCTTTTTTATAGAGAATATAAAAATCACTTCTTGGGGAAAAGTATTAAGTAAAGTGTGAAACTTGAAGAAAGTTGCATGTGGGTCTCGTATATCTGTTTTTTTTGTTTTTACTTTCCCTCAGTCTCTTTTCCTTTATTTGCCATAAAATTTCTTGTTGAGCAGGAAAATGAGCAAGTTGACGTTGATGGTGGCTCGGTCGAAGAGCTTCATTAATGCCACGCCTTCGTACTGTAGCTGCAGGAGGTCCTAGAGGAGAGGGAATGCCGGTGAAGTCACACACAGGAGCACAGGCGACAACCAGGCTGCACCCTTCAAGTAGTAAAATCAGGTTGGCAATGCTGTGACTGAAAACACGAGTTACTGTAACGGTCAAATGTTTTCAAATGCAAAGCAGTATCTTTACCTGCGCCTGGCCAGAATAAAGTTTACATTTCTCAGCATGCACGGAAAGCTGGATTTGCTTAAAGCGGTGTTTCCCAGTCCGGTCCATGTTTTTCCTCCCTCTTAGGTCTGACAGAGAGCTCGGAAGGAGCTAAAACATGGACTGACTGTGGGTCCCTGAGGCCCGGACTGGGAAACACTGGTGTAAAGCATAAAGAAACTATGACAGCCGGCGCTGGGCGTGGTACCTGATATTCCAGCATTAATGTCTCCAAATGGACCCCCATGAACTTGGCCTTGATTTCGAAAATTCCCACCTCCTCTGCAGGGGAGATCTCGAAGATAGCGTTCTTAAACCTGAAAGAAAAACCGGAAAGTAACTTTAGGAAAACTTTCAGGAAAACAACGTATGCAGCCCCTGAATTGAAGGGAAAGAGGCTCACTGGTTTGTCTGCAGGTCCTCGATCTCAATCAGAACCCCTTTCTCGTGAAGTCGCGCAGCAGTGTATTTCTGCGACACCTGCTTACTCTTCTTGGCTTTGGCTTCACCAGGCTTCTTCGACACCCTTGCAAAGACACAGCGAGAGCAACAGAGTAAAATCGTGATACTTTATTAATACCTGTGGGGAAGTTCTCTTTTCGCCTACCCAATCTTGCCCTCCATGAGACACACAGACCCAGCATGCTTAGAGGTAACAGCACAGGGTCGGCCAACGCGCAGCGCCCCTGGAGCTAGGGGTTAAGAGCCTTGCTCAGGGGCCTACGGACATCTGCCGAGCCTGAAGCGTGAATCGGTAACCTTCTGACCACGGGCACAGAGGCTTGGCCCGCTAAGCCACACCCAAGGTGATAACCCAGCACCCCACGGAGAGGGGCAGTAGAGTCACGGTGCTGTTCCTGGACACTCACTTGCCCTTGTTGGCCAGGTTGTCCATACATGTCTTAATGTACTGATTGTAATAGTCGATCTGCACATTGTAGAAGTTGGTCTTTGAGTTCAGGCCAGCGTTAGTCTGCTGCAGTTTCACCAGTTCTGCCTTTCTCCGTTGCCGGTAACGACGCTGGTTCCGGATATCCTACACACAGATAAAGGCGCAAAATAAGGTGAGAATGTAAAAGGCAGATAAGAAGAAAGAAAATAAAATACATGAGCTACATACAAAAGAAACCGGCAAAAAAAGCTACTGTGGATGACAGTTTTCCTTCTGTGAGCCACGACAGAAATATGAACATGTGAAGTCAAGGACGTTCGACTGAAGAAATATGGGCCATGTGTCATGAGAGCCCATTGACAGGCACAGGTGCCAAGTGATAATGACACAAGACTCGTCACAACATGTCCTAAGTAGAGTCAGACCTCAAATTATACCTTCAGAACCACTCCCAGTAGCAGAACAAAGACTGTGTTCTCACAGAGAAGGCTTGAGACCAGGGGCCCCACATTCACATGGGTGTAACCTTGGCTTCTGGGATTTTAACTTGAATAAAAATCCAGTCTGACGAAATTATTTAACTTTATTTTATACTCCATTCAAAGCCATATGATTTTCCGTTTACAACCACAATGCCATTAATCGCAGGCTCCAAATGATCTTGTCTTACAAAGGAACAAACCCTGACACTGAATACCACACCACAGACAAGACACCAAATACCTTGATATTACCCAAAGAACTGACCTAACATATGGTCTAAAAATGTGAGATTTGTCCTAGAGAACTAAGGTAAAAAAAAAAAAAAAAAAATCTGGATGAATGACTTTACAATATACTTCCAGAAATGTAGGTTTCAGGCAACGTACCTTTGCGATGTCGTTAATTAGGTCCTGGTAGCGGTTTTCCGGGTGAACCTTGCCCAGCTCCCCGAGCTTCTGCAGGTTAGTTTGGATCTTCTCTTTCTTGCCCTGGAGGGTGAGGCTGTCGTCAGTCACCGGTTTGGATTGCTTCATCTTCTCGGGAGTCTTGGCATCACGGATGGCTCGCCGCTGCATGGCCCGTTGGTACTCCATTTCCTGTGGAGAGAGGGGGGATTGAAATGGTCAGAGGCAAACCAACGCTCCAGGTCCCTTCATCAGCCCATGTGTTTCCCCACCTGCCACGCTCACCTGCTCCGGGCTGGCTGGGGTCTCCAGGATCTCCGTAAGCGTTTCGCCAGGCTGGAACCGGATCACGTCCACAATGAGCCGTTTAGTGCTAAGAACAAAGGAGAGGCGTCGGACCAATTACTGGGGTGCATATCATGCTCAGTAGTACACAAAGACATATCTCACTTAACACACCATGGGTAAGTCAATAACTAAAACTTATATGGAAGACTACGGAGCAACTAGAAAACAAGAACCTGAACATCAGAAATGCTGGTAACCTTTACAGTAACTGCACATTCATAATGCATTCATAGATCATGCCTAAGCAGCATACCTCAGCATCCTAACATCATACAAATGATATAAATATAATCATACAACGTTTGTTATTAATGCATATTAAAGCTGTTGAGGTATATTAGGATGTTAAGGTTTCTTACATGCTGCTTATCAATGATCTATGAATGCATGAAGGTGCAGTTAATGTAAAGCGTTACCAAAATGTTGGCATGTTCTTTTAGCATAAATGTGCAACAGATTCACAAGAAGCTGTATTCCATACCTGAATAGTATAGCTTATTTACTCTTTAGCTACAGTGCTAAGCAACCAAGTCCAAATAAAAAATGCCGACCTGCCACACGCTTTGTGTTACAGGATAGTAAGAAGTACTTTAACCGGAGGGTAAAATTCCCTACTTTAGCAAGAGAGTCTTGGCGTTCATCTCCACATTCTCTTCACCAGGAACATCAAACTTGTTTGTGAGGGTGAGGGACACCTCAGTCTTGCCCATCGCTTCTTTGTTTGGGTCCCCAGATGGCAATGGGCTTTCACCTGTTGGACAGAAATCCTTAAAGGTTAGCACTGAAGAAACAGGCAGTCTTCTCAACAAGCTCTCCCAGATGTGTGCGCTCTGCTCACCTATCAGCGACTCAATGGTGGGAACTTCTCCTAGGTCTTCAAGTAGCTCATGGATGGGGTCATTGTGTTCAGGTGCAATGGCATCCTGATGATCCAGAAGAAGCTGCAAGCGGTTGACCAAAATGATTTGTTAAAGCTAATTGTGAGCACATGGCCATCTGGACAAAATATGTGACAGAGTGGACAAATGACACCTACCGTGTGTGTGTTGATAATCTCCCCAATGGATATGTAGATGACTGGCTTAGTTAGGGTAACAAGGTCAGAATACTGGTCCACATTGAATTTGTCCTCCAAGGAAGGGACATCACAGGCAGCTAGCAGGTAACGCCTGCAGGTGGTGACACAGAATGTAAGAGCAGGGTGAGATCTTAAGGAGTAGCCCAGGTCCTTAAGGAGAAGGATGAAGCCTTCACCTGAACTTCTGGTAAGAGCTGCTCAGGTACTCGTTTATGGGGTTCAGGTGGGCATTGTCTCCCAGAAACATCTTGTTAGATGCCGCATGCTGCAGCATTTTGGCGATGGAGCCCAAGTTGCGCCTCTGGTCGGTGGTCAGCTGACCTCCCGCTGACAGATCAATGATGTCAAAGGCATCAGGGGCTACGATGGCAGGATTCATGTAGCGGTAATACAGGAGGTTCCCTACAATCTGTAATGACACAAATATGGACCATATCATGAACACAGCCCATAATAATCTTGAAATACATTTAAAAGCTTGTCCAGAAAGGGGTCATAGGTTAACACGACTGGTTTCACTGAACATAGCGTTAGTTAGAAATCAACTTGCACATGGAGAAGTTTTTTTAAAATCGCTGTACGACTCAAGCTGACATGGAACATGAGTCAGCGTTCAAAAATAAGTCTGCTATTTCTCTACAATAAATAAAAAAAAAACGAAAAGTAGCACTAATTTTCTCCTTTCCTCTAACAAATCCATTTAAGAATGCCCTGCGCTGCAATTACACACTGCCTTTAAGAACCTGGAATTAGAATATGTAACATCCTGACTAAGGTGTAAAATACAGCACAGAATTTGTTTCTTATGGGCATGAGAGAGAAGCTGACAGGTAAAGTCATCAAAGGTGACATTAGTGACATTTTAAAGTGCACATTCATGACGTAAAAATTCCAATTCAATGCACAAGTGGCACATACACCACCCCGTGACCATCGAGCGGTGACAGCCATGTTTGGGCAACAGGAAATTGAAGGCAGTGGGGGCGTGGCTCACCTTTGTCACGCTGGGACCTTGGAGCAAGCATCCCCACAGAAGGTCAGAGGCAAGGGCAGAGAGGACAACTGGAGCCCAGGAGAAAGAGGGGAGTGGAAAAGCAGTGCAGAGGAGTGCAAAAGAAGAAGAGCTGAGATGGGAGTGACAGGTAGGTGCTCAAGTGTACCCCTTCAGGCCATGGTGGCAGAACGAAGCAAGTGAAAGTGGCTGCAAGTTGAGAGGAGATCAGGAAGCAAATCAGGAAAAACAGCTTCAGCACTGAGGAATTACAACAGTGTGTGACACTGAAATCCCATGACCAACCTACAGCATGACAAGAGAAAGGATATTTGCAAAGCTGGTGGCTCCCCAACCCTCCCGGATCTCTGGTTAGGTGAAGATGTCTGATCCGTCACAAAGGTGAGAGGGAACTGACCTTCAGAAGTTCATCCTCTGTGGCATCTGGGAACTTCTCATTCAGTGTGTCTTTCAGCACCTTGGCAATGAAACGCATCCCGTACCTGGGGACTCCCAGAAAACGCCCGTGGTGAACATCACCCCACTGATATGAGTTTGAGAGGAAATGTTAATAGAAGAGAGGCCGGGAAGGGCAACTCACGGGATGCTGTCAACGGAAACAGTGATGGCAGAAAGGAACTTGTCTGTGACTGTTCTCATGTTCTTTATAGATGCCTCCAGCCTGTTTCGGACCTCCTCGTGGCTCATGGCCTGCTCCGGGGTGACGTCATAAGGCAGCTTACTAACAAAGGAACAGGGGACATCCCATCATAAATCCATGTCATTCATACTTTCAAAATACAGATGTCAGCAGTATGTACCAGTGCATAGTTGAAATGTTTTGATCTGGCTCACTGCACGTGACTCGTCCATCAGACATGACTGACTGATGTGCTTGAGAAGGCCTGTCATTCTGTACAACTTCCATGTGAAAAGGAACACGGGAAAATACCAACTTCATCAAGGGTGAACATCAAGCGAAATGGACTACAACTGTGTGTCACAGTTCTCCCGGCAACTGAACTTTACATAAATCTGCGTCTTTGCTCACTTTTTCAAACCAAACAATGTCACAGAAATGGCAACATGCCTACCTGGCCTCACCAGTCTGGGACTCCATCTGATTCACCCAGCTTTTGTAGATGTCTACTGGGTCGGTCTTGATGTTCAGTGTCTTGTCATCCATGATTTCCTTTACCACTGGCTGCAGGATCTGTCGAAGGGCATTCTGGCCCCGTGCCCCTCTGTTGAAGCTCACTACCATCTTGATTACAGTGGGGTTTCCCGTAACGATTTCCTGAATCTGGTCCACTTTAGACCTTCACACAGAAAAACAACTGTTTCCGGGCCTCCTGTCAAAAATGTGCATGCACATGCAACCTAGATGTGCATCCACCCCTAAACACAGATAAGTCTTCAAAAGTAACTTATAAAAACTGAACCCTAAAATAACAGCCCTTGTATCCCCAACAGGTGTAGCAAAGCCTTACTTTATTTCCTCCTGCAGGGCAGTCTTGAATAGTTTAAGCAGAAGGTACTCCTCACGCTGGTTGGAAGCATAGTTGTACAGCGTGAAAATCACAGAGTCCATAAACTTAGTGGACTTGTTCTGAGGCATCTGGAAGATTAGCTTGGCCAGGTACGTAGGATTTGTCTTGGGTGAGAAACACAAATTCTTCAGTACAACACAAACCGATGGAAATTATTCCGAGAAGTTACTGGGAGGACACAGGACAAGCCTAACCACGCAAGAAGCAGAGGGTTACCTGTAGCAGGTAGAAGAGGTTCTGGTAGGCCTCCAGTTTGTCTCTCTTCTCTTTGCTTAGGGCCTTAAGACCACCTTTGTGTTTATTCATCATCATTAGGTTGGACAGCTCACCCTTATTCTTCTTTGTCAGCTTCTTGCTGTGGGAGACTACCTCTTGCAGGGTGATCTTGTTCTTGACCAGGAGGCCAATTTTAATGTCCATGAGGTTGAGGTCATTCTCCAGCTGCTGGTTGGAGCGGATGTTGGTGACCACCTCCTCTCTCAGCCTCATTAGTTCCAGCTCCTCCTGGAAGTCCTGGTCGCTGTGATCCAGCAGATGGACAAACTTCCGCAGCACAGACATCGGAGGATTTTCATCGTTGACTGTGAAGAGAACAACATGTTGAATACAGTGGGATTCTTACAACATCATAAGAAATGAAAGGTCTCAAAAATGAGAATGTACAGCAACAAGATGAAGATCTCACTCAATGCTCATCTTCGACTTACTGAAGCTTAACTGGGGTTAAAGAGAAGCCATCGTAGTGCCAATACTCACTCAGAGTTTTGTAATCATCCCTAGCTTTGTTGGCTCGGATGAAGGCCTGGATCTTCACAATATCATCCATCTGGACAAAAGAAACACCAGCTGGTCTTATTCGAAACTCCAAAATAAGCAAAAAATTTGCAGTCTGTGGGTCTGCTACACAAAAAAGGTATTGTAGACTTTTCTGAGTAATAAACAGAATCTACTAGGCATCCGGGTTGAACATAGCGGACTGTAGCTACTTTCTGTGGCCAGCCGTCTGACAGAAGACAGCTGCGATAGTTACTCACATGGTCTTTGAAGTACTTGAGACGGTCCCTATACTTCTTGCGTGCTTGGTGCATCCTCACCATCGATTGGATCTAAAAGACATTAAAAGACTACTTCACATTGACAACTGCCATTTTCATTAGCACGTAAATCTGAGCCATTAAGGGCATACACATTAATACAGGCATGATTATAGATTTCATCATATTCTTCATGAAGCACAGCCACCACAGATCCAGGAAACCGGTACCTTCACTGCCTCATCGCTGTGGTTCTCAAGATACTGCTTGCGTTCTTGGAAGACCTTCCTTTGCTTGTAGCCTTTCCAGTGAGCCTGTAGGCAGCAGACAGTCAACGGGCTCAGCAATTTGCATATAGAACCTTATTTGTCATATCAACTGACTGGCAACACGGCACCAAACAAAGTGCAGCAAAGCATGCAAACAACCCTGGAATGGCTTGCAGCTCCACAGCTACATGGGCTATGGTAGAAAGGACAGCTGTGAGGTGGCAGGCAGGGCAGTCACCTGTATGCAGGTGATGGCAGGGTCCTGTGTCTTCAGGAACCCAAGTCGTTCCTTCAGGGCTTTCCGGATCAGGTATCCCCGGCAACGTGCCTGGAGCTTGGCGATCAGGCTCTCGTTAGCCAGCCACAGCTGCTCACGGTTGTAGGCCGAGGTCACACCAGACACCACGGACTAGAAGTCCAGACAAATGGGAAATGGAGGGATGAGAACACATCAGCAGCTGTCTGTCACCTGGTCATTCAAGGCTGGGCTATTGTATAACCACCCCGTCTGTGTGTGTGTGTGTGTGTGTGTGTGTGTGTGTGTGTGTGTGTGTGTGTGTGTGTGTGTGTGTGTGTGGGGCTCAGTGGGTTAAAGTGCTGTCCCTGTGATCGGAAGGTCATCAGCTCAAATTCCAGAGTCTGCAGAGTATTTTCACCCTTGGGCCCCTGAGTTAGGCCCTGAACAACCCCCAACAGCTCCATGCACCCTGCTTTCATCTGCACATCACTTTGGACTGTATTCCTTGCTTGAATAAAAGAGTCTGCTAGATAAATCGTAATCTCCAGACATCAGCTGGTAACCCACCTGGATCTCCTCCTTATTCAGCTGAGTGTTGTTGGGGATGAAGTTGACTGGCTCCTCCCAGGTTCCCTCATCGCTATTCACATTGAAGTAGTAGCTGTGACCCCCCTTCACCCAGTGCTTCACCCACTCGCTACCGTTGTCAACTGCAGACACACCCATAGAGCAACCCTTGTATTTATCCAAGGTTATTCAAACCTTATGTCAACTGTAAGTGCATCACCAAGAACAGGAAATTTTAAACGTGTATGACTTTCCATGCTAAAGGCCTTTGTATCAACGCATGCTGAATAAGTCACTTTGTCATTGTATCGAGTGTCGCACAGGCCTATGCCCTACCCTGCAGTTTCTTCGTGTCTTTGACTTTAGCCAGGTCGTTCTGGTATGTCTGGGAACACTCAGAGGTGATGCCATAGAGGCCAGCACCCGGGGCACGCAGGGCTGCCAATGTCTGGCTGGCATCACCGCTGTCCACAGCCTTGTTGATGGCCAAAATAGCCTGGGAGACTGAGGAAAGACAGAAAGAGACCATTCGGTAAAACAGCCACTTGATGATGGCATCCATGCCCATGGATATCAGACCAGCAGAATGGAATCTGTGCTCAGTGGGAACGGTTGCTAGGGCAACAGCGGGTGATCTTACACAGCAAGGCGTCCTCGGTATCCTGGTTGGAGATCAGCACAGTATCCTGGATCTCATCCAGCCACAGCACAGCAGAGGAGTCCCGAGTCTCCTGGAGAACAAGAAAGAGGAGGTGAATGCTAGGAGACATGGATGCAAACCACATAATGAATGCTAAACGCGTTATTAATTCCCGAATCCGAGTACAGTGCCATTTTGACACTCTGATAGACTTGGTTAGTATTGTAAACACTATTATAGAATTAGAAATATGTGGCCACCAGAGGGCACACTTCGATCTTTTACCATGTCCCATTAAAGAAAACAGACGCTTCCGCTGTCATGCAGCACAAATCATTACGCTTAACAGACTAAACAGGACTCAGAAAGTGTTCACAGTAACAGCAGCTTTCACAGTGTCCAAGATGGCAGTCAATACAGTGATTTTGTTCTGTACAGTGAGGTTTATTATCAAACCTATGAGTTAGACTGAACCATTACGGAAAGAAAAAGTTAAGATTCTTACCCAGAATAAGCAAACCCCTGACCTAGCACTCATGTCTTGCAACTGCCACCATCTCTACCAGAACAGTAGGAGTAAAGTACTGATAAACTAGTTAAACTCATTCTGGACCGTGCAAAGTTCCGCACAGACATTTTGACAGCATGATTGTCATGCAGTAGCATATTCTGACACCAGGTGGGGCTCTCGAGCTGCCTGCTGGGCTCATTTCCGCAGTGTGCGGAGCTGCTGGCTATTTGGCGGATACCACGGGGGCCTCTCTGTGCCACAGTCACTCCCCCTGGCTTGTTAAAGCAAGGACGATCATAAGGCCCACATGAACACCAGGGGTGTGGGATGCAAGAAGGTAAACAGCTGCATTTACTCTGCCCTAAGACGTAAGGCTTTAATTACTGTAAAGATATGAGTTATAGGATAGTGTCTACCAGTAAATGCAGTATTACCGTGACCAAGTAGTAATGTGTATGCAGGTTTGTGAGGGGAAACACAGGCTTTTCTTATTAGTGTAAACTTAACTTTTCAGCACAGCGAGGTAAAACAAAACCTTGTAGCTCACTGAGGAAGTGAGCGGAGGGTGTGGTGCATTGGCCTGCTCTCCCCCCTTCTCCAGTTCCATTGGGGGGGGGGGGGGGGGGGAGTGCCTGCAAAATGAGGACTGAACAGCTGACTCTTTTGCAGCCCCCCCACGGGGCGCTCAAAACGCGCCCCAT
>JAAGVU020000008.1:5868536-5891097 GCA_011763525.2 Mormyrus iriodes | reverse complement strand
ATTTTTCAGCACAGGGAGGAAAAAAAAAACCTTGTAGCTCTAGGAGGAAGGGGGGGGGGGGGGGGGGGCATTGGGCTGCCCCCCCCCCTTTTCCGTTTCCATTGGGGGGGGGGGGGGGGGGGGGGTAGTGCCTGCAAAATGAGGACTGAACAGCTGACTCTTCTGCAGCCCACACACGTGGCGCTCAAACAGCTGCCCATTCCTTTACCACGGTATGCGGAAACGCTACTGCCTGCCAGGGTCAGATGTCAAGGAGTCAGAGGTGGGAGGTCAACCCTAGAGAAAGGACTTTGCCGACGGCCTGCTGGGTCATCGACGTGACGGCTCTGACTGTTCCCACTACTTTAATCTAAGAGGACAAGAGGGCTGTGAGATTCCCTGTCCTTCAGAGCCACAGCTCCACAAGCCATACAACTATGGCTCTTTGAAGTTAGCAGACTTCCTCTTAGAAAAACCTCTTCTCAGCTGGCCGATCCATGCTGTTTCCTGGCCACGAGGGGAGAACACTGAGGAACTCTCAGGAACCAGGGCCCAGCACAGCGCGGGCGGAAGCGTTCCAGGCTATAGGAGCCAGGGGTTGCGCGAGACAAAGCACCATTCCCACAGTTCCTCTGAGCCAAGCCTGACAACTTTATTTTGCCTTTTATGGAAAAAACAGATGCCTGATTCTTCCTACTTTCCACACAGAGCTGACAGTCTAAATGACAGCAGCTTTCACTGAGCGTTTTTCTCTTGAAAAGGGGAACCGTTTACGGAAACAGGGTTTGGCAACATACGAGTGACAAAATCTCACTGCATTATCACGCAGTCTCTGCAAATAACCAAATAACCTAACATCGAAAGCTCTGCGAAGACTGAGTGAGGGTGGAGACCGCACCCCACCCACCGCCCCAACCGGAAAATGATCCAAAATGGAACACGGACAAGGCTTGCTTGTTCCTTTTTGGGCATGTAAATGAAAACTAAACGGGGCCAGCAAAGCCATTTTTAGGGATTGTACTTCATATTTCTGTCTGGATGTGCCGTCACATGGGAAGCAGGAGAAATTATAATGATTTTGCCACATGACATCCCATCTGTGGCTTGTTCAAAGAATCACGTAAACTCAAAATCATGCAAGAATTGAGTCATTTCAGTGTGGCATCTTCACCCAGCCCGACGAGAAATGCCCCTAATGCCCCTAGTGATCTGAGGAGCCATAGCTCCATGGTGCCCAGGCCAGACGTGCAGAGCAGTGCTCTAAAAATAGCGATTACCTTCAGAAAACAGGAAACAAATGAAACAGCATCGCCTAACAGCAGTGCTACGAGAACAAATCTGCATTAAAAATAGGGGCCCTCTGGGGTTTTTAGAGCGAGCTTCTGAACTACTACCGCATTTGATAGCCCCAGGTGTGCTGAACACCTAACACCCCGGTGAGTTAACTGCCAGGCCTGGAGCAGTACTGCTTTAAACCTCGATGCCTCCCAACTGTCACCTTTATCCATCACGCCACTTGCTCCACGTGCAAAGAAACCGCGTTTTTTTTTTTTTCTTAAGCCACTACATTTTTAGCACGGGCATCTCTGGCAAAAGGGGAAGGGGGCAAAAGAGGTGGGCAGCCACAAGCATTACATGGCTGAATCGCAAGCAGCTTGGCTGCTGGGACAGTCCGACACCAACTCCCCTGCTATTCATTTGCTTTTGACATCAGAAACCAGAGCAGCTCCAAATTCAGCGTTCCGGCCTCAGTTAGGCCACCAACGGTCAATACTAGCATGATGGCCTTCTTCAGCCCGCAGGACCACCCTCTGCTTGTTTTCGGTCTGAAATTAGCTCCGTAGCCGTATTAAATCAGTCGTGCCGGCGTTGGTGGTTGGGTGTGAGGACATTAGAACCCTAGCCAGGGTTTCAACGTGGTCCTTACGTGGGCCTTCTCCCGTCGGGCTTCCAGGAGCTTGTCAAAGTAGTGCTGGGCCACCGTGGGGTACACGTCCGTCAGCTTGGCGGCCGGGTGCTGCAAGGCAGTCAGTGTCTTCTGCACATCGCCTTCATCCAGGGCCTCGTTGATCTGCCCGATGGCCAGGATTCCTGGAGAAGCCATGGAAGGCAGAATTAAACACCAGGCGCCTTGCCCATGTTGCTTTTTTAACCATGTACTCTCTGTACAGTTTATGGAACCGGTACTTAGCTCCAGCTCAACTCTACACTACGTCTTGTCCGTTCTGGCCATACTCACTCTGGTGCTCCTCATGCACTGCATTGTTGACTTGGTCCACGCAAGCCTGGATGTCATTCCAGGTCAGGTACTCATTCCCCTCCTCACGGGCGGTGACTTTCAGCCGCATCAGCTCGTCGATGTACCTGCAGGCCCAGGCTGGTTAAAGGCAGCAGACCCCCCGCAGCCTGCCACCCACCCCACGTGCGGCCTTTCTGCCCACCTCTGGGCGCAATCATCCTCTACGTTGCTCAGACCCGTGACAGGGCTCGCCAGCTGCCTCCACACGGCCGGCCGGTCCCCCACGTCCAGTGCCCCATTGATCAGCACCACCGAGGACAGCATCTCCACAGCAACCGAAAGCTCTGGATGCGTCAGGTTTTCCTATGTGGCATGATTAACAGAAACTGGGTCAGACATTTGATCAACAGGACAAATGTACTTATATGCTGGCCTATACATCTGAGCTCCAGACTCAGACCGGCATGTCCCACTTGCCCATACCTCGGTGCTCTGTTGCTGCAGACTGGCCAGCTCCCGCTGGTAAAGCCCCGCTGCGCTGGGGTACACCTGAGGCAGCTGGGCGTCTGGGTTCATCAGCTCGGCCACGGTATTCTCCGCCACGCCTGCCCGGATGGCTGCATTGATGCGCTCCACAGCCTTCAGCACTGGGGAGGCAGAGATGGTCAGATTGCCACCTGCTGGTCACCAGAGTGTTGCAAGAACACAGCTACAGAATCTCAGGATGAATGAGGGACCATAAATGAGGAGGGGAACCTCACGTTTCTGATAGCTAGCTGCATTCGCGTTGGCTACATCCACTCCATTCTGAATCTCCTCCTTAATCAGGGGCATTCCTGGGGTATTCTGGGTAGGAAAAGGACCGGAAAGGGCCAAAAAATAGGGATGTACCATTTGCAAACTTGTAGGCAGACAACTACATCATCCCAAGGGTTTTAGGGGATGAGAAGGAAGCCCACCTGCTCTTTGCACTCTCGGTCTGTGGTCAACTGCTTGAGGTACCAGCTCTTGTTTTGCAGCTGCAGGTCTCGTAGGCCCAAAGCCTGGGCCCGGAGTGCGTCATACAGCCTGTCCTCGTCGCCACTCAGCAAGGCCTGGTCTGCTAAGGTCAGGGCATTTGCCACTGGGAGACAGGACAACAATGGGGTCATCGTTTGACTTCTCATGAGGCAGCTCGGCACAGCTACATCAGATTCCACTCAGGAGCCACTCACAGTTGACTTTGTTGACGTTGCCCTGGATCTCAGCCTGAGTTAGAAGTTCTTCATAAACATCTCTCTCTACCTCAGAGTTCTCCACAATCTACAAAAGAGACCACAGGCACAGTAACATTTATTATGTCATTTAAAGAACAAAATGTTGTAACCGTAATAACGCCGCACGTAGCTTCTGATGTTGGCATTAGTCTGATGGTTTCTGGACTCTCCTCTCGTTGGTCTGAATGCGCTTTTTCAAAGCTACAAAACTTACAGACCTTTCTAGACACCCATGCCCTCCTGAACTTTATTAAATTCTCTTAACTTTTTTTCCCCCTCCATTATCGAAGGGCCTGACTCAGGGCCACAAGACAAGCAAAGCAATATCTATAAGACATCAACCATCACATATCTGCCATGAACAGAGAAGGTCTTTCTTGAGACGCATTTATTGACATGAAGTATTTCTTACTACTTCCACTCAATCTACCACCTCACCGCGGGGGGGGGGGACAGGGACTCCCAGTCTATTGAGTCATTTCCCCTATCTTGACACAAACACTGCCTTATTAGGACTGCACCTTAGCTGACAAAATAAAGCAGCACTTGACTATTTTTGAACAACACAATGTGACCCAAAGTCACGCCCATGTCGACAGAGCACAGGACTGACCGTGTCGGGTGCCCTTATAAATAGGCAGCATTGGCTTGAAGAGAAAATGCTAAATCAGAATAAACCAACACAGAGAGATCAGGCCACAGAAAATTCCAGAAGAGACATTAAAGCCAAGTTCACACTACATAATTTTAGCCCAGACTTTGCCCCCCGGCAAGAGTTTTTGGAGGTCGCCGACAAAATCCCCAAATCGGATGCAAATCGGTGTGTAGTCGGTGCTGGCAAATCGGTGCTCAGTCGCTATGTGTGAACTGTTCAAAGACATGACCCGACAGAGTCACCAATGCATCACAGATGCACGTCAGATATTTGGCGTGCTAAATATCTAGACTCTGTCAGTGACTCCAAACCCTGGAGGTGTGAAAGCATCGTGGCCGGAAATCAGCTACAGCCAATGAGAGCGCAAGACACGGGGTGAGGTGTTAAAGTTCAACTTGTTTAGAAACTGTTCTTAGTGTTCAGGGAGATATGCATTTCGCTATATAATACAAATTTCATATTTGGGGTCACTAAAAACCTAAGTGAAGTTCTGTATGTACGTCTTTGTAAATGCATGTGTGTTGTCATTTGATCATAGTGTTTTTACCATGTTAACAGTAGAATTGTGACCTTCCTGGTATCATTAACAGATGTGTTTTCATGACAAAACACAGTTTGGAAACCAGACAGACTCCTCCAGGTTAAAAATCTTATATTGTGTGACCCCCTGTCACTGATGAGTCTTGTAGCGTGTAAACCTCAACGACTTGAAGACTCCCCATTATCAAGACAAGTCATGTAATGTGAACAGTTCAGCGATCTGACGACTTTAAAGGTCGTCTAGTGTGGAGGCGGATTTAGTAACACTAGGGCAGTAGGCATCGGAGAGCTTAAGGCCACAGACAGGTGACCTGATTAATACAGGATCATTTCCAAGCAGAGCTGGACATTTCAGGTCCAGAAAGTAAAAATCCAATCAAAGATGTAGTTTCAACCAACCAGTTGAGTACTCTGTGACTGAGCTTTTTTGCTTAAGAGGTTGGTTGAAACAAAATCTTGGTCTGGATTTTTACTTTCTGGACCTGAAATGTCCACATGTCCCAGTAAGAGCCAGAACTACCACCTAGAATCATAGGTAACCAGAATCACTGAGTTTTATTCAGCTGGGTAACTAAGAGGTAAAAACTTGGAAGTCACCTCAGGAAATAAGCACTAATCAGCGACACCCACCCGCTTCCTGGAATTGGTTACTTTCTCAGCCTTAGCCTGGAACAGAGTGTCCTGGTAGTGCTGGGCTGAGCTCGGAGCAATGTTCACCAGCATGGCATTGGGGTTCTGCATGGTGGCCAAGGTGCCCTCTGGGTTGCCATGGTCAATGGCCTCATTGATGGCGATGACAGCAGCATGCACTAGACAAGAGGGACGCCATTTTTTAGCCTAATTTTGCATGTGCTGGCATCACATTTACACAAAGCCTCTTTTCGATTTTACAGGGATTTTAAGAATTTTTGCAATAATTTATTAAATCGACAATTCTTGATGGAATGATTTTCAGCATGTCAGCTGACTGTGTCAGACTCACGGGCAGCTTCATCTACAGACAGCTCGTTGGCCAGGATTCCACCTATCTTGCTGAAGGCTGGCATCTGGATTCCATATTTCTCCAGCTCACTCTTCATATTGTTGATTTCCTCCTCTGTGGGAAACAGGGACCGATAATCAATCTTTATTTTATGCAACTAAGCTAGCAATCCAACTTCATGATACAGGTCCCAGTTCTCTGCTTAGTTCAGGGTAGCCCTGTTTAAATGCACTTTATCTTCATTCACTTACATTTAGTCCAGACTACCCTAAATATGACAAGTTATTCACCAATCACGTCTTGCGTTTACACAGTCAGCTAACAGTGTGCCAGATAGACTGTTACAGACACGCTCACGACAGACTGGAACGTGTTGCTTTCAGGATTTGCAAACATTTTTGACCAACAAACTTTATTTACTTTACCTATGAAAAAATGTTAGTGGATTTACACTTAGCAGAACTCAATTTAGCAGAAGCTAATTGGTCCACTAACAGTTTTCAAAAGTTAGTGGAAACGCTAATCTGCTTCGCTAATTAGCAGTTAGCGGATTAGTGGAACCCTGACTACCACTGGTAGGGGATCACCCTCTCTGTTCCTCGTGCAAGGGAACACGAACCCCTACCACACCGGGAGCCAAATGCAGTGTCCTCTGGGGAACTCAAGCCCCAGAGTATTTGGGAGAAGATGAGAGAAGAGACAGGTGATTTTAATGCTCTAATAAGTTAAAGTACACAATATGCCCAGTAGCATTATTTGGGGAGGAGGGGATTTTGGGGAGCTGAGGTTAGCTGCAGTATGCCTGGGTGGAGGATGGCGGGGGGGGGGCGGGAGTAGGAGGCAGGGTTGCTGGAATTTAGCGATTATGTTGCTGATAAACACTCTATCAGCATAGCAGGAACAACACTCAACACAAATGACAGGAAACTCACACAATTACTAATGAGTCTCAATTTGGCTGCTGCTACTCTGCTCTCCCTACAGCTGCACTTTAACCCCTCAGCCCCTCCGAAGGGCCAAACCAACCAGAACACGGTCTGCTTGGTTTGGACTATTGGCCGGATCTGGCTCATACCACCCTCACCTGTGAAATCCACCTTTCCGTACAGGTCCTGAATCTGTGGGGCCAGTCCAAGCTTGAAGAGGTACAGGCTGTGGAGCGAGAGAGAGGACATTAAACAGGGCCAGAGAGCTGCGGTCCATCCATTTCCACAGCGGCCAGGACTCTTCATCAGGGGTAAGTGCGGTTTTGCACCCATGCGCCTCTACGGTGGCCTGCTGAGTTTAAACAGACTAACTGGGATCTTCCGGCATTAATGCTCAGCATCAGCATGGGGATTCCACCAGGGCCTGGCAGTGGGCCAGCTCCCGTCCTCAAACATGGGGTCACACAGAGCTTGTGGGCTCAAGCGCTCTCACCAGAGCCCTACTCCAGACTCGCTCAATGACACACTGATCACAAGACCATCCTTGTGAGTCCAATTTGGCTTCTACGTCAATTCTGCAGTTGCAGTGGAAACGCAGCCTATATAGTGTTTATGTCTATGGCCTGTCTGCCAATTTCCACCACAAGACCACAAAGCTCTCATTTTAAACACCTGAAACCCAAATATCTTTCATTTAACATGCACTACGGCCGACAGAGTACAGTAACAGACATCAACAAACTGTTGGCCAAGGTATGCTATCAAATGGCACCAGAGGAACCACAGATCAGATGAGACTCAAGGTGATTGGACTACCGTACCTGAGCGCATGGATGCAGTAAATGCAGCGAGGCATGTTCTTCCTGTCATAGATGTCTGTAGTTTCAGGGTAGAAGATCTGAACAGAGGAGGAGAAACAGTGTGTCAAGTCTGGACCGTCAGAGATTGAGTCCTGGGTATATGGTATCACATTGATAGTTTTTCTGCACTACACAGAAGACCCTGAATACAAGCGTGCCATCAGCTAAGAGCTATTTTATGGCAGGTTCTCAAAGTGTTTTTGGGATATTTCACCCTCACCTTTGGAAGGCCTTTCTCGGTCATGGCGTTCAGCCACTGGATAACGTTGTCAGTGTGCCTGAAATGCAGCCCTGTGGCCTACAGAGAGGAAAAAGAGAAACAACTAATTTCCTGTTCAGGAGATACACTAGCTGCCCATAAACCTAGATATGGTTAACCTACTAGAAGGCAGCCACCCCATGCTTTGGGTTTTCCTTCACCTTGTAGCGCGTCTGCTCGCGGTCATAGATCTTCTTCAATGAGACCACATTGGGGGCAAAGAAGTTGCCCAGCTTGGCCAAGTACACGCCATTCCTCAAGCCCTCCTCGAGCTCAGTGGTAGGGGGCAGCTCCTCATTTAGACAGGCCTCCATCCACCTGGAGGAGAAAAACCCAGGTGAAACAAGGACACAAAGGGAGAAACCGACCAGAAAGGCTACCGGGACACCGCTGTCAGCACATATAATCAACAGGTGGGTCTTAATTCATCTGGCCCAATGGGAGACCACAGTAAGGTAGAGAAGCTTGTAAATGTGAAGGCAGGGCTCAAACCAAATGTCCATGCCATCATCAAGGCAACCCCACAATGATGGGCACATTCGGAAGAGTAGAACAAGTGAGGTCCGTAAAGCCCGCAGAGTCTGGTCACGTGACCCCACTGGGACCTACAGATGCACAGAAGTGAGGAGTCCATCTGTTCTGCCACAACTTGCTTTTCCATCGTTTCAGACTGGGGACATGGATCTGTATTGTTCAGCATAAAAGCAGATACATTTTTACTCTGCATGTGAAAGCAATCAGCATGTGTCTAGGAACCGGCCCGTACAGAAGTATCGTGATCCACGTCGAGCCCAAAAAATCCAGGACTGGCCAGGCTGAGGGAGCCGAGCCGGCATTTGCACGTTAGCGCTGAAGTTCAGCATGTTGTACTGCAGGTACAGCTCACTCACTTCCCCCTGACCGAGGGAAGTTTGTGCTTGTGGTGGAGGAGAGGAGAAAGACAGAAAACCCCAAGTCACATATCCGGGGACGTGTCAACGCGCAGAGTCACAGCAGCGCCATCGTGGGCGGCCCTTACTGCATGCCTTCTCCCACCCCCACCCGCACCACACCACACCACACCACACAACACCCAGAGAGGATGTTCAACACCCCGCATGGCAATACATTGGCTGCAGCCTGTGTACCTGGTACCAGCAGGTAAAAACAGAAAATCCACCCAGGTTAGATTTAATGATTGTGATACCAATCAAAGACTCAAAAAGTTTCAGATCATCTTTAACAGATGTTGAGATGTGGTTATTGGGGAACCCCCTGACCTGATGAGTGGGGACCTTTCATTTCCATAGCAGGTTTCCGCAGTTGATTGCCAGATTTGACTTATTTTGATACCTAGCTTAGTGGGTTTTTTTTTTAGACTTCTATGACAAAATTGAGGGTGAAATTGATCGATACTTTTGGTCAAATCATCGAAAATCACTGCATTTAAATGGACAATTTTAGAATGGTTTCCCAAAGAAATAAGGAAATATCAGAATTAAGGATAAGTTGATTCTGAAGTGTTTTGGGCCATATTTTTACACTTCCTCCCAGTCAATGGTAGTCCTGTAAGTCACAGAAGCCGGTTACGGGGATCACAGATGGAAACACTGCCCCCATCCAACCGCCCATATTCTCAGGCAAAGGAAGGCGGCACTTTAGAACATTCCGGAATTTTCTCTCGCACTTCATTGGGACCACATGTTCCGATATAAGAACGGGGCCGTGAATGAACCAACGTGGCCAATTCTATTTTTAGCTGGTGCTCCTTAAACTACTGAGTAACGCAGACTTTTTTTTTTTTAACACAGCAGCCAAGCAATTCCACGGCGAGTTGGAATAAATACCTGCGGGTGTAATGTACACTGGCCCGTTCACAGACTTTTGTGACATGGATACCGGTTAATAAAAACACTAACAGCCTCGCTCCCTCTTATGTGCCATGTGCTCTTTTACCCTGGACGTTAACTCCTCAGCTAATGCCAGCAGGTATGATATCTATGGTCCGGATGACAAGTCAACACCAACCTCACTAGGTTTTACTCGGGAAAAAAAGGCTGCAAATTCTGTTCCGGAAAAAAGCAAGTTACAGTATTATTGAAAGAAATTCTTCCCAGCCAGTTTCCATAGCGTCGGCACTGGTTCTCAGAAACCGGTCCGTTACGGCTGCAACCTCTTTCACGGTCTCAGTATCTCTCCGGCCTCTGCAGCAGGAAATCCCGCCCCCTCCCTGTCACTGCCATGGCCACATCCTTGGGCTGACACCCAGAAAGAAGCGGGCCCCTTCCCTGTTACTCCTGCTCCAGCTGAAGTGGCTACGCAGTCCTTCGCACATAGCACCCTCCCATGATCCAATAAGGCACTGCAAACAGAAGGTAACCCACAGTAGGGAGATTCAGGAATGGCCACACCTTCCATTCAGCCTGGCTGGAAAACCATCCCTGCCCGGGATTAACGGAGGCCTCACCCAGTCACACACGGTACACCCTTAACAAGCATTAATGACATCCTACAGCCAGGTCCAGATAGGGAGCAAATATTAAAATAATCATTCCGGTAAAACCCCGATAAGGTGGCCAGAAATCCTGACAAAATTGTCGCGGCCTTAGCAGGACGCTGGTATCGAGACGCAAGCCACACAGGAAACCCGCCCGTTGCTCCAGTCACAGGTCAGGCCAATAGGAAGAGGCCGCCGGCGGATAGATCCCGCCAGGAAGCTGAGGGAAGCCTCGCAGCTCCTCTCCGCCTTCCTGTTGCGCCTCCAGATAGTAACAGTGTACCTACAGCTTCCCTGGAGCGAGGAAGCTATGGCGGTCATCCCCAACCTGTCAGCACGGCCCCAGCCTAGCTGTTTATTCAGCCCACATGGCTGTAGGATGAAAGTAAATAAGATAAACCCCCCCCCCCCCACACACACATACAAACACTTCCTGTGAGCGCAAACAAAGGCTGCCTGTCAGGCGCCAGTACAAGTCAGGACTGGCCAGAGTGTAATGGTGTAATGACTGAACAAGCAGAGCCCCAGGTAAACCCAGTGAATACATGCCTGGGGTCACAACTGAGGGGGTGCGTGCAGGATCACAGGGACACCCCCTACTGCCGGGTGCTCCACCGATTAGCCAGCCCGCACTAGGGTCGCAGGATGAAACGCGACAAATCATGATGCGGGGAAAGCGACGGGGAGGAACTTAACAGGCCTCCCCACCAGGGCACTTGGTTGCCCGGCACCAAACCGCAACGTTGGCATGCCCAGGGGTGCCACTGAGCACGCTCACTCGAACTTAACAGAAGAACGCAGCAAGCCAAATCAGCAGCCGGTGCGTTTGAATGGCGTGACACGTTCCGTGCCGGCATGCGTATTTGTGTGTGTGGGGGGGGGCGGGGGCAAACCCAACTCACTCCCCTCTGTCAGCTCTCCTTGGGAAACTGGAGCGAGTGTCTCACGGGGGGGAGGACGTGAAAGACAGACATTGTGCAGAGGCAGCCAAGCGGAATGCACTGGACCAGACTGGGCGCAGTAGAGCCCGAACAGGAAGTTACGTCACTTCATCCAAGTACATCACACACCCTATTCTTCATCTATATGCATTTGTTCTACATATTCACTGAGTTTGTCATTGCCTGCCATTTAGCTACTGTAGAGATGAATGAAAAATGGGGGGGTGTTTATGCATGTTCGTGGGGTAGAGGGGTGTCTTCCTGCAAGGCTGCCAAACACCCCATTACACGCTTTGCTGCCGTACAGGAATCCAGCTGACTTTACCCAGTGGACCCTGAGAAAACGCCTCCCTGATGACCTGTACCGCGGGGAGAGCAGCCACATGGTGGGGGGGGGGGCAGAGCGGAACCTCATCATTATATGCCATGTCAGGAAACCAGGCCCATCTGGTGGTCTAAATAGGACCATTCCCATGATGGGATACGGTAAAAGACAATCAGTGGTATGGTGGTTATAACGAGCTTGTGGGTATTAGAACCAATTACTGGCCAGTGGACACACATAACCCCCCCCATCTCACGCTGACGTCCTGCTCAGAGGGCAGAGAGCAAACTATCCCACGCCATCGTGCAGGGCCGCTCCCTCACCGTGGATACAAGATAACAGCAGGTGTATGTGTGATTTGCATAGTAACAGTCAGGCACTATCTGTTTTAAAAAGAAACGCCGGGGCGTCATGGCAGACTGGAGGCCGCGGCCCATAATTACACGTATCCAGATGGCGCTTCCCATTCACTCCTGCCTGCAATGAGCTTTTACCGGGCAGCACAGTGAGGTGACCGACCACGCCATGGCCTGTAAACTGCTACTGTGGCCTGGGCCCATCGCCAAGGAGCTCAGAAAGCAGCCAAAGCATGAGGCAAGACACGGAGATCACAGACGGGGGACAACCGGAACCTTCCACAGGGCAGAGAGCTGGCCCTCAGCAGGATAATTACGCTTAGTCTCCAGCGAGTTCCACAGATGGCTCGCCCATGTGTGTACATCTTGCCAGAGATCCAGAAAGCTCCGTCTCTGTTCCCGCAAGCTCACAGCCAGGTCTCGCTCGCGGGGAACGTCCGAGGCTCCTTCCATTCCTGGCAGGTATTTCATCACCTCCAGCAAAACAGGAGAGCGAGTCACTAACTGAGAACCCAGCCCTGACATACCTTTGCCGCGTCTCAGGGTGTAACTGGCCTCCCCCTACGCCTTCGCTCACATACTTCAAATATCACGACTCACAAGGCAGCGATATTTGTCATGTTCAGCCTTTTGCAAATGGCCCCAGTGAATCACAAAAATGAAGGCTTGTCAAAATACCACCACCTGTGCGCTCAGGTGATTGGCTGCACCTGATCTGTAACCATCTGAAAACCGTGATTCGGTCTGTCAGGATTTTTCCTCGATATTTTCAATTCATCTATTCATTTATTGCAGCACCATTTAACACCAGCAGATGTTAGAGTTGAATGTTTCATTTTATGAACATTTTTTCAACATTTGTAGCCTATGCCAGGTACACTGCAATGTAAAAATGCAGTGAAATATCTACCGCTGAAATGTTAAAGTAAAAGTCAAATATTTCATTATATGCTTTTTTCCCCACATTTGCCATTTTAAAAACAGAAATGTGCATTTTGACAGGGCACAATCACAATTATTTTGATAAATCTTGAAATCACAGTTATTTAACAAGATTACTCATTGACTTTGGAAATATCACGCATTTAAAGAACTTTAAAAAACGTCTTTAACAGTGGAATTCCTTGAACTCTACATTATTTGAAATATAATTCAACTGAGAAACAAACTAAACGGGGGCTAGAAAGGGGTGCACAGGATTTATAACATGATAAACGGGAGCGTCGCTGCAAAACGAAAAGATCGTTTCATCTCGACTATTTTGTTTTGACAAATGTTGTAAGCCAAAATCATAACTGAAATTAAAATTTGATTAACTGCCCAGCCTTACTTTATGTTTGCACAAAGAAATGCATAGTTTATGCAATCGACGTGGGCAACAACTCTGCTCAAGACTCTGACTCACCCTCTGTACTTAAAGGCTTCATTCCTGTTAATTAAATCTGACCTGTTTTCAAATTTGAGTACTTCCTTTATTTCAGTATTGGAATGTTAACTCTCAGGGTACAATGGTAATTTTGTGATGCATCGAATCGTGACACGAGGACCGTGATGAGTTTTGTATTATGGGCTAGTTTGGCAACAGCCAGTCCTCGGTTTGGGGTTTCAAAACTGAAGACACCCACCAGGAAAGGATCTAGGCTGATGCGCACAACAGATAAATAGATTTAAAGAGAGCAAAACAATCACTGCATAACTGTCAGCATATATTCTAATCAATTCTAAATGGTAAGCCAGCAGAGGGTGGGGTAATGACAGCGGGTTCACGCACCCATTACCCCCTACGCCGCTCCTCTGAACACTGAGCATTTTGTGTACAGTGGAGTTATTTTCTGTTATTAGTAATTGCCAGCTGCTGTACTCACTGTATTAATTTGCTACTACAATTTACAGGAAGCAAAACCTTGAACTTTGACCAATGAGTGACCCCAGGCACTCAGACACTAAACCGTGTCCCTCATAGGGCCTCGGAGCGTGAGCAGGGACGGCCATCTGTCGCTCCGCCCCCAGCTCGCCATACGTGAAATTCCAGATTCGTCCGAGAGATAAGGCTTCACAGGAAACCATGCGGGTAGAAATAAGAGAGGAAGCTGAATGTAGCTGCGTCTGAGTGCCGGCTGGGACAGAGCAGCCAGGGACAGAGGACCCACTGCTCCTCAGCGCACCAACAACAAAAGAGTCAACAGACGGAAACCGTCACTCTCTGCCTGGGCCCCAGTGCAGCTGGGAAGGGCTCACAGCGCCAGCATTACAGAGCCCTGTGGGGGATTAGCTTCCTCTGGTGCACGCAAAGCAGACCAAACAAAATCCACAGCAAGTCAGGTACCAGCACAAGACGTAAGAGCAAGCGGCAGGAGACTGGGCCCAAGTAGGGCAAGAACTGGTGGGCAGGTGTTCACCTCCCGAAAAGCCTACAGGGGAGAAGACAACTGTGGTGCACTGGCATGCAGCAATCAGCGAGGGGGCTCTAACCAGGGTCTCTGTGCCCCTGAAATAGATATGCTGTAGAAATGTCTGCTAGGTGGGGGACCTTTCAGTTCAGAGGTTTAGTCTCGGTAGACAGATACTGAGTTTCAGAGTGGAATGGGGTGAAATAGTACCCAGTCCTGCAGTGCGCCCCCACCCCCTCATCTAATAGACGACGTACATGCACGCTATCACACACACCACAATATGCTGCAACCCATCTCCATGGCAACGGCTGCAGATACTGAGATCAACATGGTCTGACTCACTTCCTGCTTCACTCTTCCCGCTCGACCTTCTGCGGCTGGTGGGGTGACATGAGAACTCGCCGTCGGGCCCGACACCGGAATCACTTTGAACGGGACCCAGTTAGGCAGATGGCCCCAGAAAGGTCCCAAAACGCAATAGTATTTTTCCATGAGATTAACAGAGAGCTTTAATAGCTAATATATTTAGAGGGAAAACAAATTTTCAATGAAGTGCACACACCGCCATATTGCAGCCCCACTGTCTACCCCGCACAATCATTCATAGGAAATGAATTGCTCGTACCCCTCGGCTGCATTAAAAAAAAAAAAAAAACCCAGACTATCATCGTGCAGCAAACCCGGGGGGGCAGGGGGTGGGATCACAGCCTGGTGAAGAAATACCACACGTAGCTGCCCGTCACACGGTGTGTCACAACATCTGCCGAAACTGCTTCCTTCTCTCCCTGACACCCTCCCCAGCCCCCCAATTCCTCGCCACGGAAGCCGTCTTACCGCTTGGCCTCCTCCAGATGGCAGAGATACTCGTAAGCCATGTTCTGCTGGCGCCGTTCATCCATCTCCTCTGCGGTAAGGCGTTCCACTCCATCCAGGACAGCTGCAAGGGACAGCCATTCACAAAGCTGTCACTGAAGACCCCTTCTTCATCATCATCATCATCATCATCATCACCACCCAGAGTTAAGGTTCAAAGGTGAGACATGGCTGCAGACTTTTAACCATTGCTAGCATTACTAACCCTACTCAAGTCAATACAGCAAGAAACACCGCACCTCCCCCATGAGCCCCGCCATGACAGATTTCGGGCCCCCCGCCCTTTCTGCAAACAGCCAAAGGGGAGGCACAGTGAACTGCACGGACACAGCGGCCAGTTATTCAGACACTAAGGAAAGGGGGGGGGGGCAGGAGGCATATGGTCAGTGGGCCCAGGCAGCCCCCGTGGAAACTCGCCCTTTGTTACCCCTAGGCTGCCCGACACGCACCGGCACCACTGACCAAGGTGATGCGAAGGTCTCAGGGAAAGTTGCCAATCCGCTAATCGCTGCAGGCAGGAAAGACGGGAGCTGGCACTGTAATGCAGCATGGCACCGCCCACTTACACGCAGTGGGGGTCTCAGGCAGAAATACAGCCCCATAACAGAGGCATCTCACCTGGGATACAAGCCAGAACCTGCAAGGGGGCCCGGCAGGACCCCACACATCGAAGTGACAGACCGTAACGATTGGAGCAGTCGTTTCAAATGCTGACACCACAGTTTTAGAATTATTTCCATGCCATTTCTGCCCATAAAGAAACCACTTCTGTAATTTCATAACCAATCGCCATTTGTAGATGAATCACTTAAAGATACAGAGTCCGTTTATAAAAAAACAATTCACAGCTCATTGTTCTAAAGGGTCTGAAATTGGCTTGGGCCAAAGTTACATATTAATGTGGAAATTAGTTAATTTTAATGGCCAGGGTGCCAATATATTGTAGTCCAGGCGGACATGCATAAAATCAGAAGCTGCCAGGAGCAGTTAAACTAAAGCCAACTAAACCACCATGTTACTTTGACCTTCAGATGTCTAGTAGGCAAGAAGCCTCGCTTAACCTAACGGGTTATGAAAATATCAAGGCCACTGGCCCAGCCTGGAAGGAGCACCTAATCACTGGAGATATGAACTAATGCATTAAATGTACACAGTTGTAAATGTAAATGTTACGGCACTCAATACACAAACAGCTTTAAAAAAAATTTTTTTTTAATTATATATATGTATGTATGTATAATATGTGTGTGTGTGTTACATATATCAGCTGGTTTACAATGGGCGTTTTAACGTGTTAACATACAGTCCTAAAGCCACAGATCCACTCTGCGATTAGGGTGTGAAAGATTTACAGTTAATCTGCCATCAAAGGAAAACCTTACAAACTGAGAGAAGGAAACTAATACGCGACACTTTCGTTACAGACACATTTAAAGCGGGCTCGTTTTACGCAAAAATAAAAGAAACTTTCTTTCATGCGGCACATTTAATCTTAAACTTTCCCGGAGTCCGCGTCCAAAAAGGCAAAGGCGTGCTATGCGAAATATTGGGGGAGATATAGTTAGGTAAGGATCTGGAAGGAGCCTTCATTTCAGCTTTAGGTTCGGGCGAGCGGGACACGCCTGTTATATCCACAGGCCGGCGGGGCAGAAAGAGGCATTTTACGGCGGCAGGAAGAGGGGCGCCGCGTTATAACGAGCGAGAATCCCGACACACCTTATTTAACAGGGTGCATAGATAAGAGAGGGGCGACAGGTATAAGAAAATGTGAAATGCGGAAGTGCATGCCCCCCCACGCCGCAGCCAGCGTGCAAAAGTTAAAACATCTGTAAGAGAAACGAAATAAGCAGGACAGGGGCAGAGAGGCCGGCGGGGATGCGGGGGTCCGGCCGCCCTGCACAGCTTCTCCGGGGGGCAGGGAAGGGAGACGCTCCCTTAGGTACTTACAGCCATAGCGCGGCCGGATCCCGTCTCCTTCGTCTGAAGTTGACATATTTCTGCCGAAGATCCAGTTATATCCGCCAAATACCGCAAAGTCCTTACAATTACAGGTATGCCTACAGCACTTAAAAAAGCTTAATAAATTATATTGGGGGAGGGGGAACTTCTTGCAAAGGCGCCTATGCCCCCCTTGACTTAACCGTACGACGTCTGTTAAGACTTTTTTTTTTGTAATTTTTTTTCCTCCGACCCTCACTGATGTCACTGGGTGTGTTCGTTTCGAGATCCCGAAGTATGCGTTTCAGGAAACACCCATCGGCGGCGCAGGCCCGACGCGCGGCGGTGGCGCCCTCTAGCGCGCCGCGCCGGCATCGACACCGCCATCTTACCTGCCCACCGCCGACTCGCTTCTGCCCCGCGCGCGCCCAGTTTCCAAGAAGCGAAAGTATTTGTTATGCGACCCGAGCTAGTTCAGTAGTTTCTTTCCCTATTTTTGTGATTTTCTTGAAAGTTTAAGAACCAGTCCGACGATTTCCGCTAGAAAAGTCACATCATGGTCCTAAAACCGTTCGAGAAAAATGTTAAAATTAAATGTCGAGTTTCTTTGGAGATTTATTAGTAGTATTCAGGCATATGTAGATGCATTAAAGTTTCCACTGTGCCTGATAAGCAGTTGTAGGAGGTCCTTTGCAGTGATTTACCCCTCTTCACTGACATGCAGTCTAAGTGCAGTTTTCCTGTGATTTTAACAATGTAGACCGGAAAAAAGATATTTACTGATATGGGGGTTTGTATCATTGACCTGCAAACAACTGCCTTTACTTTACTGAGCCTTCAGTTTACTGGGCTTTTACTACAAACTTAAGGCATCCATTTGGAAAATGAACATATTTATTGTTATGAAGAGAACCCTCAATACAACTATTTTCCATACCCACTTATCCTACTTCTAAATGTACCTACTGTTCTTCTTGTGTCATTGCATCTACACTGTAGTCAGTTTCTCATCCACTGCTGTTTTTTTGACCCACTTGGGTCAAAACCCAAATCATACTACATACATAGTGTAAGCACATAGATTAAACACAAAATAATGCATCATGCTGGAGCAGCATTAACGATGATTCCTGTAAAAATTAGGAGAATGACAAATTATTGATCTTAGAAATGACTACAAACAGCTAAGATTTTACAGCTAACACTTGGTAGAATGCTGGCCAGAAGGAAATATACTTAGGAAATCAGAATATTAACAGAGTTCTCCTGGCCTTCAGAGGTAGTCTAATTTACGAGCCGTTAACAGAGAGGAAGAGAGGGACCTTCTGTTACCTGGCAACATACCAGAAAAACATCCAGTAATTCTCCACTTGATTAGACATTCTGAATAATCCATGCAGCACAGACCAAGGCAAGGCTCTTTCGAGGCACAGACTCACATCTGATGATTTGTAGCTCTGCTTTCTTCAGATTTTACATAATGAAAAGTTCAGCATGGGAGGAACAGCAATCCATGCCTGCGGTGCCCATTGTGCCTCATATTTTACACCTAAGCAATAAACTCACTGGCATTGTTGAGCTGCAAAGACCTCTAAATCTGTTTTATATGCCCCGAGGACCACATAAATTACATTTAATCCAATCACAACTTCCTTCATTATCAGGGTCTTTATTAGATGAAACAAATTATGCTTAATATAGCCCCTGGTAATACTTCATTACGCACATGGACAATATTATAACTCTAAAGCGAATGACACTTTAACTAAACGTTACAATAGTTTTTCACCGGAAGCATTTAATGACAAATATTACTGCAGCCCCATGTATTGCAGGAAAATCGAAATGTTACTTTAACCTATATATTGAAGTTAAATATTTATAGCGATGTCATGGTGTAATGAATGCAATCAGTTAGAAATAAAGAGATGCAAAATATCCAATATTGAACTCCCCCAGTGCTTTACCCTCGACAAATTATCACCCTTGGGAGGAGTTATTCTGCCTATAAAGGTAGCATGCTATTAATGGGCCCAGCAGTGTTTCACCCATCCACTCGTGGCCAAGCCCAGCTTTTGCCCTGGCCGGCGTTGTTGGTGGTCAGGACCATGCAGTTTTCAGGTTTACTTCTTCAGCTCCTGTGTGCCAGCGCTGCGACTTTCATTTGCTGTGGTGAAGCGTGGAGTGAAGACGCAGCTGTGGAGGGGACAGGCTTCTCAGAAAGACAGCTGGTAGGTCAGGTACCACTAGGAGCCGTTACTGCTGTATTCTCTTATTGTGATGTGTGCAATGCTCCCTTCTACTGTTAGCATTGAAATGCCACTAAAGACGTGTTATGCATGTTAATACAAGCCACATGATTTATTTAGAAAAAACGTAGTCGGGCATATTATGTAACTGAAGCTATTTTCAATAAGTCTGACGAAAATTAAGTTAGGCAACGCAACTTGTCCACGCCCAGGTGGAGGCTATGAATGGAATCCTGGGAAGGTTTCAAAGCAGGTTCCCGTCCCTGGAGAGGCGGGGAACCCTCCCGATGGTGAGTCCATCCTTTAAAATATCCTATTGCAAATTTATGAATAATTATCAATAGTGTAGACGTGATACACTCAAAAATATAATAGAGTTCTATGCATGCAATTTTACTGAACACCGTCGGTTTACTGTATTCGGTCAAATGCAAATTATAGGCATGACAGGCGGCCATTAAACAAATCACTAATTGAGCAGCACAACAAATAGCTTTAGTTTGAACACTTGAAGTGTGGAGTAGGTCAGGATCACTGACTGAACAAAATTTGGGAAAGTTGCTCATACCTGATCTTAACAGGCATTGGTTGCATTGCTGACCAGAACTGCCCTTCACAGCTATAGTAGTGCAACTGGCCAGTTGATTTTATATTGCTGCTTTGAGCTGGAGTCTGAGGTTGTATGTTGCGCTGCAGTGCGGGGTGGGCCAGCGCTGCGCCCTGAGACTCGGATCTCGGATCGGGAGACTCTGTGACTGCAGCCGAGGAGGACACTGCAACTCCTACCTCCTCAAGTGCATCTAGAGACCATCCTCTTCCCCATCCACCCAGGGAACTGTGCTGCTCATCAGACAGGCGCGCTGAGAAGGACATTCATCGCTTGCATTCTGGACCACCCCTTCAGGGGCAAGAGAGTATTTAAACAGACGACAGCTGGCCACAGATTTCATCACCAGATGATTTCAGTAGCTTCGATTCAGGCTTTCCCTCATTAGTAAAATATTTTCTGTACATTTTAATGTTTTTTTTTTTTATTTTCCTTCTGGAAAAATCTATTGTGAAAATACTGCTGCATGAAATATGATTAGTTTGTTTTGACTAATTAACCCATTGTAACTATCTATACAATAAAAGATGTGTGGACCATTTTCAGGCAGCTGGACAGCGTTGAGTCGTGTAAGTCAGATGACTGGCCTTGTCTGTGGTTTACCAAGCTGTGCTCACTAATTCCATACACATTCAGGTACATGGTCCCCACCCCCAAGCAAACCCTCCCTGTCATGTTGTGTGTCTGTACCTATTCACAAACCTTCACTACTGATGGTGCTCGAGTAGAATGTGACCTTGAGTTACAGAAACATCTGAGAATAGCTCCCACATGACTCCAGAGATGGTCTTTCCTTATGCTGGCTACCTACTGAAGAAAATGACCAAAGCCAAATGACAGAAACCTTGAGCCAACAGCAGACGTGCGGGAGGTGCTGTGGGTGGAGCCAGCTTCAGAATGAAGGAAAACCAGCAAGCTGCCCCACCTCCCCCTCCCACCCACCTCCACCACAGACCAGACTTGCATCCCCTACACAATTACTTTAAGTATGATCCCATGTAAAGGTTACCTGACATGCACGCACAGAAACACATTGCATCTGAAACACATGTCCTACCCCAGTCATACATAAAAAAGAGGATAATGTGACTGGTGTGCATGTCTAAATCTCTAGCCAGAGGGATAAAGTAGCACCATTGTGACTTGCAGAGATTCGCCCGTTATGATTGCTGTGACTCGAATCCCCCCCTGCCAGCTCTCTGTGAACGAGGCCCATTGCAGGGGGGCAGTGGACAGACACAGCAGTGTGTGCCTATAACTGTTATCCGGGGGGTGTTTCTAGTTATTGAAAAAAATCAGATGCTAAGTGAAGTTTACCTGGGGCTTTTGAAGGAAGATTGGGAGGAAATTACTCGGGAGTAGGCTTAAAATAGTCGGGGGTATACCCCGAAGTGGTCAGACCTAACGACACCCATGCTGTCAGCTATGTGCCAGTTTGATCTTTCTTACCACAATGCAACACTGTCATCACATTGCTGGGGGTCTGGGATCTGACAAAAGCACTTCGACTGCACACCCGGCAGCCAGGTGGCAGTATGTCCCAGGATGAGCAGCACATTCAAACACACCCCAGTAGATGACTCACTCTGCAAGCACTGTGGACACCTTAATGCCCAGGGACCAATTACAGGGTGCACAAAAAGCCAAGTTAACTGTAAATTACGCTATCAACCAAAACAAACATAAGGAGACTGACAATGGGCACAAGGTTGGAGGGATTCAGTTGAAAAACCAAAAGACACAAAACGATATTTATCCATTTATCAGGCATGTTTACCAAAACCAGCATGCCAATTAAAACAGACTGAAAGACTGTGAACATGAACAGACAGTCGGCATTAAGGTGAAGATAGTGCTGAATGACATCTTATAAATATAGGCATCCTGTTAAACAGACATAGGGTTAGAGTTAGGGTTAGGGTTAGAGTTAGGCACATCACCACCATCCCCTAAAGATCAAGCAGTAGAAAGCCAGGCTCTCCAGAGTGTGTGCAAAATTATTAGACAAGTACTATTCCTGGAGATGATCTCTAGTTAAAGTTGGGTATATGCCTTCCTGCCCAGGCTGAGTAATCCATTCCATCACACATGACTCCTACTTTGGAGGGAGCTTTTTAGCGTGAACAGAAAGGAGGTGCGGACTTAAGCATATCCCTATCGCACAGCAACTGGAGACACACACACACATGCTAGGCGCTGGAAAAAATTCACTGCGACTTCACTGTCCTCAATGCTAGTTAGGCCCTGGGTCTTAATAACCTAATTAGTACAATTTTTAATATGCACGGCAACTTTGAATTTCTCTGGTTATGAAAGAATTTAGTATCCCGCTAAAGAGTCCTCCAGCAACACTCAGAAGCAGCAACATTCCCGATTGAATACCATACTCCGCTCTGCTTCCCCCACAAGGATGCCATGCTAGATGGGCTTATCTTTAGACTGTTACTTTATGACTAGGTACTGGCAGCATCTCAAAGCAGAATTCAAATTTTAAAAACCGGAACTGTAAAATGGACTTTGCTTTACGATTTATATTTGTCTTGAAGCTAAACATGCTGGGGATCGAGGGATGTTTTTAGCTCTAATCTGACTTCTCAAAATTATCTGTAGTGTGTTTGTATGTGTGCATATATGTGCCCTTCGACTGCCTGAGATCCCGTCTAGGATGTAGCCCATCCATGTGGCCTATTCCAGCACCAACCCCCCC
>JAAGVU020000008.1:5819009-5854741 GCA_011763525.2 Mormyrus iriodes | reverse complement strand
CAGGTGGTGCTAACAGGCTGGCTGGGCCAGGTGCACCATAGTCAGCAGGATGCAATCAAGATCCAGCATAGCCAAGACCACTGCCAGCAACGCCAGCGCAATTTTGCAGGGGCCAGGAGTGCCCCATGCCAACTGAAACAACCTCACCCTGGGTGAACAAGCATTCAAAGTACAGGCAGCGCAGCACCCCTAGAGGGCACGCCAGGTCATGCAAAGATGTTCGTTGGGCTCAGTGAGGTAAACAAAGCTGAGGCCGCAGAGCCCGAAGCTGCAGGAGCAGCGGCACCTCCCCGCTGCACTTCTTGGCCTCTGTAATCTGCTGCAGGAGGCACAACATCAATCAGGCCAGGATCAGCGAGGCCAGGGCCAGCCATCAGTGCCACCGCCAGGCCCCACGCCACATCCAAGCTGCAACCATGAGGAGAAGCTTCATCCTCCAAAAAACTGCAACCCACCAGGGAGAGGATGAGGTAGAGAAGGGAAACTAAAGAAAATGCCATCACTGGCACACAGGAATAAGCACTGCTTAATTTTGGCTTTGGTCAACCTGAACTCTGTGCCAGCACCATTGGTAAAATGCACTATTCTTTAAAAAATCGCTTTAAGTCTCAAAGTAATAGTCCGCTACGTGTTTTTTCATCATCAGAGAAAATTAAAAACCACGCCTAACGACACTTTGCTAATTAGCGTCGCCCGCAAACCCCCTGTCCACAGATCTGACCGTCGCCACCTCCTGCGCTCATCCGGCTTCACCGTCGACTGTTTAAAGGATCTGTATATCCAGGCCGGGGGACAACATGATCTCCAGGGGCCTGAGTACTTTTCGTTCCATCACGAACTACTGCGGAGGCGCTTACAGCGATAGCCTCCGAAAGATCAGTCTGCTGGCCAGATTTAATGATGAATTATGAACATGCGAGGGGTTATACAAATAAAAATAAAAGGCTGCGTCGCGCTTTGATCGCGATCCATCCTTCCGATAACAAAGAACCCTGTTAAAAATGAGGAAGATAAAAAATACCAAGCTTTGGTATCCAATAGATTACTTAAATGTTAGAAGGCCCGTTTGCCCTCCCCCCCACTTGACCCAGGGCCCGGGGACAACTGACCCGGTGAACCGATCCCCCAACCGGAGTCCCTCTGTATATCGTATTTTTTCTCTTTCAGCTATGGAGTGGCCCTGGGGTTATTTCAATTTGAGACCTTCTGAAAAAAAGGGGGGGGAGCATGGGGACATAAACTCATGTCAACCTGTCTGTTTCCTTTTTAAAAAATCAGAAATAACCATTTCTAACGGATATAATCAGGCTATAAAAATAATGTTTCATCGGTGAGTGATGTTTTTTAGCGTTTGTATCGCTTGGCAAAGCCAGGTATTCGGATTAAGCGGAGCTCTATTCGTTATAGTCCTTACCACACAGCACAGGCTATTTACACGCTGGCGAGCGTGCCGGGAGATGCCATCTCTCCTATGGGGGGATTATTCCATCCATTATTAACTTTTAAAAAAATAAATAAATGTGCGCATCAATAAATAAATATATTGTGAAATATAGAAGTAAATAAATGATTACGATATGAAATGTGCGCATTAATAAATAAATATATTGTGAAACGTGGCAATGAATAAATGATAATATGAGATGTGAGCATAAATAAATAATTTTGTTAAGAAAATTGTTTTTCTTCCTGTTTTGATCTATTTATTTCTGGTTTTATTTATTTGGTTATTCCTTCATTTATTTATTTCAATGATACCGCACATGACACGAAATAAGCGTTGAAGTGCAAACTGTCACTTTCACCCATCAAAGTTTTGAGGGCGGGCTCTAGTGAATACTGCATTTTGATTGGTGAATCATGTTCCTGTCTAACCTAACGTGGCCGTACTGGTTGTACGATAGTAAATCTGCATTCGCAGTTTTAGTTATCCGCGGTTTATCGCGGTCCGTGATAAAAAGGTGAAATGTGCATCAGTGTGTTTTCATTGTTCATCCGTCCTTTGAGGGGTATACAAAACTATGTTTTTAATTGCTCCGTCATACCTTAATAGCCTATATGATATTTTTTCATTTCTCTTGGGCTAAAACGTCAGAATCCCTTTCGTTCGAGAGTTCAGTTGTACAGTACTGTAAAATAATGTGCAGTGTGTTTCCTTATTACCTTTTTATTGTTAGTGTTGTCTTACTGTGAGTAATTTATCAATTACCATATCTAAGTACACGAAATTACTTATAGGGCTGTATGGGGTCCGCGGATGGTTCGTTATTGTCCGCCATAGGTCTTGGAATTAGAACCTAGAACGGGGAACTAGAATTGGTACGAAAAATAATTATTATTGCAGATGAAATAGACGCTGCCGATAAGATAACTTACTTCAGACAGCAAACAGACTATTTGACTGTTCAGGTTGTTAGAATAAAATGCAATTGTGGCAGCTCTTTCTGACTACAACACTGATGAAAATGTGTTTGAAAAACTTTGAGGAACTTCTGCAGGTTACAAACGAGAATATCTGATTGCGGCATAACCCACCCTAGGATACGTTTCCCAAAAGCATGGTTGCTAAGTGAATGGGTACAACTTTGTTGCTAACGGGAGGTTTTGGTAAACGTGCGGCTGGACAGCCATCCTGTGAAGCTGCTTAGCGAAATAATTCAGGACAACTTTTCCTTGCACGCAAATCCACCTGCGGTTTCACCTCATTGCTCGATCGCTCCAAACTGCAGCCACTAGACACAAGTCTCTTAGAAGCGCTCAATAAATAAAATAAACAAACAAATAAAAAAAATAAATCCAGCAATAAAAAATTAATCAAATAAATACAGGAAGACAAACAATTTTCTCAACGGATTTATTTATGCTCACATTTCATATCATTATTATTTATTTATTGCCGCGTTTCATAATATGTTTACTTATTAATGCGCACATTTACTTTCGATGTAGCTAATTTTAGGTTTATAATGCAATAATATAGATTTGCAGTAAGAGTTCTTGCGTGAGAATCTGAAAGTCATGCCAGATACGTGAGAGTTAGCGACCCTGCAGACCAAATTACGACCACAGCTGTAATTAACTGAGAAACCAAACACTAAAGTTAAACATCAGCCACTGTCTCTAAGTGTCATTATTGAAGAGCTTGAATGAACCTCACAGAAAAAAGGAGTAGGCTGTTTCAGACCGCTGTCCGATCAGAATACAACCCTCCCGCAAAGATTGCATGTATGTACCGTGTAACATTGTTCGATATGCGGGTATCAGCATCCTGACGCGATACCAAAACGTTAAAACGGTACAATTGTATCATTTTGCAAATTTCGATATTTAAGAAGATACATCACGTAGTGGACTTGCCGAATGTTTGCTTATACTCTAAAAATGGTTCGAGGGGATAGTAAGTAAAACTCAGAATAAAGATGTTTCTCAGCATAAAATGTTACGCTTGTTACACGTTACCATCATAATTAGTTAATCACTTATTTTTAAAAGTTGGTGAAAATAAAAAATAAAGAATACTCTCTCAACTTTGCATTTTGAACGAATATTTCTGCCCTTACTTAACATCTGAAAAATGCTAAGTTACTGCAACTTCTGGAAGTGAGCTTTAGCTGCGCAGAAGCTTCCGGCGCTTTATCACCACACCAGGTACCGTACTTTTGATACGGTACTTCCGGTATATTCCCTTTTCCACTGACTTCCGTGCAGAATTTAAAGTAAGGAAAAGCCTGACCTTAATCTAACTGAGTAGCGATGTAAGAATTGCATGTGCGTAACTTTCTTATTTTTTTAAATTGAGCCAATGATTTTTTTAGTGTAGTTTCCGCCTGCGTGCCATAATCCAGACCCAAAAAATGCGCCAGTCACGGTTTCGCGGCTCTTCAGTCCTGTATGATCGTTAATCAATTCCCTCCTCTTTCCTTTCACAATCTCGTCTCCTTCGGTTTTAATGGAGGCCGCAGATCAATGCTAAATGACAGCTTTTCTTACTCAGACGCAACTCAGAATAGAGGATTTTGTTATGTGGTTAATAAAAATGAAACAACATCCATTAAAACTGCAATATTAATCTTCAACTGAAAGACAGGAATGCAACGGAATTGTGGTAATTCCACAGATGGGTTCAAATGGTTTTTAGGATTCCTGAACTGGTTTCTCGGTTTAGGTTTTTTTTTCCTTTTATGATAATGGTAAGCAGTGGTGAGTCATAAACAGTTAGTCTATTCATTCAATGTCTCGTAGTATTTTGTCCCATTAAACCAACCCAGCGGTTCCTAAAATTTCTCCTTAATTTCTCATTCTCAGCTATTCCTTACTATTATATTCCACCCACCAACAGTGTGAAAAAGTATCCATCTAGTCCTCACGCCCATACTTAGTTGAATCAGGTGTGCAGAAGGTTAGCTATATTTAAAAATGAATGGTTTGTGGCCTTGCTTTGCTGGAAACTACACAGCATCGAAGGACAGGCGTATCACTGTTTGCTTTCCCCGTTTGTTATAAATCGTTCAATTAATGTGCGCTTTCTAATAAACTGCTGCGTCGCCGTTCATTAAGTTGGGACTACAGAGGATACTAAACAGGATAATACAGACTAAAACTATAGGTAGACTGGCAGAAAGATTCCTTCTGTTAATCCTCATTCTCAATGAATTCTTTGAATAGCATCAAACTCATTGTTGAGACTTTAATTTCCAGGCAATTCAGAGAAATGTAAGGGGAACGCATTTTGCTTTTTACCACATTAAAGTGTTCAGAGGTTGCTTTGCTTAACCATAAACTTGATATGAGTTAAAATGCAGAACGAGTCATTACAAGTAAAATGCAGAAGAGCAAGTGGGTATTATTATTAAAATGCGTAAATTGGTCGGGGTTTACGCAATGATTCGCCCACGCGTCGTACTTACGTAGCCTTCTGAAGAAGTCGGTGGTTGAGGAGGGGCGAACGGATTCAATATGAGCGCAAAGCACTTAGAGGAGATAAAAAGCTGGTTCTTCTTGGGGGGCTGGCTGTTTCAATCACTTCTTCACTATAGGAGGAATGTCTCACGTCTCCTCTCGATACAGGACCATGGAAAGCTCCAGGCTTTGGACCAAAGCCGTCGTTTGCGCCGCGCTGCTCTTCGGTCTCACCAGGGCTGAAACTAAGGATTCTGGCGAGGAACTGGACTTGGACGAAAGAGCCCTAACAGATTTCTACCCCAAAGACCCAAATCTGACATCCGAAAAGCAGCTTGTAAGTTATAATCCGTTATTGTACATATGTTTTGGATATCATTTCTTCTCTCACACATGTTGATTGGCAGTGTTCTGGATACTTGCAAAATGACTGAAGATAGCCTACCTGACACAAAATTAAGGTAGAGTGTGTGGGTTTGCTCTTACACACCCAAATACTTGACCTAAGCTCCAGCAAAACGTTCACCTGAATAGCTGTGTGACATTTGGTGCAGCTATGGATAAAAATATAAGAAAAAATTTAAATCATAAAAATTGCATTTTTTTCAACCTTTTGTGTGAATTCTTTATAAAGAATTGTGTTATTTTACCAGCTTGGGGCTCTTCAAGAAGTCTTGGAAAAGCTACAGACTAAACGAATTCCACCATGGGAAAAGAAATTTGGTCAAGTTCCTACGGTAAATATGACAACACCTTGCCTTAGAATGTATTTGTTTTTCACAGTAACATTTTCACAAAATACTTAACTTTTTTTTTTTTAGCAGTTCGTAAAGGAAAAGTTCAGTTATATCGAATCTCTTCAAGTATAACGATGCACATTAACACTTGCCGGTTATCTGCCTGTCTTTACCTAGTGCGACGTGGGGAGGCAATGTGCGGTGAGGAAGGGATCCAGGATTGGGAAAATGTGTGACTGTCCACGCGGGGCATTTTGCAACTTCTTTCTGCTGAAATGTCTATAATACAGAGACTGCTGTGAAATTAAGTTTGGGGTCGAAGGTAAAAGCCACTAAATAATAATAATCATAACAATAATAATAAATATTGTACATGTATTATTTGTATATTTTATAAAATTACTAAAGTTAATATAAAAAAAATGACAGCTGCTGTTACTGATTTACTTTAAATAGGCCTATTTGTCATGTGTACAGTATTGTATTTGAAAAATGAGCATAAAGAATACTAAAATATGTTGTCTTGTTTTCTAGAGCAGTCTATATGACGGCTGAATTGTTGTTTGAGCAGAATGATAGGTGACCGTCTCACCAAACACCCAAGTTTAAAAGCGATGGATCTGAGCCATTTTCACACTCCTCAAGCTGTCAGCAAAGCATGAGAGGAACAAAGCATGAGAGGAACAAAGCATGAAAACAAGGTCTAAGCAGATAATGCACTGGACAGGCAGACAAAATCAGTTAAATAATTCAAACCGATTTTAGGCACATTGATCACAGTAAGGAGTGAAGTTAAAATGATTTGTTCAGTTTTGAGATCACGTATCTTACGTGACCGTTTTAAACAGTACATGTCATGTTGTTCCACTTCACTTAAAACAATGGACCAGAAACAGTAACAGTGACCCAGCTACAAATATCGCCAGCGTCATTTATACACTAAATGTTAGCAGCGGCTATGTATAGTGCAGGAGTAAATATACTTCTGTCTGCATTGACTTATTTACTCTGGCACTAATATTTTATATATAGTTAATATTATATGTACCTTTTATATATATACACACACAGAGTGGAAAATCCAACTCTCGCTCGGCTGCCCATCTGTCACCATTCATTCTGCATTCCTCTTTCTTTTAAATATACAGAACTGCACAGGCCGTCTGTCTGGAACGATGGCAGAATTAACATTAATGCGTTGCTGACAGACAGAACGCAAACAGCTGTCCTGCCGGGTGGCTACATTGTTCCGACGGAGGCTCTCTGCCTACAGGGAAGGATTCGGGTTACTATGGCAGCCGACAAGGGGAACAACAAAAATAAATTGAGTATTTGGTCAACTTTAACTGTGGCTCATATAAGAATAAGCATCGCAGACACGAATGATAACGTTTATTAAAAATATGGAAACATGACCACTGTAGGAAAAGTGCAGTATGTATCAGGACAAGCAAATGTGACCAAAAAGTTGAGAAAAATCAATGCAGGGAATTTTTTTTATTCTGTTTTATTTGGTACTTTCTAGCCCTTCACCTTCCATAAAGCATACCAATTACTTAGATGCGGTCACCCAACTTTCTAAGATGTAACCTTCTAACCCCAACTAAGAACAATCTCACCAAAGCGCCCTCTGTTACCGTTAACATGGTGCCCGTATCATGACCTGCGATGAATGAAAATCATGTTATGTAAAAAGACAGGAAATCAGAACACTTTCTGTCCATCTAAAAGTCAACTTTAAACTAAACATTTGGCTCTAAATTATTCCACCAAAATGGGGAGAATAAATACCCACTATACCGGCCTCAGCAATTATCAGTGTCTCTTCAGATAAAACTAAAAGAAAAAAAAGTTCTTTACCCCAAAACCAAAAATGTAATTAACGTCTGACACCTAATCCACAGGTGCAGCAAGTGCACACTCCCCACTGGAATGTAAAATAGACGTGTACTTTTCTTTTAGAGTAGCAGCTAGTTCTTACAAATAACCTTGTAATTCTTCAACCTTATGTGCTACAAATGATACCCTTACTAGCAATGGGATATAGGAGGTTTCAGAACCCAGTTTGGGTGACTAGGGTGTCCTGTCCATCACTAACTTGTTTGAACCAATGGGAAGTGAAAGCATATGATAATCCCATCCACGGGGGGTTCAGAAGCCTCATATCTCCCATCATCCCTTTTTACACCTAGGCCCTTCAAGAACAGCACAGCGGTACAGCTGGTCTGTCCGCACATCTTCCAGGAACAAGTCTTGCAGAGCAAGCCTGAAAAACAGGAGTTGAGAAATTAACGTGTACTTGAAAAACTTATCAGTATAAATATCTACATTTATCACCTTAACAGGAACACACCTGCCACTGTTGAGTTGTAACTAACAAAGCAAGTGTGTGTGTGTTTTTTTTGTAATGATTAACTTAAGAACTGAGAAAATCAATCACTCCTATAGAAACCCAGGATGATATTCAAAATGATCTTCACAGCAGTTCCTGTGACTCCTTCATTTGCGCAATGTATCACGGCTCCAGTCCATCATTCCATTATGTCTTCCACAAGTGGGGAAGAACAAATGAGCTCCATGAAGGAAGCCTTCGCTAGGAGAGCGCCCCCACCGGCTGGTCTGGCTGGAAGGGGTAGTCTAACGCTGGGGGGAAACCTGAGTTCCGCGGCTGCTCGTCCAACAGCACCAAGTCTTCGACGTCCCGACCCTGAAACCTTCGCCGGCAGATTTTCACCGTCACCTTGCGGCCCTGGAAGACCTTCAAGGCCTCCTTGGAAGCCATAGCCCGGGCGCTGTCCTCGTCACGGCCGTAGCCCGTGCCCATGTAGACGGTCTGGCACCTCAGCTCGCAGACCTGGCCCTCTTTCTGCATGCGGCTGACTGGCAAGTCGGGAATTTCCTTCAGGGGCACGAAGACACAGCTCAGGCTGGCCTTGGATGACTCCACGCAGGCCCGCAGAATCTCAAAGTGGTCCAGGTTGGGTCCAAACCCACCGGCTGACACCAGCTTCCACGCCACAGCCTTGTACAGTCGATTGAAGAAAGGCTGGTGCTCGGCTGGGGCCTGTGGTAGAGGCCCGAACTTGGCACCGACTGCAGCCCCTGGTCGTGCTCCGACTCTCCCTCCAGCCCTGATTTCACTATCATTAGCAGCTGGCTTGGTTTTCTTCGCTGAACTCTCTGCCTCAATCTCTGCCAACAAAATCAAACAGGCTATTGTGAGCAAGCAGACCTATCTTTAACATGCCCTTTACAGTGAATAACCCAGCAAAATGACAGAATGAAAAACTTCTGATGATCAATACAAGATACCAAAGAGTACAAAATAATGCTGAAAAGATAACTACATATATAACATGAAAAATTTTTTGTAATTTTTATACTTTTTCTGCCTTGTAAAGAAAACACTAGGTCTATCATTCTCAAAGCTGTTACTCAGCATAACAGGTGGGCAGAATTTAATTTCAAGTATACCACTATTATAATAAATACCCAACATTATAAAATAAAGAGCCTGAACTTTTCCCAAACAAAAAATTACTGCAAGCCTAACAGTCAAAATCAGCACTGAACGGTATATAGCCATAGACAGTCAATTTGTCTCTACTTATGTAGTAAAATACTGCAGACAAAGCACATTATATTCATGCAGACTGGGCTTTTTGTTTGCCAATCATTGCATCTTTATATAAGCAAAACACTAAATCTGCCTGCGTGTTCCTCAGTTTGTTCTCATTTGTTCTCATTCAGCACAAACACCAGACGGCTGGCTGGCTGCAGCAGACCATGCGGGTACTGAGAAGTAAGAATCAACCTGTGAAGTATTTTAATGTCGATAGAAATAGCAAATCATAATTTGAAGCAATCCCCACACTTAAGCCTCGGTCATACTTTACTTTTCCATGTGTCGTTACGGTCTGTGCTCAACCATGTGCATGGACTCTTTTCTGGATGCTACATTTGTCCATGGACACAGATGGTCGAGGTGGCTGCATGCGTACACCAGTGATATTCCACCAGGCCAGGAGAGGGCAGATGTATTGTAGTAAACACAAATAGAAACAGTGTAGTGTAGTAAGTACATTTTTAAGAATGGCTTTCATGTGTTGCTAGGCTTAGGCCGTATTATGGCAGAATACAGAGATATTCTGAAATACTGGGGACAAAATTAGCAAGGACCACCACCCCCACCCGGTGAATTTTGTCACCACGATTTCAAAATGCCGGATTAGTGTTTTTTTTTTTTTTAAGTACTGTATAACGCGGTATAGTGTCTGAACAGTATGAAAAATTTGATCACACCTCATCATAACAACTGTTGTTCTTCTACACTTTCTTTGTTGACCTGTGTTCTGTGAAAGTCAGTGCTGCCACCTACTGGAAACACCTAGTAAATTTTCTTGCATATTCACAGTCCTTGCGTATAATGTCCGCCAGACATAATACATCTGGGCTGCGTATGCACAGTCTGTTAGACACACCTGATGACAAAATTTACATCACCCTGTGTGCAGACCATAATGATACATGGAAAAATGGCCTTTAAGATACAGATCAGTTAGAGACTGTTGGATAGACAAAACAAAAAACAGGTACAATTTCTGACTATTGCTCAGCTTTCAACCTACTCTGTTCCCTAGTAACACTGTAAATATTTGAGTAAGTGCAACTGCACTCAGAGCTACATTCACAGCTGTGCCATGAGTCCAGATTGGTTATTCAGGCCAGTTGAAAGGTGATCGTGGCACTGCTCAGCCCAAACTATCCCTTCAGGAAACATCTAACACATACAGCTTTACATTTGTTCAAGTGGCTCTCAACTGGTTCTGTAAAGCGCTTCGGGTGTCTTTAAAAGCGCTATATAAATTTAACATACGTTCATTCATTCACTCAAATAACCATAAAAAATTGACCTGATAACAGAAACACTAACTAGGGCTCTCCTCCTCTGAGTGGGGAAAACCCAGTACAGGTGATGACGATGTATTCCTGAGCAGGGGTTCCCAATCCCTGGCCTAGGGAAGGGGCAGGTTAATTTCCAAAAATAAACGTAACAAATTTTACTGCCAACACCTGCCAATTTTACCATTCCATGAAATTCATACAAGGCGTATGCCAGTCAGTGGCCAACAAAAGGTTGGGAACCACCATCCTCGCGGTCTTAAAGTCCGGCCCCCATCAACAACATTCAAACAAATGATCGAGTCAGGAATTAAATATTAATCTAATGCATTTAATTCCTCCAGAACCTATTATGGAGTTATTATACAGCACTGCTTATTACTATTATTTATTTGAATTACATTTTACATAGCAAACATACAAGCTCACAGGAGAGGGGCCCTAACACAACGCAAATACGACCCAGCCATACCAGACACTGCAGGCCTCTTCCCTTTTCCCATTATTTCATCCCTGGTTTTCTTGATGGGAATCTCACGGACAACAATCCCTTCAGCCATCTCCGTTATCTTCTTCATTACAGTTGGGGTGTAACTGCGAGTAAAATATCAGGACATGTTTTTTTCATTCCTGTGCTCTTTATGAAATACACAGCATGGCAAAGCTGGAGATGAATCCATACAAGTGCTGGAACACTACCAATTACTGTTTCACACATTTTTTTAAATATCTAAATCAGTGTTTGTTTGTTTGTGTGTGTGTGTGTGTGTGGATCCAGGCCCGCCCCGTTTTTATATGTTAGTCTGTAATTACCCTTGTTCATTGGCCATCAGATTATCATAACCACTAATCCAAAGCATGGTGACAGTGAGATTGAAGCTTATCCCAGGAGGCACAGGACCCAAGGCAGGGCACACACTGGATGAAATGCTAGTACATCACATATCCACACAGCAATTTACATAATCCAGTTCACCTGCATCACACATCACAGAGTTCCTGACATAAATCCATACAAACCCCATACACACACCGAGGGGAAATAAACCCTCAACCTTGGAGGTGGGTAAAACTAATAACTATCCTCACTGACTTGCCCAAATCCAGTAGTAAACAAATTAAACGGCTGGTTATCAGTGAAACAAACACTGGCTATCTTTCAAGCTGGACTATAAATTACAACAGAAACAACATGTGTGATACCCATTTTGGAAAGGCTGCATCACTCACATGCACCCGAGAAATATGTGGTTAGCCCAGACCATGGACAGTGACAGGAGTCTATCAAGACTGGGACTGGCAACACCAGGCTGGATAGTGGGGAATGCCTCCATATTTCTCAGGATAAACTCCCGTCGAGCCCGCCACTGCTTGTTCGTCTCACACTGGCCCCGGAGGCACTCTACCCAGCTGGCCAGGTGAGGGTTCTGTCCCAGAAACTCAGACACGGCATCCTCGCCTTGCCTCTCCTCTGCCATCACTGCGAACACAGCACATGTATCATTCCAAAAATGATCAACTTTCCAAACATATCTGGTTAAGCACGAAGACCCTTGAAATTTCCCATGTCTGTCTTCCCTGAAGGTTTTTAAAATCTTTCAGGTGCTTGGACATTTACTTGAGTGTAAAATGCGTCTGTACAATTATTTAAAAGGGTATATCACTGACATGTATGGCTGCAAAGCTGACTACCCCATACCAAATTATTCACATCAGGTTTTTTTCAAAACTCCTTCCCCTACCGGCCGCGAAAAAAACATATATAACGTCATTTCGAGTTCGAGGTCGCTGTGCTAAACAGTTCCTTCTAATTATTTAAATGCTAAATAACGAAGCATGTTTTGACACTGACTGGCATTTAGGCCCGCATCACAGTTCAACCCTCTTGGGGATCGGCAAGTAAAAATAACTAATATTTCTATTAAACATGCAAAGCATAAAGCCAAATTAAATAACACGACAAGGAGGCAAGCTAGCTAGTTAGCCGCAAACTTCGCCCACCAACGGTCAGCCCGAAACGCCTTAGCTTAGCCCATAGCCCACAAGGCTGACCTACGAATTTCAAGTTGACATTTCCTTTTAGCGGTGCTGCGAGGAATCCAGCTCACGGAAGCAGATTCATTTGGCTAGCACTAGAACTAGGGCGGCTAGCCGGCGTAAACAAAACCAGCAGGATAATCGTAACTAGCAACGAACAAACATCCAGCAACAAACCTTGGGTGTTTCTCAATATGCGTACTTGACCGTACTTGTGTTCGCGTGTACCCGTTTACGTCATTTTCTATTGCCGAAGACCAGTTCCAATACTCAAAAAAAGAAGTATAGAGGACGGTAAAAATCCCCGGATGTCGTTCTTGCCCCGCCCCAAATATCAAGGATACATCAGTTGCTTCCTAGTCAAACGAGACCAATCCCATGATTCATTGCGCCCCAAGTTCATTCTTGGGAGGCGAGTTAGGAAACCGGTCCTACCAAGACCACAAATACGGTCTTTGCGATCTTGGTATTGAGAAACACCCCTTGACTACTACACTACATTAACCATGATGCCCTGCAAAGTGGCCTAATCAACTTGAACTTCAAAGCCAAACTAGCATTCGATAATAAACATGTCATAGGCAATTGCTTTAAAAATGAAGACATGAAGAATGATATTTAGGTTGTACATAGGAATTACTGTGCAACGAGTCATCGTTCACGTCCCATAGATGATAAACTTCAAAGGCGGAAAAACTACACATACCAAAATTCAGCGGCCTCTGTCATGGGCGAAATATGATGACGTAAGTAGGAATCGGCGGTTCTGTGAACAGCTAGCTAATGACAAATGAGAGAAAGAAGTCGTCTCATTGCAAGGTCCGATGTTTTTATTAAACGATCGCATTCGCGATGATTCATGAGCTTTTGCTGGCTTTGAGTGGGTACCCTGGAACCATATTCACGTGGAATAAACGGACCGGTTTACAGGTGAAACTGATGCTATCTGCATTACCAGTTAGTTATATATATATATTTAATAAGACATAGGACATGTCGCTCGAAACATGACGAAATCGTAACAGTTGTTTTTCCTTAAGGACATCACTTAGCGGTGTAGATATATTCATGCGTTGCTTGCGACTACATTGCTACAGTAACGTAATTTTGCAAACAAGCTAAATGGCGGTGTTTTTTTCTGTTGCTTTTCTCCAAAGGTTTCTCAAGACCTGCCGTTTCTTCATCCCAGTGAGACGAGCGTCCTGAACCGGCTATGCAAACTGGGATCCGACTACATTCGTTTTACAGAGTTCATTGAGCAACACACCGGCCATGTGCACCAGCAGGTGAGCCATTTGAAAAGTCTATTATGAAAAATGTAAATTCGATATCTACACTTCCCTAGTACAGTCGTCCGTGGACGTTTGTCAGTTTCAAAACATAAGTGGTGTCATCAGAACTACTGGTATTAATAGTTTACATTTGATCATGGTTTGGTCTGCGAGATTATGCACAGTAATGTAATCGTCCTTATTTAGCCCTAATCCGTATACTCACCTTAACTGTGAATTCTTGTGGCACAGGAGCACCACCCCAATCAACCCTGTCAGGCTGGGCTTCATGGAATCTACCTCCGAGCTTTCTGCACAGGATTAGACTCCATGCTGCAGCCTTATCGACAGGCTCTGCTCGATCTTGAGCAGGAGGTAGGAACTCACCCATATTTGTATACAGACCATTATCCATATAGATTGTACTTGTCAGTTACAACGCCCCACACTTAGCAGAAAATGTACGTTTTAACGGAAATGTATGGTATAATTTGGATATTTTTAAATTCTTTTCAGTTCCTAGCTGATCCACATCTTTCCATATCACATGTGAATTACATGCTGGATCAGGTAACTACATAAGACTTTTTAATGTATGTGAACTTTTTGTGTTTTATATGACCAGTACTACAATGTGATACAATGCATGCAGACATGGTCTTCTTGATACCCTTCAGTTTCAGCTCCTGTTCCCCTCTGTCATGGTGGTGGTAGACACAATCAAATCTCAAAAGGTATGACCTTCACGATGGGAGTCTAACTGACAAAAGCAAGCCTAGCAAATAAGTCCTGTGCCTTTAACACAGGGTAAGGTGAGGGTGTAAGGGTGAGGGAAGGTCATTATAATGAAACAGACAAGTAAAACATGGTCCCCCCCATACCTCTGGATTAGATCCATGGGTGCCAGATTCTGGAGACTGTTTACAAGCACAGCTGCGGAGGACTGCCTCCTGTGCGTGTGGCCTTGGAGAAGTGAGTGCATGTCCATGATGTGGCCAGAAAACATCATAAAACATGGATGTTTCTGTGGTGCTATTCAGTAGTTGAGATTGTATTAATCAACATGGTGTAACGTATGAAAAGAACTCTTTGTGCAGGCATTTTTCCCAAGGGTGCCCCAACCTCAGGCTCCTGCTGTGGGTGTATTTCAGGATCCTGGCAGTTTGTCATGGAGTGATGTACAAGCAGCTGGCTGCCTGGATGCTGCACGGACTGTTGCTGGACCAGAGTGAAGAGTTTTTTGTCAAGCAAGGTCCCAGTGCAGGGGGTGCTGCCCAAGCCCAGGAAGAGGAAGAGGAAGACCTGGGGATTGGTGGACTCAGTGGAAAACAGCTCAGGGAGCTACAGGACCTGGTACTAGAGTGGTGGCATTTGGGTGTGAAAGAGCCGAAACAAGGGTCTTTTCCTGGATACTTATTTATTGGTCCCCATGGGGAAATTCTCTTTACACCTTCCCCAACTTGCTTTCTGTAGGTGAGAGCAAGCTGGCTGCAAAGAACAGCTGCCCGTAGCAGCACCCAGAAAGCTGGGGGTTCAGGGCCTCGCTCAAGGCTGGGCTCAAACCGATGACCTTCTGATCACAGGCGCAGAGCCTCAGTCCACTGAGTCACACGCTGCCCCCTTTTCAATAGAGGTGTTAATTTAGTGAGATCTTTCGTTGTCATCAAGAAGGCTTGCTTGATGTTAAATTTCCCTCAAGACAGTAACTAGTGGTTGCTTTTCATTGTTTTGAAAATAAGTCATTTTCCAGGACAAATCAGTTCTCTGATTTGTTCATTTCCCATTCTTGCTTTTGGCGTGACCATTGCAGCGACTGATTGAGGAGGAGAACATGCTGGCCCCGTCACTGCAACAGTTCTCCCTCCGTACCGAGATGCTGCCTTCCTACATCCCTGTGCGTGTGGCTGAGAAGATCCTCTTCGTCGGCGAGTCCGTCCAGATGTTCGAGAACCACAACCAGAACCCTCCCCGTGCCGGTGAGAGAGCCAGCTGTCATACCTATAGAATGACCGGGGACTTTGACCTCCTTTTTTGGTTTGGCGTGTAACATTGCGTCTGATTGTTCCTTTAGGCTCCATCCTGAAGCACCAGGAGGACACATTTGCTGCAGAACTTCACCGACTCAAACAGCAGCCACTCTTCAGCCTGGTAGACTTCGAGAACCTCATTGATGGCATTCGCAGCACTGTAGCAGAGGTGTGGGTATAATTATGGCTAATTATTAATATTGTATATTTATTCGTAAACCTGTTTGGGATGGAATTAGAAATGTTAAAGAACCAGTTTTACAAACAACTTTTTCTGCACAGCATCTATGGACATTGATGGTTGAGGAATCCGACCTTCTGGGGCAACTAAAGGTCAGTGGGTGGGGCCAGCACCAGACTGCATGAAGTTATACTTAATCCATTAAACTGCCGTTTTGCTTGACACTGGGGTGGCTGGTTTTGTCCTTCAAGATCATCAAAGACTTTTATCTGCTTGGAAGAGGTGAGCTTTTCCAGGTGTTCATCGATCATGCCCAGCACATGCTGAAGACTCCTCCCACAGCAGTCACGGAGCACGGTATGACATTTGGAGACATACCAGAATCCTCAGCAAAGGTCTCAGTAGATGGTCATTTCATTCAGATTTTTTCTGCCCTTTTGTAGACGTTAACGTGGCCTTCCAGCAAGCTGCTCATAAGGTCTTGCTTGATGATGACAACCTGTTGCCCCTTCTACATCTCACCATCGACTACCAAGGAAAAGAGACCAAAGGCACTGACTCCCTTTGAGATGTTACGTGCCAGTAGCAGCTGAAGGGCGACTGTCATCAAGGGTCACTTTGCTCTTTCAGAGGCTGCAGGTAGTCGTGAAGGAGCCACGCCTCCACAAGACATCTCTCCTCGAGAGCTTCCGTCTACGGGCTGGGCAGCGTTGGGCTTGGCCTACAAGGTGCAATGGCCCTTGCACATCCTGTTCACTCCTGCCGTACTGGAGAAGTGAGTACTTTCTTTGATGCACTCAGGCAACCGGGATGTCCTTGATAGTAACCATAGTTCATGCAGTCATTTCTATTGGTCTGCCTCTGAGAAACTCATCATCATCATGACTGTTGCCCAGGTACAACGTGGTGTTTCGCTACCTGCTCAGCGTACGCAGAGTCCAGTCAGAACTGCAGCACTGCTGGGCTCTCCAGATGCAGAGAAAACACCTGAAGTCCAACCAGACCGATGCTGTCAAGTGGAGACTCCGGAACCACATGGCTTTCTTGGTGGACAATCTACAGTATTATCTCCAGGTAGATACCTGAGGAGCATACAGCACTTTTTCTTCTGGATAGTATCCCATTAGCTTAGTATCTGTGTCCTGTTGCATTTACATCACCAAAGTTACTTTCCAGAAAACTATGGAATGTGAACCGAAAGGGACCGTAATGCCTGATGCCAAGATAGTACTGCTTATGCAAGTGGCTTGTAGGTAGATTAGGCTGCCCATTCAGCTCCACCGCTCCACTCTACCTCCCCACAGGTGGACGTGCTGGAGTCTCAGTTCTCGCAGCTCTTGCAACAGATCAACTCCACCAGGGATTTTGAAAGCATCAGGCTGGCTCATGATCACTTTCTCAGCAACCTCTTGGCTCAATCCTTCATCCTGCTCAAACCTGTACGTGGACCTAAAATGGGAATGTGTGTCAGAGTAATGTACGAGCGCGAGTGAGGGAGCTTTGTACGTCCAGCTAGTTGAGACTTGATCATTTTCTCGTCAGGTGTTTCACTGCTTGAATGAGATCCTGGATTTGTGTCACAACTTCTGCTTGCTGGTCAGTCAGAACCTGGGCCCGCTGGATGACCGGGGCACAGCGCAGCTGGACATCTTAGTCAAGGTGAGATGCCCTCATTCTTCCTCTCCTCTGTTGTCATCTGGTTTTCTTTCCTTTTCCCTGTTTTTGTATTGTTCTCGCTTATAATGTTGCGCTGCATCACAACACACCCATGTAAAGCGCCTTGGGCCAACGCTGTTGTGAAAGGCGCTATATAAAAATCAAATTGAATTGACTCATGTTATTAAAGGCAGTTACAGCCCAACCTCCAAACGCTCATCGGCATGCACATTCCATATCCTCCCAGGGATTCAGCCGACAGTCCTTCCTGCTGTTTAAGATCTTATCCAGTGTCCGCAACCATCAAATTAACTCCGATCTGGCCCAGCTGTTGTTGAGGCTGGACTACAACAAATACTACACTCAGGCAGGGGGCACACTGGGCAGGTAGGGGTGTTTCTGATTGGCATGAAAGGGGGGACGGGGGTGGACGGACGGACACCACAGTGCTGACTGTGTTGTTCTTCCACAGCTTTGGACTATGAAGCACCACGTGAAGACCTCCCACCACGTCCATGCCTGACCAGGGTGTGTGACGTGTGCTCAAGCTGATTGTTGCGACCAATGTTTCTCTCATCGTTTGGAGTGTAAGAGTGGCGTCTGGTTACTGGCTGCAGCAGATGTTTTGTGTAGAAAGTGTAAATAGACGGTAAAAACTGTAACGCTCTGGAGACTGAATAAAAACAAAGTGAAACCATCACAATTTATTTTTCCATAAAAACGTTGAAATTAAAACTATATACATAGAATGCATGCACTAGACCTAAGAATACATGAGAGGCGCTGGCCTGGGATCAGCTGCTGTTCAGGGCGAATAGTCATACTGGTATCGGGGTTGGGCTCGGTGGTCCTGCTTCTCGCCACAGATCAGGCTCTGAATCAGCCACTCTGGGGAGAGTAGGGGAAGGTCCAGTGAGACGGCCCAGCTCTGCACAGAGGGTGGGCAGGAGCGACCGGTCAGCACCACGTCGAACGTGCCCTTGGGGAGGTCTGTGCATGAACACACATACGAAAGAAAAGTCTCACCATGACGTTCTATGGGAACTTCAAGTCATGACCTGAGCGAACAACACACTGCAGTTTTTCTCAAGATTTACTTTTTTTTTTTTGTGTGTGTGAGAGAGAGAGACCTACCACCCACCTGAGGCATTATTGTCCGTATGATACTGGTGTACGGAGGAAGCTCCGCCGATGTTGAGCAGGTCAGTCAAGAAAGCTGTGGCCTCTTCAGAAACCAGCAGAAACTTCATGGACTTGAAAGGGCTCCGACGAGAGTGCCTGGAGGAGCAGACCCCATCCGCTGCACTCAGGATTGGCATCACCACGACTCCCGTTTTAAACAATTCAGTCCATTACTCAAAGAACTTGGGGGCAAATAGGTTACTCTGTGGTCTCAAAGGTCAGACATTCACACTCACCATTCCACCAGGTTGCCATCCGGACCCATCCCGGCAGGCAGCAGGTAACTCCGGTAGCTGAGCAGCTGGTTGTCATGGCAGCAGTCCCGCACCCACATATGGGATACACAAGGCACGCCGCTCGCCAAGCACAGCAGGTATTTCCGTGTGCGGCTATGCTGGTCTGCGATAAGGATGCTCTGATAGGCCACGCTGCACTGTGGGTGGAACAGTGAGTGGTCAGCTCTCCCATAATCCTTTGTGGGCTGGAGTTGAGCATGAGACGAGGGCCCTGGGTGCTCACCTGCTGCTCATTGAAGTCCCGGAGAATGTAACCCCCTCCTGCTTCAAGCTGGGTCTCAGTGTACCGTTTGTTGTAGGGGGCTGTCTGCACGTATTCTAATGATGAAAAAACGGACCCGTTTCAATTAAATGTCATCGTGATGATGAGAGATTTCAGTGTGGATGCGGATGTAATCGTAGCACGACATCGAAGTCCATCTCACCGTCTTCCGCGTCGCTCATCGGCTGGTTGGCCTCACGGTCCACCTCCGAAGAGGCCGTCAGCAGGAACGCATAGCCCAGAAAAAGCGAGGCGCTCTGGGGAATGGGCCCGTGAGTCTCCTCGAGGTCACCGGGGTCAGAGGGCAGGTCGGTGCCGCTGCCCGAGGTGTTGAACGCATCTCCGCGCTGGCCTGTGCCAGAAAGATGGTGGACAGTGAGGGGCGGAGCTTGATCCAAGAAGAAGCCACACCCACTTTCACCCACAGTGAGTTTCAGCCAATGTGCCCGCTCAGTCTTCAATGGGGTGATGAAAACCACATCTTGCTTCCCCTGGGTAGCGCACACTCCCACACCACCGTGAAAACGGCGCGGCAAACATACCGGACAAGCAGTGTGGGCGGAGCTTCAGTTCAAAGGCAACATCCAAATAAAAACAAAGGGTTTTCCTTCATTTCAACATAATATACTAACAACAGCCTCCATCAGGAAGACGTGTCCCAAAGGTGACTGTAAACAAGGGACACATGACGCCTGATGTCTGCAGACATCTGCATGTTCATTCATTACATCACAGACCCAAGTCAAACCAAACATTTATTTAAAATGCAATAACATGCAAAATTCAAATATTCCATAATGCCAAAAAAGGGCCTTAAAAATCTAAAAGTATTTCATCATAAAAGAATATGAAATACGTGATAAAAAAAAAAAAGTTTAAAACGTTAAAATGCACGTTAATCCTCTTAACGCTGATGTTCGTCATGAAGCAGAAAGTCTCTCTGCCAGGTGCAGATGAGCGCCGCCCTCTTGATGGGCCGGGTTTCCCGTACCCGCTCTGGCCCCTGCGGACCTACGGCCTCGCTTGGAGGGGGTCCTGTCCTCCTCCGCGGAGGCCATCAGCTTCCTCTTCCCAGAGGGGCCCGGGGTTCTGGGACTGTCGCTGGAGCTGCGGCTGGGGGTGACGTTGCCCCCCGTGTTCCCTCGACGCTTCCGTTTGCCCTCCACCAAGTTATCTGCAACCCGAACGCAGAATTCATATGATTATTGTACGTCTTTTGTTGCTTAGCAAATCTGGAGGCTGCAGGAAGGATCACGAGCTTCTGCCCCAGAGGCCTCGGCCTTCCTGGACGGCGGTCTCACCCAGGCTGATGTCAGAAGCCTTGGTGAGGGGAGTGGTCGGCTCATAGGGGCCCAGGCCATACTGCTCTCTCAGCCGGTTGCCCTGCTCCATGGACAGGATGACGGCCATCCTCCCGTACCACTTCCGCTGGCCATCTTTCTCTACGCAGTAGAAGAAATCGGAGCCTTCCGTCTTGTGACCTCTCACGACACCTGGCGGTCAATGAGAGGCAAGGAGAGTAAATCAACCCGAGGGCATCAGGAAATCGTTCTGGGTTCTCGACCATGGGACCTCTGCGCCGAGTTACCTGTGCTGAAGTACTCGTCCTCGGAGATCGCTGTGACCTCCGTCCCCAGGGGAATGGGGTCGCACAGCAGGATGTCCTTCCCCGGCACGTCACACTCGTAGCGGTCGTCAAAGAGCAGTCGGAAGCGGCCGGCTCCCGAGTCACGCATGATGCAGCCCGAGTAGAAGTAGCCGTTTGAGGACCACTTGGCCACGACGCGGAGGCCTACAAAGCTGCTGGAGCCAGCACTGCCCGTGCAGTCTGACGGGGCACCTGGGGAGTCGGGGACGCCGGGACTGTCTGCCGTGCGGCTGCGCACCCGCGTGAATGACTCATCCTCTGGGGAGGAAGTGAGGGCGGAGCCTTGTGCGCCGTCTCTGGTCAGATTCCCAGCAGCCCTGAGGGGCCACGGGGCAGGTCAGTAACAGTCAAGGTCAGAAAACCTCAGAGAGAAAAAGAAAATGCAAGAAACTAAAAAGCCCAGATTACACCTCCTGCAGTCAGGGTGACCTCACCTGCTAAGGGGCCCTCGGGTGGGGGGCCTGCCCCGACGGCCTCTTCCACGGGGTGTTAACGGGGTATGCGGTCGGGGGCCCTGGGCTCGCCCTCTGCCTTCTATCAACTCTGAGGCTCCTGGCCCCCAGGGGGCCCCCTGCTGGCCACTCATTTTCCGGGGGCTGGGGAAAAGACAGATTGAGACAGCGCTCTCTGAGACGCACCTTACTTCAGAAATCAGGATTCAATCAAATTTGACCTAGAGATGATCAAGTTCATTAAGGTGATGGGGGTGGGGGTCACATTACGAAAGGGGTTTTGCGCAGGATCCCACCTGAGGGATTTGGCCCCACGACCCGGGGGCACGACGAAATCAGTCTGTCTCCCAGGGCCCGCCCCCACGCTGCTTGTTCCACTGGAGCTGTGCTGCAGGCTAGACGCCTTGGAGGACAGGGAGCTCACATCGGCCAGGTCGCCAGAGGTCATCGAGCTGCCGGTGCGCGATGGAGACACGTCGTTCTCCACCACACGGCAGTCCACCAGAGGCTCCTCCAACTCCTGAGGACCCGCCCAGGGTAAGAGAGGACGAGGCGGGGGTCACACACACCGATTAGCCACGCAGCTAGCAGAGATTCTGAGGACCGTTACTTTTTAAGCAGTAGGCGTGAGGACAGTCTTGACCCCCACCTCTGTGACCTTGCGGTTGACCTCCTGGCCGTTCTCGTAGTACACGTCTGTGATGATGCGCGTGACGGTGGTGCGGACTTCGCGGATGGTGCGTACGTGCCTGCGGACCGCCTGTCCGTGTGGGGGCCTCGGGGGCGTCTCTGGCTCGCCCTGTCCAGCCACATGGAATGCACGTCACAATCAGATGGGTGAGTGTCAGCCCTCAGTCCCGCCCACAAAATAAGCCAACTGGATGGGTTCGTATCACTCACCTGCGCGGTCGGGAACTGTGGCTCTAGGGTCTCAAAGCTGGTCTGCTGGGACACAGCTCTCTGGCGAAGCTGGAATGGGGGAGAGGGGAGTTCAGTCGGTGCGTAACCTGAAGTCCCCTCACACCCCAGTCCTCCACTGTCCCAGGCCCTTACTCTGCTGGGCAGCCCAGGCGAGGTGTCAAAGCTAGTCTGCTGGGACACGGCTCTCCGCCCTGGGAGCGTTCTGCTGGTTTCCACACCGGGTGTCTCGCCCCCTTCAGGCCTGCGTGGGCTGGATGGTCCCACGGCACCCCTGGACTTGCCGGGAGGTTCTTCTTCCCGGGCCTCGCCTCTGGCCGCTTCCGACGGCCTCGGTCCATCCTGCTGAGAGCGGGGGGACAGGTCCCCCGGCCGGCTGGGCTCCGGGACGGCGCCACACCTGGGCAAACTCTTGGGCTTCTGAGCAAGAAGACCCGGGACATCCCGCTCCGAGTCACTCGTCTGGGAGAGCGGCGAGTTAAACAGGTCACCCCTGCCAGAAAACGAGTAACTCGTCAGTACAGCGTGCTGCAAACCTCATGTTGAAGGACACCTCTGCAGTGACCTTGGCGCGACCTTGCGGCACGCTGCCATCTTCTCAGTAGAGGCAGCTACAGGAGCTGCACAGTCTGCTCTATCCATTCCCTGCAATTAGGTCAAACAAGAGCCACCCACCAGCACTAGTGAGGGGGGAGCCCCTCCAGAACCTACTTAGAGCCTTCTAAAGATATGGTGCCCCATGGGTCTGTCTAAAATGATATATATTTATATACACACACAGAGCCACTACTACCAAGGTCACAGCTGTAGAAGGAGTCTGACATCAGGAGGACAACGTTCCTGACATCCTCAAATGATAAGGTCTCCACCTGGGATAATCAAATCAACTCAGATTTAGTGTCATGCCATCCATATACGGGTATAGAGTGGGACAAAATTAGCACTGCCCCAAGACCACGGCGCGATATACAGACAGCAGCTGCCAACAGCAAGTGACAAGGGGAGGGTTTTCACAGGACTTAAAGTGCAAAAACACAGAACAGTGTGAAACAGGGGGGCTGGACACAAGGGTGTATATACATAGTGCAAAGTGTACGCAAGCACAGCAGCATAAAATGGCGAAACACAGCAGAACAGAAGAGTGGAACTAGATAAAAAATACATTGAAGCAGGTGTCCCCCCGAAATGAAGTCATCTAAAAATTACAGGCTTGCTGTGGTTTAAAGGATTATAAACCGTTAAGGCTGCAAGGTCAACGATAAAATCTTTACATTGGTTTAAAAAAAATGTAATTTCTGAATGAGGTTTTAAAATGAATAACCAGCAGGGAGCGCTGTAGTGCAGATAAAACGATGCAGAGTCATTCTGTGATTGTCAGCTGGGAGCAGGCAGGCTGATTGGCACGTAGCCCTGCTGGGCATTACCTGGTGGGAGTGCTGGGCTCACTGGGTAGGGCCTCCACCTGCCTCCGCACCTCACAAACCCGGCTGAACACCGACGGGCTCGGTAGGGGGCTGCGACAGAGACATTGGGGTCACCGAAAAACATCCCACACGTGTGAATGCCCCTGATTGACCCAAAGCCTTCTGGGAAATGATTTAAGCGTATCGATTGCGGTTATTTTCCGAGGGATGGCTCTCTGTCACGACTTACGACATTAGAGGAGAAAAATGACTTGTCACCCTGGAAACAAGGAGTCCAAGCGTGAACGTCTTCCCAGCTGCCGTGATTCAGCAGCCACACTGAGCAGCCAAACAGAAATGAGACCCTATATAAATAAGCAGCCTTGCATAGCAACTGCTGTGCGTTACCTGGTTACGGCCTTGACGACGGTGGTAACCTTGGAAACGGAGCCTTCATCGTTTGATAGCGCCGGTTCTGAGAGAAAAAAAAAATTGACAACAAGCAGTTTTAACAAATGACATAAAATGGCAGAGTAACCGATTTTAATACCCAGTGTTTAAGGTGGAAAAATAAATAAAAGCTGGTCTTTCAGTGGCTTTATCCTAGAATTTCTTGCAGGTTTGGGGGGTGGGGGGGGGCCTGTTCTTACTCTGCAGGCTGAATCGCTCGGACCCGGAGCTCGTCTCCTCCACCGGGGTCACCAGCTTCATCCTCAAACTCAGCTTGCCATTATGCTCTGATTCGCCCGGGTTAGCGGAGTCGTTTTTGTCATCCTCTCCGCCGTCCTCCACCATAATCTCGCTGGCTGCCATGGCGACCTCTGCGGCAACATTACCCGGCAACCGCTCAGAAAAGGGGCTCATTTCTGAAGAAGAAGAAGTGGGGTCAGGAAAAAAATTTAAAGGGGGGGGGGGTACACAACCGAGGGTGGTGTGGGAGGGCCTACCGATAGGCGTGCTGTGGCGGGGGGTCTGCTTCAGCTGGCTAATGAACGGAGGGGTCGCCGTAGTTACCGGGCAAATTAATTCCCCCTCTTTGGGAAGAGTGAAGTGAAATGGGATTTCTGAGGGAGGAAAAACAGGAGACGCCTTAGAGACGGAGTGGGTCCATAAGCATGACTTTCAAGCACCTATGCAGATGAGGTACCTCCGGAGGTGTCGCTTGGGGTCCCGCTGCCGGAGACTGGTGCCACACCCCCGTCAGACACCACACCGTGTTTCGCTGCCTCTTTAGGCCCTGAGCTTTCGGGGGCATCCACGCCATTTGTGGTGGACACTGGCTTCTTTTCAGCCATGTTTTCCAGCTGCCCGGGTTCCAGGGGGCTCCCGCTCTCAGACAGGGGACGGCCCTCGTCGGACGGCGACGTCGTGACCGTTTCGATCTGTCGGGACTCATCCCCGCCCTCACTGCCACCATGACACCCCCCCTCACCCACGGAGGTCGAGGCCTCCATGGGGGCGCCCTGCTCCTCACGTTCAAGGTGGTCATCTTCCTCCATCGGTTCAGGGGAGAGCACCTGGCTTTGGGACAGGGCCAGGCAGAGGTCCCCTTCGGCCACCTCATTCATGCCCTCGTCTTGCCCAGGACGGCCGGCCTCAGACCCCGACTCGCATGCCTCTGAACCCCTCAGCTGAACCTCCATCACCATGTCTTCTGCCTCCACGTCCCGGGTCTGCTCATTCGGGAGCATGGACTGCGACTGAGTCTGTGACTGAGTGGCCAATCTGCAGTCCCTGTGCGCTGCCCCCACGGGGCTCTGCACTGGAGGGTCACTTGCCGTCAGGTCAATAACTTCCGCTTTTTGCGATGGGGTGCCTTCGCCGCCGTTTTGGGAGCAGGCCGTGTCTCGAGCCTGCGACTCACCAGCTGTCGTCAAGCCAATGGGTTCTGTGACGACCTTGCCATCGGGCCCGTCCGTCTCCGAGGGCGGTTCCTGCGTGTGGTTGCCCACAGGGCTCCTCGTTTCCTCGCCGTCGAGCCTGATCACGTCAGGCGCTGTGGTACCGTCCAACTGACTATCACGATTCGGCTGATGTGCCGGAGGATCTCTGGCTTCGTCCCGCTGGCTGTGGCACTCAGAGACGTCCATGCCGGGAGTAGACCCAACAACCCCTAGGGGCTCCTCTATTTGGGTGGCCTGACTGTCCTCCAGCTGCTCCCCCTGCAGTTCCGGCACCGGCTGAAGAAGGGCGCTGCTGTCGCTGTTTGTAGACAGCTCCAGCTGCAAGATTGGTTGTGAGTGCCCGGCCACGGTGGTTTGCTGTTGGCTGGGCGCTGCCTCAGCTGTTGCCGAGGAAACCTTCTCTACTAGCGGCTCGGTCTCCGTGTGGCTTTTCCCATCTTCCTGGCTCAGTGTTGGAACAAACACATCCTGTTTATAAAAAGAACACCCACATTTTCATCTCTTATAGGATTCAAAACAGGGCTGGCACTGCTAGCATTGGTTAAGAAAAAGAATCTACAACCCAGAAGCTGCTGGTTCAAACCCCAGAAGGGGGTCCTCTGGAGGATGTTCAGGAAGACTAGTACACAGATCTCCTCTAATGGAACCATAAAACCGGATAAAAGCATAAGAAAATGTGATTATGATACGTACATGTGAAAAGTCAGGCTGGGTTGGCAGAGAAAGGCTTTTTTCCAGCACAAAGCCCGGGGAATTCTGGGACAGAGGTGTGGATGCGGCCGGACCCGGCCTGGAAATGGCCCGGGACTGGGAAGGGGGCCCATCCATCTCCATGGGCTCTTCCTCTCGGTGACGGGGCCGGCTGGGCTCATCCAGAGGGAGTGATGTGTCCATCGGTTCCTCGACAGCTGTGAGAATCACAAAAGACGCGTCTGGCTCGACTTGGAGATGGCCAGAGATGCATGCAGTCACCCTCATGCCCGTTTTTGTCACAAAATTCCCGCCCACCACACACACCCGGCAGAGAGACCAGCAGCCGGCCAGCGCATACAACCTACATGAGGCAAGGCAAAAGGACTCAGCTGGGTAGGCCCCCCACCCCTGGTGAAAGAATGCGATGGACTGTCACAACTGAGCATCACTTATATGAGAACCCACCCCCGTTGCGGAGAGACATTCTCCCCCCATAACAATGATGAATTACCTTCATCTTGTGCTGTGGGTGAGTTGGGCACAATTAGAGGCGTCTGACTCAAACCGTCCTGAGTAGGAGCCACAAATTCCACAGAGCTCCTGAGAGAGAGAGAGAACGAGAGAGAGAGAGCGAGAGAGAGACAGACAGACAGAACAACCGCAATGGTGAAAATGTGGTCACTGCAGTATCACTTCCTGTTTTTTTTTTCCATGCCCCAGCTTGCCAGTGGAGCAGCTGGCGTCTATCTTACTGGGAGAGGCTCTCCTGCACCAGAGTGCCCTGGCCTGACAGATGCAAAAGGTGCAGGCTGTTTGCTGGGGTTGCCGTTGGTAGGAGACAGAGCCCTGCCTCGGGTACTGTGCTGTCTACTCCGGCAGCGTCTGGCAGAGAAACAGAGGGGGGTGTGATTTAGGGGGAAAAAAAAAGACCGCTTCTGTCCCAGTCGGAGCAGAATTCACCAGAAGGGCAGAATCACACATACCCCCCCTCTCCGTCTCGAACATGTCATCCTGGGAAGATGGCACGTCAGAGTCGTCCTCCGGTTTCTGGGCCCGATGGATCCCCTGGGGCTCTGAGCCCTGAGCGTGCAGTGGCTCTTGGAGGCTCCTTGTCTTCCCCTCTGCAGAGCTGGAGCTCACCTCCAACCTGGACGAGCATGGAAAGAACATGTTCGCGGGCCAGAAACACCCGGTCCCCCCTAGGGAATGACCGGCACCACACCTACAAAAGCTGACGCTGTGGAGTGTACAAAAAAATAAAGACACTATAAAGCCTTTATCAGAGCAGGAGGGAACACAGAAATGCAGGCTTTGTACAGGATGTACAGGACAAGCAAGGACAGGAGGGAGAGAGACAGGAGACGAGGTTACCGTCTGGACGCGCCGCCCTGGTCATCTGCGACGTGACCCTCGGCACGGCTTTGCTCTGCTCCTTAACACAGTTTAGCAAGGAAAACGGAGTGAGCGAGTCGGCCGGGTTCAGCGGCATTGACAGGGAGAACGGGAGAAGTGGCACCTCGCTAGCCGAGCCCATACCTTCCAGCGCAGGCCCCTGGACGTCTCCATCGGGCCGCCCAGCCCCAGGGGCATCCACGTCCAGCCCAACATCGACTGTCTGAGAGGCCGACAGCTCGAGGAAGCCGATACGATCCCCACCTAAAGGTGTGTGCACGCATGCACACACCACATTAGGTATCTATTATTGCGGAGGCTCTCCATTCATTTCTATAGACACAACCCTAATCCCAACAATGACAACCTTACCCCTTACCCCTTACCCCTGGCCCCTACACAGCCCTAACCTTAACCATGAGTAACCAAACAAAATATGACTTTTGACAGTTTCTGGCAATGTCCCTACAAGGTCAAAATAACAGCTTTTTATCACTTTGTAGGGACATTTGATCACCACAATATAATATACACACATGAGCCCCCCCCTCCAAAAGTACACTCTTCAAGCATCGCCTGGCCAACGTTGCAACCAATCACAGCTTCACAGGAAGTAAGAACACAGAAGCATGTAAGAGGCCTTTGTACACTGGTTCCCCTGAATAACTCAATCGTCATTGTTAATTGGGTGTTTTAGCTTCTATCGGATCTGACAGTTAATAGATTTGAGCATAATGGAATGGAAGGTCCGAGAGTCCTACCTACCTTCTGACTGGACACAGTGTGTGGTGGAGTCTGCCCCACTCTCCATATCCATGCGCTCCTCTGACTGCTTGCCGTTGGCGGCTGGCTGATCTCTGAGAGAGAGAAAGAGCGAGAGAGAGTGAGAGAGAGCAAGAGAGAGCGAGAGAGAGAGAGAGAGAGAGAGAGAGAGAAAGCTCAGATCCCTTCAGGTCTGCTGACTACGCCACCCCCTCCCCGCAACTAAATTCAAAATTCAGTCAAGTTTAATTATCATCCGGCAAAGGAAAATAACAACCCTGGAGCAGGGCTTTTCTGCAACTCTAGACTCTTTGCTACACTGTAGACTGTTTACCTCGCGTCTAATTCAGCGGAATTAAAAATGTGACAGGCAGAGCCAACAGCCGCGTAGCTCTTCAGTTACTGAAAGCTTCCACCATGTGACACCATGTGTTTGCGTCCCAACTGGGGGAATCGCGCACAGTGACACCAGTGACTGCGCCTGTGCCCGTGATTTAGGGGGAGCAGGACGCTGTGTCTGGCACAGAACAGCCTAAGGAGCGACTGCATGGGATTTGTCAGGAAATTTCCCCAACTACGAACAGCTTACGAATGTTTATTGGGAGATTAAGTACTCGGGGTTTAAGTCCTGTACAACAGCAGAGGGATAATAAAACACCAAGCTGCTTAATTTCCTGGCATGCACAGTGACGCGCGCTGACCTTTTCTGATTGGTGGGTAGAGGAACTTCAAGAACCTGACTAGCCTCCTGAGCAGAGGACGACTCCATTGTGGCTGAAAAAAAGAAGCATATCAGAAAAGGATCCCCACAGTGAAAATGAGAAGGATCTCATTGACAGAGAGGATCTGCTTCCCACCTGGGCTGGATGGCCTGTTGCTCTGTGCCACAGCTGATTGGCTGTCGATCTGCGAACACCTGCCACCAGCAGGTGAAGATATCAGCTCCTGATCACAACAAAATCGATGCCAGACAGCAGTCAGACAGGCATGTGAGAGACCTGAAAAGCTAGGGGCATGCACAGAAGGCTTCAGTATACATACCTTAAAAACACACATACAACACACTATTAACACATCTACTGTGACTTCAAAGATAATCAATCCCACTCCATCCATTTTTCTTAACTTATTATATAATGTAGAATTACAACAAGCCCGAGGGTAACCACAGGCACGTTACATGGGGTGTAGATGACAGACATTTTTATGCAATTAGGGGTTAAAGGTCAATTCATACTTCATTTTTCCGCGCGCGCTTATGAACCGCGCAAAGGGTGAGTGACGTAAATATCATCATCAGAGGTGTCCGACGGACTGTGTGCACGCAGTCCAGATTTTTATGTCTGGTGGACATTATGTGTGTTGACTGTGCATGTGCAAGGAAACTGACTAGGTGTTTCCAGTAGGTGGCAGCACTAACTTTCACACAGCAGAGGTCAATATAAAAAAAAAAAAAAGAACAACAGTTGTCATTGTCATGGTGAGTAGCTATATGAGGAGGTCCCGGCCTAGTAACTTATAAACTATTCATAAAAGTTTACCTATTTCACTACCCTGCTTGCTTTTGTTTGTTACATCTGCCCTCTGCTGGTCTGGTGGAGTATCACTGCTGTACACATGCTAGCATTTTTATTTTAACTTTACTGAAGGGAAACATGCAAGAATTCCAATGTACCTGTACTTCTGTACCTCTGCAAATGGCACATAAAGTTTCAGTACAATTCAAACCATCTACATCCATGGACAAAGGTAGTACGTACACAACTGTGTGTGTGTATGACCATGTGCGGCTTGTAAGCGTACAGGGAAAAGTGGCATATAAAATGATCTGCAGCATACGATAGTTTTGTCTCACAAACACAGCTTTCAGGATGTATGTCAGTACTGTTATGGACTGGCTCTCGTCAGCCGACTAACCAACCAAAACAGGGCTGTGGGAGGTGGGCTGCAGGCTGGAAAGGCGACGGGTCAGCAGAGCACGATAGCTGCTGTCCGGGTCCTCCTCTAGGGTGGCGCTGTCCGGTTGGGAATCCTCCACAATTAGGCAGGGGTTGTCCAGCTGGGAGAGCTCGGGCTCCAGCTCACTTCCTCCCGGATCCATGCGGATGTGACTGGCAGCAGAAGTTCTGCCGGCTGCTATCAGCTGACACCGCCGTGGGAAACCTGTGATCGCAAGCGAGAGGGAGAGACACTTCAAAAGAAGAACTAAGGCAGAGGACTTTCTCTAAAAATAACCCAGCCCCAGTAAGGCCAGCCTTTCCTTCTCCCAAGAGCTGTGTCTGGGTTGGCCAGTACTGTAAACCAACACCTACTGAGACACCCCCAAACAACAGGATTTGAGAATGAGTGCAGCCTATTGTTTTGGTTGCAGGATTCCCACTTCGATTGAACTTAATGATTTCATTCTCAACCGGCATCGCAATCACAGTGTTTTTTCCCCCAACTAATAAAAATATTTTTCTTGAAATCGGCGCACCCCCGGGCACTGACATCGGTTCACCAGCCTCGTTAACACTAAAAACCACCCTGCCCATATTCAAAACAACAATAACACGAGGGACTTAACTTGCGCAGCGACAATTAATCACACCAACTAACATGGCGCTTAATAAACAGTCAGTGCAGCTTTCACTTCGGCATGCATCAGGAAGTGGGATGACCTGTTTACCAACCAAGTCACGTAGACGTTTGCAACCCAAATGCATGTATAAAATGAAAAGAACACCAAAACCAATGTGGAAAGCAAGTTACGGATATGTCCTGTATAAATGAGCGAACTTACTACATGCATCTAAAAATATGCGACCTCCACCATACCTGTACAAATAAGCTACATGAATTCCTGGTACAACTATCCTCCCCCCTCCCCCCAGGCATTTAGCTAACTATTCAGCTAACGCGACATAGAACAGTCACAAACTCGCTCACACATACGCCAAACCCCCATCAGCATAACCTCCCCGTCCGCAATGGTGTTGTCCACCAATGCCTGGACGACTGATCTTGCCACAAACACTTAAGAGAGACATACTGATATCGAGCAGTTATTTTACATTTTCATAGTCTGTGGCTTGCAAAAACTCCCTAACTGCACGAGCCAGTCAGTTGGATAACAGATTCTGAGCAGAGTAAGCCACCCCAATGCATACCAAGTCCATTCCATTAGGGGAAAAAACAATCGCTGCATCGCCAACTACATACATGCGACCTCAACCTCCATGTTTTACCTTTCACTGTCTTCGCGGCAAACGAGTCCAGCACCGCGCACTGTGATAGGCCGCGGCTCCAGGCTCCTACGCGTCACAAAAACTTCCTCGCATTCTGATTGGCTGCCGTCTGGAAAAACTCTCGCGTTGATTGGCTTGGGACGGAACCCCATTCACCAGCAGGGGCGCAGGTTCACGTTTCTAAGTCCGACTATTCCGAGCGGAACAATAGAGAAGGAAACATTGTACTTTATTTTCCTGACCCTATCATCCAGCTCTATATACCTTCATTTTTCACTGATACCGAACGAATTCCGTATGTTATGCATTTTATTCCTCGTCTGCTGATATAGCCAAATTCGCTCCTACTCCCGGAAATCCAAGTATCTTCTATAACATAAATGCTAATTAAAGTTAATGCACTGTCAATTAAGCCTTAAAAATTCAGATCCGTATATGAGGACGGTTTAGTACACAAGGATTATTACAATGCTAGTAGGTTCTGTAGGATGTAGTATCACCAAAAAATCATCATCCTAACAAAATTGACAAAAAAAAAGATTTATGGGGTAATTATATTATCGTGGTAATGGTAATGCTCGGTGAAGCATAACATAATAATAAATTCAAGGTAGATAACCGTGTCTGTGTGATGACACGTATCACATAGCTGCACTAAAATTGTTCAATCATTCGCTTTTCCTCAGATTATAGCAAGAACCATGCACTTTAGTACTATATGTTACTATGGCAACATATCTTGGATCTACTCAGTTTTTTTCATACGTTCTTCAAATACAATGGAAATACATCATTAAGCCAACCATGAAAAGGCTATGCACTGGTTTTGCAGATAATGCTGAAAAAATGGATTCTTTAACATAAAACACTTGTTTTTTTCGACTACTAGATAACCCAGGAGCAAACTGCACACTTACTTTTTATACAAATATTTATTTTAAATATGCTACCTACAGATGGTACAAAACATTTCTTTAGTTAATGCAATATAACTCTATATTATTTGTTCTATCGTTAAAATGATATGTGTAAATTTAAATATATATTTTTTAAATCATTCATTTAATGAGTATTTACAATTTAATAAACTAACAACTCCTGAAACCCTGTCCAGGATAATTGGTTAGAAGATGGATGGAGGGATGGATGGATGGATGGACTAACTAATATAAATGCAGATGTGAATAGGCCTACATATAACAATGCTCAAAAGTATAGTATGGATGTCAATATAGATATTAAAAGTCAGTAGTTAAAGCCACTCGTTCTTAAATATTATAAATATAAAATTCAGCTTCACCAAACAAGGGCAACATCTGGGCAAATATTTGAAACTGAACAGAACAAATAAGCAAAATACTTTCTCACTAAATTAAAGAATCCTATAGCAAAAATACAAACGGTGCAGAAAACGAATATCCTCATGAGGTATGTGAGCAACAGCGGTGCTTTGAAAGTGAATATGAGATAACGAAGGTGACGGATCGCCTTCCTTTTTGTATAACAGCCAGTCAACAGAGAGATGATAGATGATTGTTAACATCATCGATGCGGACCGCATACTAATGAGCAGCTACACCTGGACTCATCATAAAATCCAAATAATTGTGGCTCCAAATTCGTATGAAGTCTTGGAACCACTGGAATCGATTATATAATTTAGAAAAACAAGCCTTCGAAAAAATGAGACGAGGCGTGGGCGAGGTAACTCCGGGTCGCCACCCTTTGCTTCAGCCTCCAGTCCTTGAAAAATATCAAAGTTCATGTCAGTGTGGTTTTACGTGCGTGGTGCCCCCAGTATTACCTCCAACCATGTTTACATCTTTGAGCCACCCTTTTTACAGGAAAGAAAATATAGGGGGTTGGGTGGAGGGTGGGGGTAAAATCCAGGGAAATTGGCACAAATCGTTACTTAAGACCACATCATAAACATGAGTCAGCTGCCCAGCGCAACTATACTAACAATGCAATTTTGCTACCGTCTGTGCTTCCATTCTGAGCACTGCGAACAAGTTTACCTCACGCCCAAAAACATAGACCTGACCTGCTTGAACAAGAGGATACATTTAAAAACTATGCGTGTGATGGAGCGCACAGTATGAAAGGCATACAGTGCATCCTATCCATGTATCCATACAGTCATTAGGCTACTGGAAACAGACTTCGTCTATGTAGTTGAAACCCAGATCATGAAATGCGCAGCGGATAAAAGAAGGAGAACATCGCTTTTATAGGCGAATCAATTTGAAATCGCACTCGTCCTTGAAAATAAATCCGAATAAACCTTTAAACAATCAAACGGCAATAAGCAAATATTCATCTAAACATGATCGCTTTGCTTACCTTCAAAAAAAGTTAATATCGCTTTTACCAGAGTCGGTTATAGTTCCTCCAGTGCAGATTGTTACTTTAATACAATGTCTGTATTAATTTTGCTTCCCGGTTGCAACTGGCTTTAGCAGCAGAGCCTTCAATTTGTCTCTCTCTCTCTGCCGTCTCTCTCTCCCTCCTAGCTACTCCTGGGTGTGGGATACATGAGAGCCACTTAAAGATGCAATGGCATTTTTTGATGTGTGAGTATGCGGCTGCCTTGTTCATAATAGGCCGTATGGTGTCACGTCTTGCAAATTCTAGATTCATTGTGAGGAAGGACAGCCAACAGACCTAAGAGAAACGAGACCCAGGCGGTATAAACTCTGAAATGTATTCGGAAATGTTGGCCTTTTCTGTGTACAGTTGCATGGTTTTCGCTGCGTGGATTTATATAAAACCGTATTTTATTATTCGGAAAATCAATTGTTGGTTTCCAATTAACATATAAATGAGGCGTTGTCTCATCCCTACATATATCAGAAAAGATCAACGTCGATTTCAGTTTTTATTTACTTATTATTAGGACCGCTCAGAAGCTAAGGCCACATACAAAACATAAAAGCCTGCTACATTATTTGATCTTCTTTTGTCCAATAATGGAGATTTGTGAGCCACTGTTTTGCCTGTGCAGTGAAACGAAGTACCCTTTAGAACGACATTACTGAAATAATAAATAATGATTTTAAACATCATATAGCTAAGATTTAAATGTATAGTATAAAACCACCGAATCTGAATAACCTAAATAAATGTTTTGCGAACCTTCCATACATGATATAATCTGTGAGGTTGCTATGGTGACAGAGGCATCCCTTTGTTGTTACCAAGGATCTTTATGAATTATGGCATTAAATGGTTTAGTGCTCAAACTTTTTACCATTCTCAGTAGGTGTTTTAATAATAACTTACAGGATCCAAAAAATAACATTACTAGATGAAAATTCAAGATAATTTTGAGTATTATTAACTGTAAATTAATTTCGACTGGAATACCCCAGATTGTTTTGTTAGTTCGAAAAGTAATATTATGTGTAATACTTTTAAATAAAATAAAATCATATGAAAATGAATATGAAAAGCCCTTGACGAAATATGATGTCATTGAGCAAGTCAAACTGAATTTTCAACAATATCTGGCCAGTAAATTAAGTCACTTGACTATGCACAACTACAGCTCTCTGGCTACAAAATAGATTCTCTTATCCCAACAATATGTTGCTGTCCACATGCTTACATTTCATTATGTATCTTATAATATTGATTTAACATACTATAATTAACACTTATGCATGGTATTGTAAATAATAACGCCATCTGTTTTTGTGAACAGCGCCATGACTCCTGTCGGGATAAGTAGCGAACATGGATAACAGCTGTAACATTGTAACATTTAAAATTATGGAATTTCTCATACAGGTATCTATCTATCTATCTATCTATCTATCTATCTATCTATCTATCTATCTATCTATCTATCTATCGTTCTAAATAGTCGTATTTTTAATCATTT
>JAAGVU020000008.1:5794968-5818909 GCA_011763525.2 Mormyrus iriodes | reverse complement strand
TATCTATCTATCTATCTATCTATCTATCTATCTATCTATCTATCTATCGTTCTAAATAGTCGTATTTTTAATCATTTATTAACAATTGTGATTGCAAACCAGCAGAATGAGGCATGTAATTTAACATGCGGCCAAATATCACAGAATGAAATTCTAAGACTTTCACGATGTTACCAATCCTTTCATTGACCATAATGTAGAATCACAAAGAGCCTGGAGCTGATCCCAGGAGGCATCGGGAACAAGGCAGGAGACACCCTGTCTGGGATGGCATCCATCCGAGAACACACACTCACGCACGCAAAAAAAAGGGCATTTTCCAAACACTAATTCATCTAAACCGCATGTCTATAGAAGCATTGACAGAAGCCCAGCCAAACATGTGGAGAGCCTGCAGATTCCCTGCACAGTGCTGGGGGCCCACAGCCCTGGAGGATGATGCCACAGTGTGATCCAATGAGCTACCCTTCAAACATTATCACCTTTGAAATAATTTTAGGTTTTAACTTGTCTGCCGGTCACTAGACGACTGAAAGAGCACAAATTGTTTAGCATACAGCCAGGGCTGTTGGAAGAGCATGGATAACAGATTCAGGGGGCCCAGCACTTTGTATGGGCCCCAGAATCCCCCCCCCCACTCAGCCAAATCAACTGAGCGATTGAAAGCGCCATCCCGAGTCCAGGACCCAAGGCAACATTTTCTCAGGGAGCCCAGGATGTCTAACTATTCCCCTGCATACAGCAAATAACTTGTTCAAGATGCTATCTCCTTTTACCAGGTATTTATTCTGGCAATCATGAACATACCCTCCCAACGAGCGGGCCCAGCTCAACCTTTTCAAAGGCCCTAGGCAAAGCTTTGCTTAGGGGGTCCCCCTGCCAAGTAAGGTGATGATCCTTTCACTTCCTCCGCAGCTCAGGTAATTCGAAGATCTTAGGTAACTGCCTGCTCTGCCCATTGCTGAGTGTAGTGTAAGAGACCTTAACCACTGCTGATTATCTGGCCACAAACACTGTGGAAAACATGGTGCGTTATATGAGCTGGATTTTTATGTTCATGCATCTGCATATTGCACCGTTACAAACTGAGGTCTATGGAAGAATGAGGTCCAGTCCAACGCAGCAAATTAGCAGCGTTATGGATTTGATCTGATTAACAAAAGATGCTTGACAGTTTGGTTTGTCATACGGTTCTACAATATATTCGCTGGATGGTTTTTAGTTTCTTTGAAAATAATTTTCAAAAGATTCATGCATAAATTTAAATGATCTGCTTAAAATTTCGCAGGAAATAGATATCCAAAGTTCGACGTTTTTCCAGCAGGTGGCAGTAGATCGTCTTGTGAGCTTTCAAGAGTGCTGACTCACTGAGGCAAGCAATGGATGCAGAGAAAACGCAGCAGTGTAGATGAGGAGGAGCCAATATGATCGATTACACATAATTAAGGTGCAGACACAGCTGCCTCGCATTCACAAGCAGCCAATGAAACGCTTTAAATGAATTCAGGGGCGGGGCCGAGAATCTCACCAGATCTAATTAAAAAACAATTTGTACGTGAGGTCCCACCCTTTCACTGTTCTGCTCAAGGTTTATCGTAAATATTTCTATTTTATTAGCTGCATTTTGTAAGCTCCTTGAATATGCTTATAAATGTACATTACTTTCACTTTTCAGAAATATTAGATATCGGCAACCCAGAGTTATAATACATTTACATTACACAATGCTTCTATGATCGCTTTTTTCGAGGGACACGTTACAGAAATCTTTGTAGGCCTGTTTGCTAGGAAGAATAAGACCCTTTGTTCCTTGGGGTGTAACCCTGGTGAAACATAACATGCAAAACTCATTTAAAAATGCATACAAAAGTATGCAAAAAATACATTTTAAGTACAGTGTCTATTGTTCTATTATATGGATTTTTATATAGATTTCTGTCATACCTGTATTTCTTGTTTCTTACCCGTTATCTAATATTAAGCCATATCATATAACAGGGCCCATCCTTCATATCAAATCTAGCCAACTGGGTATTCACTAAGCTGTTTATTTTTTGTAGCCGTAATTGCTTTATTATTATTTTCTGTTCGTCTTCTGTTATTTATAGCCTCGCCTTCCTTGCTTTCCCCTCTCTGTCTTGGGCTCTGTCTTTATAATTCCTCTTTTTCTCGCCTTTCCCCTCAATCTTGGATAATCGCCCGGACTTTGCCGCCTGCTGCAGTGCAGATACGATCTCCAGGGAACGCGAGCCAGCGTCAGATCGCTCCTACGTCTCCCATAAAAGCCAAAGACGGTGACATTCCTATGTCTCGCGTTTCAGCTTTCAATAAACAGCTTTTCTGCCTCGTCATTCAGAAAGTACTACTGGAAACGTTTTTTAGACCAGCAGTATAGCATTGCTATTCTGCATAACACGACATGACTTACAGATAAAATATAAACCCTGTGTACTTTATATAGCATGTTTTGCTGAGTGTAGCTGGTACTTTTTCACTTTGACATTCATAACACAATACTAGTATACCATTGCTATTTCTTTAACTTGGCAAGCTTATATACATCGAATTGTGTTATAGTGCAGAATCAACATGAGCACGTCACTGGGTCGTAACTGCAAAAAAAAAAATTTAAACAAAACACACTGTTTTACTCATATATTCACACGATATTTATATGTTATAGGAGGAATAAGAGTGCGATGGTCAGTTTGCACACATAATAAAAGCATATCGAGGGTTTAGTCCTGCATCAGCTGCTTGGGAAAGAATCTAAGATGGGGGCAAAATAATTTCGTCAGGCTCATATAAAAAATGCAGAAACTAAGCAGAAGAACACGTTGAAGTTGTAGCTCGTCCGGCTGCTGGTCTGGACTTGACCAGCTTGTCTCAGGATTACACAGATTTCGGCAGGCGAGGCGACTACAGCGGAGAGTTCCTTATCAAATAAGGTCCCGCTAATGCGTCACTAATGCAATACTGTCGCACGTCTTGCAGCGATGGCAAGTAGGCTGTGGGATTTTGTGCTGACTGCACTGTAACTATGCCTGTGCATGTTATTGTCTACATTACAATGCACATATGTATAAATTCATTTTAATAAAATAATTCTATAATTAATTTTGCAGTTTCAGTTTTCCACAACTTATTCTGCCACCTTATTTCTGAACATATTTCAACATCTTTTATGTATCAGTTATCAGTAGTGAAGTGAATGCGTGTCATTCTTATTACTGACTATGGTATAGGTGGATATACATCTATATTATCTGGTTGTCGTTCCATGAAAAATGATTGAAATGTTATTTTTAATTGGTAACACCAGCAGAATTTTTTAAAAAATATTGTAGAAATATTTGGTGTGTATTTGAAAACTCAAAATGATTATTGTCATATCGCCAAAAGTTAACTATCTATATTTGGATTGGTGGACACGCCGATTTCCAAACACCCCTCCAGTAGGCACCAATTGGCCGGCCTCCTCGATCCTTAGCCAATCACAAAGGCCAAATGGTCCCAAACTTTATCATCGTGCCACTCCCAGGTTCGCAGTGCTCGTGGCAGAAGTTGTCATGGAAATAGAAGAGGATCCAGCGTCCTTCCGCGGAGATGTTGCCATGGAGATCCCAACCCGGGATACGCTGGCTGTAGCGGTGCAAGGCGCGACCAGCGGGGATCTGGAGCCCGAAGAGCGGAGAGGGGTTGTTCAGCACCTCGGACAGCACCTGAATAAGGGAGCACCTTTCTGTCAGCGGAGTTACTACATGCTGATTGTCATCGGGGAGATCGCGACGGAGCACCAGCTCCGAGCTGTCAGAGAGCACATTGAACTGGGTGAGAGACTTTCCCTCCGGCACCACTGAAACATACCCGTAGGGATATCTAAGAACAGAAACCGCACATGGCAGCTGATAGCACGTGTATTCAAGGATGTACTGCAGTACAAAACCAGAAAAAATGACAATCATATGAACACAGCTCACGGTCTTCACATCATACGTACTTATTTTTTAAGAATAAATAAGTCGCAGTCGTATTAAATTCTGAAAATGTAACAGTACGTAAGATAAACAGAAGAATTAATAAGTGACAATCGGCTGGAACAAACAGTACCACATCAGTCAAAAATGAAAGGATCCTAGCATCATTCGTTATAACTACTATTTAAGTTGTCAATTAACACGCACGCTGTAGTAAAAGCGACGCCACCTCGCTTGTGTCGGGTTTTGTTACAGGAAGTTATAACTACATGCATGTATGGCGATGGAGCTATTGCAGTGGCTCTGGCGTAATTCCCGGACTTGTTAAAAATGCGTACTGCGTCGTCACTGGACACCTTCACCCATCCATACGCTGCATAATGGCTCAAAATCCCTTAAACACGATCTTAAATATGATAATCGAGGCGATATCATCTCGATATCAATATTTCGAAGCGAAGACTTTCTAGTGCTTAGGATGTGATAATGAAACGTCTTACTAACCATGTTAATTGCGGTGAAAATGAGGCAAAGATAGCTTAAATATCCATGGACATATAAGCCAAGAATAAAGATGGTGCATGCCGATCATGTTCAGAAACTGTACTCTGCGCCAGTTTATCTATTATTTATCAAGCGCTCATGCGAAATTTTTCTTACAATTTAAAAGGAAAAATACACGATGTCTGTGCATATACATTTTTAGCTGCTGCATATGTCCAAAAGGTTAAGGCGCATATGTATCCTTGTATATTTGTACTGATATGCATAACAGATGCCCAAAATGTACCATTATATGTATATATATGTCTATATACATGTGTGTGTCTGTATGTGTATATTTATGCATTTTGCACGTATGTAATAGTATATATACATATATATATTCCATTATGTGTGGATATATATGAATTTTGTTTTGTATTACCCTGTTCCAGTTGTTCCATTTGTGTATGTATGGGTTTGTGCGGGACGCAGTGATTGAGGTTAGTGGTTCATCCCGGTACCACAGGGTGTGTGTCATGCAGCTTGGAGTCCCTAGACTGGGCCCCTGCTGAACCATTGTGTCCCCCCCTCCCCCAGCCTGCAGGTCACTCACCAGCCATGCTTTGGGGGCTACACAGAGAACATCGCAGCTGGTTTGCATCTCGGCTGCAGATTACCGCCCGGCAGTATCATGTTGCCATGGTAATATGTGAACAGAATAGAGGAGAGCTGTGCTATGTCTATGTGCTCCAGTCCTGGGTTAAGGAGGGGGGGTGCTGTACCACCTGGGCCTTGTAATGCACCGTCAGCAGACTGGCCCCTGTCCTGCCACAGGATCGTCCTCTGATGGATCGCCCACCCCTCCCCCCCATGGCGTGGTGGGCTGGCTCTGTGCTCCCTCTGCCCCCATGCGGATTTAAAACACAGTCCCTCTCCAAGGACTCCCCCCTCAATAATGCTTTCGTTCATCAGAAGACACATAGGCCCTTTCTTTGCACACGCGCCGATCGTGTCAGGAGCCGGTCATCAGATCGCTGAGCATGGAGCCTCTTTATTGGCTGCGATGATGTCATATACTCAGGGACCCAACAGCGATTGGAGCTCATAATTCCACTGACACCTCTTCCCTGTCCTATGACTGCTTTAACAGCGATATCCCTGTTTGTGTGTGCAGGTTCCTTAAGATGGACCATAACACCATATGTGGTATGGATAGCAAATAACAAGCTATATGCTTACAAGACCCAGACCTCAGTTAAAATGCTCTCCTGACCTAGGGCCATGGAGGACATGAGAATGTCTGGGATTTGAGAGAATGGAGCCTCAGTTTCTGGAAGCAGATTATCAGCAGTCTGGTACTTGAATAAAAATCTGGTGCTGTTGCCTCACCAGGGCCTAGTGAATAACCTTACACATCTCCTGAACAATTTGTCCTGGCAAGCCTCACAGCTCTTCCGGTTCTTCTACACAAACAAAGTGTGTGATATACCCAAGTCAAAGGGCATCGCCTTTTGCTGATGTGGGCTTGCCCTCCAGGGGGCGCTCTGCCTCCTTTGTCGCTGCCTATAGGTAATGCTGTGGTGTTACAGCGGGCTTTAGTAAACATGGTAAGGTGGCTGAAGCATGCAGTGTAATCCACTCTCGGTCTCGCAAGTTATCACAAGCTTGTGGCTTCAATACAGCTTTCCTACTTTAGCCCAAATTTGGCCTCTCAGTCCAACATTGACAAGACTGTATTGACTTCAGTGATACCTGTCTTAGATAACCTGAATCATATCACATTCATAAGTTCCAGTGTAATAATAACTGGGGGATTTTTAACTAGTATGCTTAGTCAGGGGAGCTTTTGCTGGCCACAGTAAGCGCGCAGAATCTGACGTTCCTCTGTGTCAATGAGTTGTTAAAAACACATCGTTATTGGATCCATCTATCCATAGGTTATTTCCAAAGTCACTTCCCCCGTGAAGGGAGCCATAACGCTCGAGCACGGCAGCATCCTAGGTGATAGTGTTTTTCAGGCTTTGATGCCTTTTTTTGGAACAACTGACAGGAAGTAGCCAGCAGCAGATACGGCAGGGACCCAACCCCAGTAACCGAACCCTCACATCCTGCAGACCCCCCTGGCTCAGGGTGCACATAAACGGGATGATGACAAAAGAGCCAGGCATAGAAATAGGCTGACATCAGAACAATCCTGGCTGTCAAAAAGAGATCAATTGAAGCTGAAGGTAACTCCAGCTGAAGGCCGATTATTGTGTTTCGCCAGAACATAACCTTGTTCTGGATAAAAGGATAAAAAATAAACAATAAACAATAATTCCATTAGCAGCCTTATTTTACACAGATAAAGCTAAATTAACCATTTAAGTGTGTTAAGGGTTTGTTAAGCGGCACGTGACTTTGTGAAGGTAATTGATAGACGCGTGTAGACATGCTGAGTCTTATCGACTTATCAACTGTTAAGAAAATACACACATGTGACTGAGGTGCACAAGGTCGGCTGCTGTCTGTTAGCTGCCCACCGCACTGCCTGTGGGGTCCTAAAGGATAAGTGCAGCTGCAGAAAGGTCCAGAGTGCTGCTGCAGTTGGCATCATCAGTGGCCATGTTGAGTAGTCCTGTTTTCTCACAGCAGTGCAGCAGATCTGTCTTTGTACTGAAATATATTCTTCTTTGTTCAACATTAGTCCAAATAAGTAGCGGCAATTAATACAAGTATAATAATGTTTTTTTCAGCATGTTACAGTGTTTTTCAATAAAACAACAAAGAACATCACATAACAAAGGTTTCAGAGTTTTTCTAGAAGACTGGTAGAAAAAAGTAGACGTTACGTTACTGGAGAGATCTTTCTAAGGGACAAAGCAGCACAGTACTTGGAAAGGAATTAAAATGTGACACCAAGAGAAATATATAATCACAAAGACATTGCTGTGTAAAGCTGTGTCACACATCTGTGGGCAGTGTGTGGGCCTAAGATGTTGTCTGACCACAGGCAACAGCAGATCATCCACCGGACTTTACTTGGAAATCTGCCTGCATTCATATCAGTTGCCGTCTGTGGTGATTCAAACGACTTTCAGAGCTGTCGACCAAAAAAATAATTCCCATGATGCAGGCTGTCTCATCGAGGATGGCGCAAAGCCTCTTCACATGATGGTCTGTCCCCTTTCCTGGGGAGAAAATGCCTGGTGTCCCGGACAGACTTTCTTCACTCCTGTCCCTTACAGGCATTCGCTCCTGGGACATCGACCTCACTTCCTGTGACCTGAACCAACAGCTGCAGCTATTCGTGAGCCGACACTCTGCCCAGTTCTCAGCTGAAGTCAGAGGTGAGACGTCGGGGAGTTAAAAGGGGTTTTTCAAAGAGGAAGGTGACCCCAGCCTGAGATGATTAAACACACACACACACCTACACACATACAAAATCACCTACAGATCTTTGTCCTCGTTCTGTATATTCCTTCATTTCTTTGCCAGAAATTCATTTATATTCAATTTAAGATTTACAGGTACTTCTCCAGATGCTAATGTGTGTAAAAAATGTATAAAACAGTAGGAATAATGAGAATATGATTTTATATTCCAAACGTGTAGCGTTTCAAATTTGCCATCTGAGGTCATCCGGAAGAAAGCTGATCCCTGGGGCGAATCGCCCATCTGCGTAAATGGGGTCCTGGAGTTCGCCTCTGCCTGGAGCAGCAGCTGTTTGACTGGGTCGTTTGTTAATGCACTGGTTACAGAGACGGGGAGGTGACGGAGCATCAGGTGACAGGTGCTGAGAGGAGGTGGGGAGACACGTGCCGCATGGGGTGACAGCGAGGGGCGTGGCTGCATGTTTTGCAGGCTCTCCGTTGGCCTGGGGGCTGTCAGCTGATAGCCCACTGCCAGCTAAGCACTTCTCTGCCTTCCAGCAGGCAGAGGAACAGTTAAGCACGTTGACTCCTGATCTGAAGGTTAGTGGATCAGGTCCACGGAGGATCTCCTAACTGGAATCAGTCCTGATGAGAACGAAGCTATAGAAATGCTAAGGGTGTAGAGTTGCTACCTGCCCCAACACTGTGGGCTCCAGAGCTGAATACCACAGGACTGCAAAAGGGTTCACCGCATGTGTGGGGGAGGGTGGCATTTTTAAACAGTAGCAAATCATGGATGCAGGTGTCAGTCCACCATGTGACAGCTCAGCAGCCAATCCGACCGGCTCCTGCTACATGTGAGAATCTGAATTCCTGTGCATCACAGACCGCATGCACACACTATGGGCAAAGCAGAGACATCAGGAAGCGTAGCTGCATGTCCTTGGACTGTGGGAAAAATGATGAATACCTGGAGAAAACCCACACACCATTGGGAGAGCATGCAAACTCTACACAGACAGAGCAGAGGTGGAATTTGAGTATCTGATCTCAGCGGTATGAGGCAACCATGTTACTCACTGAGCTACTGTGTCACAAGCTTTGTACTTAGATAAGAACACCAGGTGCTGGGCTGAACTTGAAGCAACATGAGCTGATACAACGGTGCAGCACCCTACAGTCAGACAGAGTCACACACGGCCATTCTGTCCAAGGTAGCTGTCATAGCTCCAAGGCCTGCTGGTGAGTTAATTGTGTCTGCAGAGCAATGCGGTTGCAAAGCACTTGCAGTCACCCCCCCAGTGTCTGTGCATGGCACACCCCTCCAAGTGCATGCTGGGAGCAGATCGGATTGTGTTGACTGAAGCTTTTTCAAGGCCCCGTTTCCACAGTTACCTGAGACCTCTGCCTGGGGGGTCAGGGTGCGGTGGGGGGGTTTTAGCAGGTCTATCGATCTGCGTATTGTTTTCAGGTTTGATGGTAGTGTGCATCAGTGACCCTTATGTTAGATGATACCTTCTGATGGAAGCTGCAGGGAGGAGGGATGCGTAGATGGAGACATGGTGGAGACGTCTAGGAGACGTTCCAGTGACCACTGCAGTGGACATTGCTCAAAAAAGCCACGATGCCCTGTTATACTTCAAAGACCCCAATGGTTTTTATACTTTTTATAAACATGTTTAGTTTTTTATAAACTGCATGTTTCCTGTTTGCTGAGGATTATGGGTAGGGTTAGGATCTGCAACAAGTATCACCTTGCGACATAAAAGCTCAGGAAAAAGATAGATGAATTTTAAATGTTTCAGGCAGATGATACCAGAAGTCAGAGAAAGGGCAGATTCCCATCCATCTCAGATTAATGATGATGAAATGATTGCGGGGGGGGTCTGCAGAATTAGAGTATACAGATCTATCAATTTAGTAACGTAAACAAAAAATGAAAATAAACACATAACAAGGCTCAAATTAAGGCTGAAATTAGACTGGCAATTTATTTAAAAGGCATTATGAATATGATGCAAGATTCTGTAGAAGGAAAAATAGAATCTCGAACATAACAAAACCCTGCTGTGTGGCATGGTGTTTTCTACTGCCCCCTGGAGATCAAAACTAGGTACCGCAGGCTTGCTCTTGCCTGCACTGCCCCCTAGGGGTGTTCATGGGCTAAATATGGACCTACACATGTAAATTCCCAACAAATTTTTTACTCCAACTGGGATTTACAGAAATTGTTTAATATGCACAGGTACAGACTGGGACAGTGATGTGGTGAACGCTCCTTGCAGTGTCTAAATTTGGCATTAAAAGGAGCCTTTTAACATAAAAGAACAATGTGTTTGCGCACACACGTGTCCTGATCGCATCTCATGCAGGGTAACTGACTCCCAAGACTTGTTGAATAAGAGATGAGACCCGTTGGGGGATGGGGGAACAGCAGCCATGCTCTTGCTCTGTTGCCGAACACGTAACAGCATCTCCTGAAAGGCGTGGGCGCCCGCTCGCTGCGGATCGGTGCAGAGGCCGCCGTTAATATTCATGAGGCCATAACGGATACTGCCACAGGCCTGCTTTCCACTTGCACTGCAGCACAGTAACGCCAGGCCCCATACTGCGCCCCGCGTGGTGCTCACGCTCACACTGCTTATTACAGACGTCTGTTTACAGGACCCTGGCGGGGGGGGGGCTCTGTGACTTATTACCTCAGTCTGCTTGAGGTCCTTTTCCATAAAACAGAGAAAAACTGGAATACACAGGAGCAGCACAAAAACTGATAACAGCATGAAAAAAGAAACAAACACCATCTCTCTCTCTCTCTCTCTCTCTCTCTCTCTCTTCCTGCATCTCTACCTTCCCCCATCTCACTGGCAAATTCAAAAGCTTCTTCTCCAGACGGGATCATGCTTTGTAGATCAGGCCAGACCTATTTGCATATATATGAAACCGGCAGCTAAACATAATATAAGGCCGAGATCCATGTAAGGCGCCCCCCCCCCAAGTATGCTCACTGTGTCCCATTCAGACGGTTTCAGTCTGTTTCAGGCGCTCAGCCCCTTGCTTCTCTGACTCATCCCTCCGCAAGGCCACTTGCTGCCCCACTCCCCCTCCGTGACTGCATCGCCCCCCCTGTCCGCGGCACTCTGATGAATAATACATGAACAAGCGTTCCCTTGACGGTGATCCCTCTCTCTGATCGATGGGTGACCCGCCCCGTCCGTCTTCACACCCACTGTCTTTTTTCCCCTCTTATTCGATTACAAATGGGAGAATAAGAGCCATTCTAAAAGAAAACGGGGAACGGGAAGAGCCCATGGTCGTTAGAAACAGGGTCACACCCTGATCCTGCTCACAGAGGAGGGGCGAGCCCCGCTGGCACGGATGGTGTGTTTGCTGTACGCACCTTTGATGCCTCTGTACACATTCACTTCTGTTAATCCTTCACACAACAAGGGCAGGTCATAATATATGGTTTTGTTTCATTGTTTGGATGATTCTGAAGTTTCGCCTGCAGCAATGTTTACACAACAATCAAAAACAACTGGAAAGATGTCAGATTCCATCCATCCATCCATCCATTTTCCAGAACCGCTTATTCCATTCCGGGTCGCGGGGGGTCCGGAGCCTATCCCGGAGGCTGCGGGCGCAAGGCAGGGAACAACCCAGGATGGGGCGAGATGTCAGATTATTTTCGCCAATTAATCTTGTTTCCCCAAGGGTTTGTACATATCTCATGGGGGTTTTAAATATAGATATGAATATTTTAAGTGGCTGTGGATAGAATCCATACTGTCAACTCTGTTGCTATGTTAATGATTCCAGAAAAGTACAGGAAGTTTTTGCATTGGTCTGTTTGGTCATGACATGCCAGGATTTATCCCATCAGCCACCTGGGGAGCTGCATATTGCTAAAGGAATCCTGTATGCCGATTTTAAGGAGTGGGACGCAAGAGTATAGTGTGAGGACCAAGAATTGTTTCTCTTTAAGAGCGTACAGTGTGGTATAGCTGTTGGCATTCCATAGCCACGCAGAGTCCCCGATAGCCCATAATGCCCAGCGCTGAGGCAGACATAAGGCTGGGATTACTGGGAGCAGTCTTTGCAAACAGCCTTAAGCCTCCTATAACACAGAGAGAAAATGTTGTGTCTGCACTCTGTAGTCGTTAGGAAGCACAGCGAGTATGCATCCGCAGAACAACCTCTCCTCTCCCTCAGAACCTGCTGGCCAAAAACCAGCAAGCAGTTTTATCTCCAAGGTGGCACTGAACGCAACCTGTGATTTCCTTGACCTTATGACCTTATCCTTTCTTGACCCTAAATGACTACAGCATTTTAAAACCTAAACTAATTCTAAAAAAAAGTATGTTTCCTTTGAACGGGGCTTAAAGGTGTCAATAATGTGGGGACCTGGAAGCCTTTACTAAGAAATGAACGCAAAAAACAAGCTTGACTCCTACTCCATGATGCTGAGAGTCTTGAGGGATTAGTATCGTGCTCTGCTTTGGGGTGGCTTAATAAATTAAGAGCTGTACAGCAGACAAACTAGTAATCCTCCTCCTACACAGTGCCTCACTAGTCCTACATGGTGAGTTCCAATTGACAGCGTGTTAGATGAAACTGTAAAATCAAACAGGGTTAGTGAATAAATAGCATTACTGCCACGATCCCTACTGACTGGATGATCGGTGTATGAATGCAAACACATGTTCAAAGGTAATAGGGGGCCTTCTCTTTTTCTTCCTACACGGCTCTGGTTTTTTTTAACGGTTAGAAAAATCAATCGGTCACATTAGGTGCACCTACAGTATACCCAACAGCACTCCCACACAGCTGCGTTGCCATGGAGCCCTTCAATTATCTCATGAGCTACAGGTCTCGCCTGAGCAGATTTCACATGTAAGCAATGTGAAAGTGTAATCGGCGTTTGAATGCAGATGAAGGGGGGGGCAGCGAGATGGCTCAGTGGAGGTGCCATAGCCTCGCACCCTCATGGATCTGGGTCAGATTTCCATCCCTAGCTGTGTATGTGTGTGTGTGTGTGTGTACGTGTGTGTGTGTGTGTGTGTGTGTGGAGTTTGCATCCTCTCTCCATGCTTTCTTGGATTTAGGTGAATTGGAGTCCTTAAAAAGACAATAGTGTGCGATTGTATGAGGTGATGTGTATCTTTTGTTGAACTGACATTCCATTGTGGGTGTCCTCTTGTGTCCTGTGCTTCCAAGGATAGGCTGCAGGCTTACTATGATCCTGTATTTGATTAGTAGTTGGATGGATGGATGGATGGATGGAAATACCTACTGCACTGCTGGACACAGGCTGAAACCCTGGCTGGCAGAGATGGGAGAGCAGAAGGTATAAACTGTAGCATGGTATGGACTTATAATGGGAGAAGAGAACATCTTTGCCATGATATGAAACATAATAAAAGTTGTTTACTGGTATAATGAGAAGGTCTTGCCAATTTGGACATTGCAGACTATGGCCGCTTTTCCACCGCACCAGGTACCGTACTTTTGGTACTTCAAGGTGCTGGTTTTACACTGATGTAAAAACTGGTACCGGCGCTGAATGACATCATCACAGCGTGAGGCGGGTATTTTGTACTGAATTATAAAAATGGCTGTAGTATATTATAGGGCTGGATGATGTGCGATATTAATGCCAACCTCGCATGATATTCACATGCAATTCTTACATCGCTATCAGCTAGATTAAGATCAGGCTTTTTCTTACCTTCTGTTCTGTACGGACATTGTAGTGCAAGGAGTTTAAGCTTTGCTTAAACATTTTTACTCTATTATCGAAAAAAATCTTAGCTAGCTTTGCAATTTTAATGATTATTCCTTTTCAAGATCACCTTGTATATGTTTAACAATCAGTTTGAAGTTTACCTCCGCTGCCATCGCCTGAGCGCCGCGTGCGTTCTCCGAGACAATGATAACCATTTCCATCCTTGCTGTTTAAATCATTTCTACACGGCTGAGTTAGTGAGAAATTTATGTTTTACTTGAAAATTTCCCAGCTGCGTTTGTATATTATACAAAATATATATTTTTTTCTAGTCATGCCATCCTGATCTTCTTGTATCTGCTCTTCCAACCAGAACACAATTTAAGCTCGGGTCTCTTCATTCGTCCAGGCGTTGGTTATTATTACTTTTTAACATTTATTTATCGTTGTTTTCTGTAGTTTGTAACTATTTTCTAGACGGCGGCTGTTCTCACCCCATTATGGGGTTAAAAAAACAAACAAAACTGGGACCTAAAAAAATGTCATATAAGCAAAATGGTATTGGAACAAAAGCAGACCAGGCAGGACTTGGAGAGTCGAGGCTGCTTTTTTGAAATGTTACTAAGGAGGTTCTAAATCAGAGCTCTTCAGATATGGCCCTCAATTCCAAATCCAGACCTTGTTTTCAGTTCTCGCAGGTAGTTAGTTTAATAATTACTGATTCTGATAGCCAAAGGCTTCACACCTGGCTCACAGGTAGAGGAAGGCTGGAAAATCAGCAGGGCTTGGACCTTGAGCATCGTGATTATGGATAGCCTTGCTCTAAATCATGCAGTTTACTTATGCAAATAAAACAATGAACATATGATACATAGAAATTGCCAAAATTCTATGTTTTTGAGTTGAAGTAGCATGATCTTGGTGGATCTGAGAGAAGCTGGTTCCACCACTGAAGGTCTTGCAGATAAACACACAGGACTGCCCCAGAAGAAAGATTCAGACATGATACAGTCAAATGCCCCTGTTAGTTGTGCTGTGATGACCTAGATGTGGGGCAGGGATTGACAATGTTCAGGAGGTGGCTGGTCAGTGCAGCAACTCTGAGGCCTCTAACATCATTAGGAGACGCAAACCATCCAGGAACTCCAAGGCAACACCTGTAGCTTCAAAAGGACAATTTGAAGAGATCCTATGGCATATTCTGGAACTATGGCCAGTAATGAGTTATAAGGCCCAACTGAGTAGATGGGTAGATGGTGCTATGAATCGGGGGCAGATCCCATGAGGCCCAAATGGATCTTTGCCCAGCTACTGAAGTACAAATAAAGTGTCCCCAGCTTTCACTTTAGCCTTCGTAGGCACAACGAGAGACATTTATAGTAAACATAGTGGCGTGACTCAAGCCTCAGTGCAAACAGATAACAGGGCATGTGTGCCAATCTGGGGCCACCTTGGTGACAAGTCTATGCTCAATGCTTCTCCGTCGCATTACACGGGTGTGCAGATCTCTTTAGACGTAGGAAGGCCACTTACCCAAGATGTAATGCGACAACAGCCCTTTTCTAACCCCTCTGTAGGGATCTGTACTCATTTGGTCGAATCCCTCTATTTCATCTGGTAGGTCCAGTCTCCAGACTCCAGAACACACTTTCTTCAAGAGGGATTCTCAGAAACATGAACAATCATTATCTCTTTATTAGCTTTAAGGACATATTTACCTATTAATATTATAAGTATGCATTTATTTTGCTGAAAAGTCTATTAGTAAAGCATTCTGCATTGGTTCGAAACTTGTTAGTGAATTGCATCAATGGGTTTTCTAAAGTTGCGTTCCTTTGATTTTAATTATTTTCTTGGTGGAAAACAAGCCACAGTGAGGAGATGAAACATCTATTAAAGGATGTACTCTTTCGGGTGCCCAGAGTCTGAGGATTGAGCCCAATCTACACTAGCGGGCAAAACTGTGGAAACAGCTAGCATTTTTGGCATTACGCTTTAAAAATTACTACACAAATATTGGCGGTAATGTTTATAGACAATCAAAGAATGCTTACAAATATCATACACTGGACGATTAAATAAGGAACTGGAGTAACTGCAATGAAGTTCTGCAATCTCTAAAAATTGGAAGCGTCTCCACAATTTTGGCCACTAGTGTAGAATCTTTGCAGGCCAACATGTGAAGGGTGCAAGAGAGTCAGGTGGAGAAAGAGAGCCTGCAGAGGGAGTGTGAGCTTTGGAGAGTCTCCGTGGTACACTGCAAACACTAAGACGGATGCTCTGTAGAAATGGTGGATAGTTCCAGATCTTACGCTACGCTGGTTTTCAGTCCCGCTGAACTCTTAATTAATTAGCCTTGACTGAGCTGTTGGCTGAATTAATTATCATGTTCAGATATGATAAAACTCAAGGTGCAATTAAAAGCTATCATTTATTAATTTGTCTGACTTGTGTTAATGTTCAAGTAGCACGTGTGATGTAATAAAAATCTGCATCTATATATTGCTTTTAAATTGTTTACTCTTTTTAGCTACTAAATAATGTACTTTGAACAGAATTTCTTATCTGCTGCTATTTCAACAGGAAAATAGGAAATAGGAAAATATTCTATTAGGACAAATGTGTCAGGTATTTTTTTTCCCCGTTTTCTTGCTTACAGCCGTTTTCCAAATAACATATTTTGTGTGACAGGGCTCTGGAGCAATATCCAGTCCTCAGATCATATCCAAGGTTTTACTTAAAACTCCTGCCAACAGCTAACAAAAGGGAATCGATGAGCAGCCCAGCAGGCGACTTCTTCAGGCCATCGTATCTGGAATTACCCTCATTTGTGTTTCGGAGGGAAAAACTAGGAACCAAAAATGAAGACAAGGGCTGTAGATTGTTTCCCTTGGGTTTGTAACATCGTCCATGGCCTTGTTTCTCTCTGTTCCTCATATATAATGACCTTAATGATGTTCAGGTGTGTTTGCGTGTGTGTGTGCGTGTGTGTGTGTGTGGTCATGTGTATATTACATTGTGGGAACCAAATGTCCCCACAATGTGATAAAAACCTGTTATTTTAATTTTGTGGCAACCATTTTTTTCAGTCCCCACAAGGGAAAACTCATTTTTATAAAAATCTGTGACTAAAATCAAAAAACTAAAAATGCGAACAGTCTTGTATTTTGTTTGGTTACTTATGGTTAAGGTTAGGGCTGGGTCGGGGTTAAAGGTTGTCATTGTTGGGATTAGGGTTTTTCCCACAGAAATGAATGGATGGTCCCCTCAAAGATGTAAATACAAATGTGTGTGTGTGTGTGTGTGTGTGTGTGTGTGTGTGTGAATTATTGTTATGACATTTTATCAGTTTATTCATTTGCCCATCAGAGAACATCAGGCCAAAAGTCCAAATTCTTTTCTATTTCTTGTAATGCAAAGCTTCTTGCAAATTCCAGTAATATATTTGATAGAAATCTCAAGGGAAATGTATTTTAGACAGTGTAAAAGAGCATCTTCATCAGTTACTGACGCTAGGAATCAACTAACTGAACAGACAAATGCCAGACTGTTATGACTGGCCGGGGGATCTTTCTGGTAAAAATGGATCATATTCAGACCCCACGTTGGTGCAAATATATCTGAGAAAGACAGCGGCCTCACAAGTTCCGGCATTCATAACGGGTCAGCGGGTGCTGCTGTCAGCACCCCCTGCTGTCTCATGTGAGGGAAACCCACCCAAAGGAGGCCAGGCCTGTTTCAGCTTTGGTCAGAACCGTGTCAGGTCTCCGGGTCCCAGTCCCAGAGCTGGAGTATCATTGCTGCATGTAGGATGTGGAATAACATATTCTTTTCGTTTGGCGTAGGTAGGGTCTTGGTACGTTGGCACGCATTCAGCTCAGTGCCTAACAGAAGGTGGATAGAGTCCAGTGAAGGTTGTCTTAGCAGATATAATTGAAGTCAGGGCCAAGTGCCCTTACAAGGACACGTCCCCCCCCCTCCCCATGCGAGGAGACCCTCCTGACTGGGCAAAGAGTGCCAGTTAGTGCCCAGCAGACTGAATCTGACGGGCACCCCCTCACGGGTGACATATGTCGCGAAAGTGAATCTTCCTTCTCCTTAGCAGGTGTCACAGATTATTTTTAATCTGCTTTGCAGCCTAAAAGCAGCCGTTGTTTTTTAAAGCTTTTCAGTTCAGTCTTCAGACAGGAGGCAAGAATAACTTTGGGTGATGCAGCTTGTCCTGGGGGGGCAGTGTCTTGCAGTGAATTGCAGTGTCTTGCAGTGAACTCCAGTGTCTTGCAGTGAACTGCAGTGTCTTGCAGTGAATTGCAGTTTCCCGTTTCCCTTCTGCACTTGTCCTGTCATAATTACTCCTCTATTGTTTGGTAGTTTGTAGCTCTTTGCTTTTCTTTTTCACAAATGACTCCCAACTAGGTCATTTAAACTCTTTGAACTGTAACTTTTTTTATACAAGCCAGCCTGGTTAAAGCGAGAGACGCGAGTGTGGGAGGGAGAGGAGGGTGATGAAGTCTCCTCGTCAGGCTGTGCTTTACCCTGTCGCCAAAAAAGAGAAACATCTCACGGCATCTGACACGGGTAGAATATCTTAACCAAATAAAATCAAAATGCTTGAAGCAGTTTGTCCCTCCAGTGAATTTCCTTTTATTTCATAGTAAAAATAATTTACTGATACTCAGGTACGACATTTGGGAGGGAGATTTTAGATGCACCTACAGATCCCGCAATAGAATTCCGCACCTACCCACCTCTTCCTCCTTAAACCATTCGGATGTCCCCTGGAGAGATTGTCAACAGACAACAAGCACAACAAACGCTTCCAGGGATCCATGCCAAACAAAGCCCCTCTGTAGGTAGAAATGTTCCTGTCAAACAAAATAAAGATGAAAAACTACCAGTTACATAAACAATTAGTTGAGGGAACACCTGCAAAAGTGCTTTCAAACCATAACCGGTTAACCATATTACTATCCAGACTAACTGTCCCCCAACCTTTTCTGCTAAACAGCATCAGAATGTGTGCATCTCCTGAGGGTCTGCTGCTCCGTGTAAAATTGGGCCTTTCCTACAGAAATGACACTATTTTTGTGCTGAAGCATTAGGGGAAAATACAAAAAGAAAATAAATAAATCCAGTAACCTATTTTGATCTTAACAAATTTTTCTGGCTTAATGAATTTTTGGTAACACTTTACATTAACTGCACACTTCATAATACATTCATAATGCATTCATAGAACATTCATAAGCAGCATGTAAGTATACCATAACATCCTAACATACCTTAACAGCTGTAATATACATTAATAACAAACATTATATGATTATATTATATTATTTGTTATCATATCATGTTTGTTACTAATGTATATTAAAGGTTTTAAGGTATCTGATGTTAAGGTATACGTACATGCTACTTATAAATGTTCTATGAATGCATTATGAATGCATTATGAAGGTACAGTTAATGTAAAGCATTACCGAACCTTTAATATTTCAGTTTGCTTCAATGTGGTCAGTGGGGAAAGTTTTTAGGACGTCATAATGAAGCTTCAGATGTTTGAGACAGGTATGCGGAGGGAGATGGGGATATAGGGACTGTGGAAGAAAGCAGTCACCAGATAATAAGGTCATAGCCTGCTGTATCATAACAGGTTAGGAGTTAAAGAAGATTGATTGGGCAGTAAGCAAGGGAGATGACCAGGTGACCCAGATAAAGCAGGGTGGCTTAGAGGTAGCTACTGCTGTTAGCAGGGGATGTAGTTAGTTATGTCCCGTAAGCAGGCTGTGTGGTGGATTCCCAGGTCCATGCCTTCTCCTGTCAATGAAGTTCTACATTAGATTGTAAAAACAAGGCTGTTGTCCCTCCAGTATATCACTAGCATGTTCTTTCACAGTGAATCAAGACGCTGCAGTTGTTTTTGCTGCAGTGTTGCATAAACGGTAGGGGCGTCCTGAGGCTGGGGATAAACAAAAAGGTGAAAGCGTACATTCAGGCCAGTCAGTGGCGATTTTACCATCTGTGACTTGACTGCCCACGGTTACAGAGGTCTCAGCCCTCCACTTGCAAAATGCGCATGTTGTAAGCAGTTGTGGGGTCATTTTGTATCCTAGGTTGGAATAAAAGGAATTAGGAATTAGGGACGTTGGAGTTGGTGGGCTTTGCCAGAGTCAATTGACCCTACATGCGAACTAGGGCGCCATCTTCTGAGGGGATGTGGATGCTTACCTCACTAACCCTGCCCCCCCGTAGAAATTGGTCGGTGATGCCTATGAAGCTGCATGGGGTTCGACCGACACTGGGAGGGGGAGTGGGCCGAGTGGGGGCTGTGATTATTGCTTTTGCCAGGTGGTCACCGGCCGGTCGAACTGCCTGAATAATTAGCCTCCTGTGCCGTTCAGGCTGACTAACAAAGCCGAGAAGGTGGCATAAAACCCAGCCAGTCCCTCACGCCAATACTCCCCATGTCACCTGTGGCTCAGCCGATGGACGATGTTTGAGGCTACGCAGCTCCTCGCAGGTCACGTGTATCAATCACGTCCCGACTTCTGGGACCTAAGTAATCCATTGGGGGCCAAAGGTGACAGGGTGGTGACTGATCCCCAGACATTACAGATCACCTATCACAAAGATGCAGTAAGGTCAGGTGAGTGCAGGTAGGAACAGGATGACTGCATGTTGAGAAATCAGCAGATTTTCATTTTCTGGGACAGCATGGCATCTCTGCTTAAAATGGAGGGAATTCACCGGCAGGGGTTTAATTTTATCCGGTCCCCGCCCAGTCCCCATGTTCCTCGCCTGTTAGCTACATTGCAACAATCATTGGAATAAGAGAGGTGCAGAAGTCAAGAAAACAGCCTTGTCACCAGAAATCCGACAGAGATAAAGAACCGAAACAGATAAACAGCCGTCCATACCGTCTGTTTGCAGTATCAGTTACCTTTCATAGCGAAAATATCAAAAAAAAACAACAGCCCTGTCAGCACAAAACCGCTTTGATTGCTCGCTCTATTGTATCTGCCGTGTGCCGACCGCCTGTCAGAAGAGCGATGAAGTTCAGGACGAGTGCATTTCAAAGCTCCAGCCAGCTCTTGCAAAAAAAAAAAAGGACATTGAATTGGGAGGCAGGCGTAACGACCCTTTAGAGAAATCAATTTACTTGACTCGTCACTGTTGGACAATCACTGGGGGCTACTGAACAGGATAAGAGATGTATCTGTCCTACACATATAAAACAACTCAGTAATGCTCAAAACAATTCCTTCTCTCATTTCTTAATCTTGCCTTTTACTTCTCTGTCATTAATTCACGGCCATTTTTTCGCACAGCATAGCTTAATTTTGAACAAACTCTACAGTAAAAATGACTGTGTGGAATTAATGGTGTGTTACTGCCCCATTGCTTTGGGAATAAACTCCTATCCGCCTTGTTTTTATCATGACAACACAGAGCTGTATTAAAATGAGAATAGATATGGATACCATGGTCAATGCCTCGCCTAGAAGGATACCAGGAATCTCCAGCTGAGTCCTACACACACATTAGTGAACATGGCAGGGAATTGCTCCTGTAATATCAGCTGTTCAGTTGCCTGCATTGCGAACTTTTCATGCCTAGATAGGTCCATGAGGACGGTGTACCTGAATGTGCCTAACATCTAAATGAAAATAATACATGCATGATTCAACCATGGTGGTCAACGAGTCAATGAAATACTCTGTGTGGCTCGCAATATGGCGATGGGATGTTTCTTCTGCAGATGTACTAGGAAGTAGTAGACATGGCAGATTTACGGTGACACGTGCAAGTGCATTTAAACGTCAGTATGTCCTGTGAATTATTAGTCTAGTCTCTGGGGTGCCGTGCTACAAATTGGCAGGAGTGTGCGTGATTTTATCAGTAATTGTGATTAACATCACAGAGGTTAAGAAAAGACATCAAACGTACAGAAGGCATCCTTTGTTGTGCGAACGGTTCATGCATTATAGAAGCAGATGAATAATTGACCGTAGGTCATCTATCCTCCCGTTTAATAAGTCTGCAGCCTCCATCGATGGAGGCCGTGTGTCTTTGCCCCAAGGTCCCTACTCCAAAGGGCTAGATCTTACTCTGTCGACATACCAGGGGGGTGGGGGATGGGAACACACCCTGCGTCTGCAGCAGAAATAAAGGCACGATCCTCTCAACATATCTGACCGAAAAGCGATTGATTTCGGATATAGCTAGATCGCAGACTTTGTCACGCAGAGACGAATTCAAAGGAGTCTTAATAATGGAGCCGGTCAGAAACTCAGGGATTCTTTACTCGTCGTCCAATGTTTAACATCCACCCCAGTCCACTCTGCGGTGTGGCAGGTCAGTGGGACACTAGCGTGTTACAGCAGAGAGGCTCTGAGATATGAGCGGTACTGAATCCAGACCTGTGAGCCCATTGGCTCCCATTGCGGACACGCGCAGGAGTGGGGTGGGATACAGGAGACAGGATAGGAGGGACTGCGAGGGGGGGGGTTAGGGTGGTCAGAGGTCAAGGAGCCATTGCGGTGACCAGTGAAGGACACAGAGACTGGGCGGTATCGGCCGTGAAGGGGGTGGGGTATGGTGCCGCTACAAACGTGTCTGAGAGACACAGGCTCTCCCTTGAGTGTGGTCATGTGACCATAGCCAGCAGCTGCCCTCAGAGAAGCCCGAGGTTTCATCAGGAGGGGTGGGTGAGGTCATTTTGGTGGGGTGAAGGGGATTGTGATTGGGCGTGGTACTGGAAATCGGCTCCAGACTGTTCGGGATTTAAGCCATCGTTTACCCCCTCCCCTAGAAGACCTTCATCACGCTGTACATGCAGCTGTGTCGATCTTCTCAGAGGTGCGGCAAGGGTATTGATTTCCTTTGTTAGGTGAGTGAAATATCCAAGCCTGTGATTCACAACCATGCAAGCTTCCAGTAATGCAGTACCATTAAGAAAAACTCTAAAGGGTTATTTACATATATCCAAGCAGAGAATTTATTCATAGCTAACCATGTTACATTTTCAGGAGATTTACATTAAAGGGTCACTCTGCTCCTTCGGAATAAGCAGGTAGATCTCCGGCTCTATAAATCCTGAAGCTGGGACCAGAGCTGCGTATGTCTGAACCAAAGTCATTGACTATTGGTGCATTAGAACACGTTAAAATGCCTGTTTCTGGTGCCCAAACTGTTCAATACTTTTAGCATAACTGAATAAGACATTGACAATGCATGAAAAGACGTATTTATTTAGGAAATAATGTAATAAAGACAATTCCTCAGAAAGAGGAATGTTATTATTGACTGCCAGTTGCCTTAATAACAATATCCCCAGTTTGCTGTACTGCCAGGCCATTATTCTGTTTCCCAAAATGAATAATATTGTCACCAGAGATACTTTGGGTACCCACCAAGATGTTGAGTGCAGATAAGGTCACTCACCGTGAACTCCTGCTCTGAAGGGTCGCTACTTCTGAAATGAAGGTGAAGAGAATACAGTCAGCCGAACGTGTCGGTGATGGAGTGCTGAGACCTCCACCTGGGCAATTCAGAGTAACAAGTGAGGAATAAGAAGATGCGTGAAGAAACCTGATGGATCAATGTTCAATACATGTCCTCTGATACTATTGTAGCCAGCACTGATCGCGCTGTAATGTCATAATAAGGTATGCAGAGCTCCTGCGCATTTCAGTAAAATAGACTGAAATGTCTCTGTTGGAATTATGGACTACCAGTGCTCAAGAGTGCAGGAGAGAATTTGATATATATATTTTTTTGGGGGGGGTGAATGAAGCTAAATTAAGTATTGGAGTGCACACGCAGGCAGGCATAATAGCAAGAAAGGTTTGGCAGCGAAAATGTGTAGTGATTTCAGTAAAAACTGCATTAATATATAGTGTTGTTGTACTTGAGACTGGCTTCAAGACCATCTTTTTGCAGTTTTGGTCTCGTCTCGGAATTGACTTTTTGACTCGGTCTTGTCTTTGTCTCAGACATAGAGGACTCGAGGCTTTATTTCAAAACCAGTCAAGACCACTCACCATAACGCATAAGTAATTATCATAACGGATTAATATTCATGTTTGTTAACACAGTACTGTGATTGAGTGTAAAACGTCCTGCTTCAAAGTTCAAATGCAACCAATAAGGTGCATCTTATTTGAAAAAATGTTACATTTGTCCAGGAGTATTTATATTGAAATTTTAAGAAAAACCTTCTTTGGTTCAAATTATACTGTGACACAAATTTTAGGCCAAACTGCCTAACCTCAAGATGGTGCCTATGCTCCACATTTTATACTGTGTCCTGTTATGTAGACTCACACATTAGTCTGTTTCTGATCTTGTCTTGGTCTAGCCCTGCCTTGGTCTTGGTCTTGTCCTGGTCTTGGTAATGACTT
>JAAGVU020000008.1:5757848-5794868 GCA_011763525.2 Mormyrus iriodes | reverse complement strand
ACATTAGTCTGTTTCTGATCTTGTCTTGGTCTAGCCCTGCCTTGGTCTTGGTCTTGTCCTGGTCTTGGTAATGACTTGGTCTTGATTTAGGTGGTCTTGACTACATCGCTATTAATATTCAGTCTGTTTCTGTGAAACATTAATGTGGATTTCTATTTATACATTAAAACATTTCTAGCTTCAGGTGTGTGTATAAATAGAGATATGCCAGCAAATTATATTACACCTGAAACTGAAAGTTAATCAGCTATTCATGTAAAGGGAAGCTGGACCGGAGTCCGTTGAAATCATCTTTGTAAGGCCTTTTTTTTCGTGACAGTGGTTCGGTCCTCGCATCCTCTTTACATGCCGGAACACGTAAATGAACATAAACAGATAGACACAAGTATCACGGCCCCTTGGGGTAGGGGCTGGTGTCCAGCGGTGCCTCCCTCCATCCGCTGGATCGGACAGAGCGGCTTATTGAGACGCAGCAGAGGGGAAATGAAGCCTGACATAAGTACGTACTGTCACCGCATAACAAGGCACGCGGTGGGATCTTGAACCTAAAGCTAACAGCTGGGCTGAGGCAGGCAGCGGAAGGGTTAATGGCCGGTGTGCCGTAAGGACATCTCCGCGGCCCCTCCCTGGCCGCATCCCTGCCGCCGCACCCGCCTCCCCCTGCTCGCCCATCCGAGCCCCTCCCTCGCTCCTCCAGACAGGCGCTCCTCCGAGCGGCTGCGCGCCTCTTCACTCTCCGGCTGCGAAAGGCTCGGCTCTGCGATTATCTCAGCCCTACATCAGCAAAGGTACGTATAGCTCCGGAGATACTGCGTTCACCGCTGCTGCGCCCCTATCTGGAATGGCCAAAAAACTCATTATCGAACCATTTGTTATGTCTTTATTATAGACTATTCATATAGTGCGATGTTGCTGCTATGCCATAAATCGGTTATCTGTCAGGCTGGACGGAAAATCGCAGTGGCTCTTGTCAGATCATGTGTATATTTTATGTTTTCTAATAAAAAAAAAAAAACACGTAAAACCCGATTTCGATAGTGTCAATGGTAACAAGAAAAGAAACGCAGTGTTTGAGATCAAAGTCAGGAACGAATCGTACAGATACGTGTCCATAATAAATGACATAAAATAAAGTATTAACTGGTGCTTGGCAAGACATAAGCAGGTGCGGTTTTCCCTACAGCTTAGTCCTTTATTTAAAATCAAATGGGCATTTGGGAGTTTAATTAAGGCGAGGGGCGTTTCGGAGCTTGTTGAATAATCATATGGAAGCGTTCAGTTATTAATAAGTAATTAGTCTGCAGTCTGTATTTCCATATCATTATTAGTTAGTATACCGAAGTCTCCGCATTTCTCTGATTTGTTCCTGGTTGTCAAAAGGAGAGAGCGCACCTGCTTACCAGGGAAATCATCCGACTCGATGCGTCGGTTTATTATGTAAACGAAGTGTTAAAATGGGGTTATGTCTTTGGCTAAGGTGCGTTCGCAGGAGGTACGTGACCTTGTTCGTTTCTGTTGATGAAAAGAGGGCGAAACCAAAATAGTTACAGCGGTACAGATGCGCAAGGATAGTAGCCTCGATTCCCAGTCCGTACTGCGACGCGAACGTAATCTGGATAAGGGCAGATCGGAGGTGGGATCAGCAGGTACACTCACAGATCCACTACCAGCACACTGCGTGGCAAAACCGATCCCAGTACAGCCGAATATACCCATTTACCCTATAAGAAGCAAGGGTAATTTTAGGCATGTGGTCTATTTCTGTGCCACTTTTTTTTCTAAATGACACATCATTTTACATTGAGCGCCTTATCCAGGCCTATCCAGTAGCAGTAGTGCTGTAAATAGGCTATTAGCCTTCTATTAAATAACAAAAGCAGATCTAGACCAGGCGTTTTTACAGGGCTATGACTTGAGAAAGTCGTATAAATATCTGATTTCCTGGTGTATTATTTGGTTTCTTTGCTTCAGTATTTGTGTTATACGTGCTGTCAGGTCGTAATAAACTGCGCCGGTGTCGTTCATGACATGATTCATATGCAGAAGTGCCAGTCGGCACCGGCTTCTCGTTGTTGCCCGCTTGTGGTGGCTTGTGGACGACAGCCTCGGTACTGGCGCTACAAATAGCCATATATGCAGACCTATGATTTTATGTTTAATTCCAGATGCCGACAGACTGGTATTATGTGCATTTTTTTTAAATAATTTTTGTTCATATTTGGGATAATCCCAAACGATCCTCTTTCCTCCCAGTCCTCTGTTCGGAATGAGTCAGCGACTTGGGGGAGGCAGACAGAGGCGCGCCTTGAACCGCTCAGTATTAAATAAAATCCGGTCACATCACGGAGGAAAATCTTACTGCACTGCCGGATTAGTGAAAGAAACCTCAAAATGCGGAAAAGCAGACTTTTCACACTTTAGGAGATGTAAGCTGGACTGTACAGGCCGCGGTAAAGCAACATGCAATACCTGTTGAGAAATGCGTTATAGCCTAATCGTGTGTATATGTCCAGATTAAATAGTATATTATAAAATTAAGGTATATAAATTACGCGAAGAAACGTTTTACCTGGTTAAGAAAAACCTTGCTGTTACGTTTTATTTGGCATTTTTAAATTTGAAATTAATATTTTAGGTTTCATTGCGAAAATGATCTCTTATTATAGAGAATATCCTTTTAAAAGCTGCCTAACGTGACGGTCCTCTTATAAAAAAAAAAACCCAAACCACAGTACCCTGTGTCCTAAATGATTAAAAGACGATCCCTATTTGGATGACCCGTTAAATCGTTCCAGCGCTGAAAAGGGACGAGCAGAGAGGGAGTCGCAGACTGGGTCAGTCTGAAGGAGCGCAGGTTTGCTTGATAACCGAATAGGTGAAGCATGCTGACTCTTAGGGAGACGAACGCTGTATTAACTGCAGACGCAGAATGTCTAGCCGGAGCCGTGAGGACCTGGTTTAATACAGACTCACAGTGTTAAATGCTGTACTAATGTCCTTCTATGCAAAGGTGCCATCGCCTACCGAAACCACTCGTCTTACAGCCAGTGGAGGGTAATTTTAATTGCGTACCCTGCGATCTATTGATGAAAAAAATCCTCAAAAAATCACTTAACCCTTGTGTATTTTACTTTTTCCGTTCTAAATTCTAGAATCTACAGAATTTAATCTCATTTTGAAAATGGACTGGGGTAACTTCGACCCCAAAAATAACACAGGGGTTACGTCAAATTACGGCTGGGTGAATAAATGTGTGAAAAATACCTTGCAGTTAAATGTAAAATGGTCTTTGTATTTACTCCATACTCGTACTCGTACTTGTAATGGCTCGATGGATACTGCCGTTTATATCTCAGGAAGCTGGTGCAGGGTTGGGGTAGCGGTTTCGCAGGTGTGCATGGAGGGCGGAGCTGGAGACTCCCCGTCATACAACGGGGGGCATGTGTCACTTCCCTGTTTGGGGTTATTCCACCGAGCTGCTGAACTGTAACAGTGATTCCTTTTCTCCATGACTCCTGGGGCTATTTACTGCAGAATAATATCTATGAATTTTTTTTCGACTGATTCTTCATATGCCTATAATGTTAATTGCCATCTAGACTGTCTAGGTATGTACTTAAAGGGCATCAGCTGGATGTAATAAAAAAAGAAGTCGTTTTGCCAGTGGGTTTCGCCTGTACAGTTTGATGATGTGCACAAGTGTTACAGTGTGTCTTCCAGGGGAGCTGTGCTCACATACGCAAACACAAATTTACACACTCCGGTCAGCAGTTAAGGGGATGAGTTTAGCAGAATTTTCGGGGTCACAATCTTCCAGCTGATGGTGACGTCCAAATGGCAGATTAGGCTTCAGTATATAAATTACATCTTTTGTACTTACTGCAGGGGTTGCTTTCTGAAAACCACACAGGATTTGTTTATTTAGCCTTGAAATTAACAGTATTGGGCTTGACTCTGTGGTATAATGAGAGTGAACAGCCAGAAGGGGAGAAAACGTGTAGTTTGTAGGTGGTGAGCAGGTCCTTGACATATGAATATCAGAAGACCTGGTAGTGGGCTTCCAGTCGGCCACTGGGGGCTTGTTTCCCTCCCAAAGGCCCACACTTCAGCTTTGGTCTTCTGCTTTCTCCTAGTTTACTCCCTGTAACTCACATTTTGCTTAAAGCTAATTGCCTTCTCCCTGGTTAATGTTATTATCTTAGAGCATCAGCAGGAGTGCTTGTGTTAGTTTACGAGTTTCTATACTAGTGCGTCAGGGTTACTGTTTATGTATTTGTAGCTTACGTCACTTAGCGGTCGGATTTAGAACATTTTATCTGGGACTGGATTTCTAAACCCAGAATAATTCATTCCGTCAGGTTCTTAAAGGGCTCGATAAACCAGTTTCAGGTCCAGAAAAAGTATAAACCTGTTAAGTATAAAGTTTCACAGTCACAGAGTACTTAAGTTGTTGTTTGAAACAAAATTTTGGTCTGGATTTTTACTGTCTGGACCTGAGTTGTTCACCTCTGCTCCACACCCAGTTGAAATTTCCTACAGCCAGGAGCCAGCAGCCCGGCGTCGTTGCTATGACTCATCAGACGACGGCATGTAGATTTGGAAAACAAGAAACAATTTGGGAAGTTGCTCCGTGTTTCTCTGTTTCGGATTAAAGATTACGAATGACTCTTTGACATATCTGCTCTGTGGTCATGCTGATTATTGTGGCTTCTCTACAGTTTTAGTGATGAGAAACTCTGATAGGAAATAAGTCCAGTTACAAACACAGTATACAGTAGATTAGCCATGTATGGCTAATTTCTTAGCTATGACTCAGTCGGCACTTGTTTACACAGTGAGGAGGAAAGTATTTTGCATGGCTCTGTGTGTGTATTTGGGTTTTTGGGAAGGTTGGAGTGACGTCGTGCGTTGGCAGACAGCCTGAAACTCCCGGAAAGTGAAGGACAGCATGCCAAACAGTGGATGGGACGAGCGTACCGAATGACTGATCCTGTGCAGGCACACGGTGTGCTCCTCGTACTCTGCTAACGTCTATTTTTAGCCATATTTAGGTGGAATTTTCTGTACTATCCCCAGCACTAAGATTTATGGCAGTTTTTAAATGAGCCCAGATTGGCATGAGGAAATTGAAAACTTCAATTTTTTCTGCATTTGATAGTTTCAGTTAAAGTACTGTTGCCTGGCAACTGCTCAGCTTCCAGCCGGCCTGCTGGCTGCCAGTGCGCAAATCCACCTTTGGCCTTCATTGTCAAAAGCCCTTTTCTGGTTTTGCTTTTATGTATTTTTTTGGTTTTCGGGGTGTATTTTCAAACGGACCTGGCCCCAGATAAACACCAAAGTTTAATGGTTTCCTTTCATTAATAAGCTGTTTTTGGCCTGTGTTGTCATCCCTACATGAATCTTGCATAGCTTGTCTTTTGTTTAGTGATTTTACCGTATTTAGGCCTGACTTCTTTTAGTAGGTGAATGGTAAAGATAGATAGATGAGCATCAGCAGTAACTAGTGCCAGGACTTGTTAGGGTGAACTCCTTACCGTGTTCAGTATCGGTGCACGTCAGTGGAAATGGTGCACTGCTCGTCTTATCGGTCACTTTTGTCAGGGATGCGGTGATGACTGCCTGATGAATGACTTGTCAGTTCTGATCGATGGTATTGAAGCCATATTGTTTCCGTAACAACGCCCCTCCCCCACCTACAAATGAGCTAATCTGACCTCTGGGGATGATCTACTTCAGCTGAGGATTTCTCCCCATCCCCAGTCTAGGTCACCTCCCCCCACTGTGTTTGTGTTGGGAGGGGAGGGGGTCCAGCTGCTTTATCTGGCTGCATTGGGGGGGGGGGCATAGGGCCCGTTAGTGCATTTCACATCTCATTAGATATTAAGTGAAGGCTGAAAATGAACCACGGTGCTGCTAATGTAAAATCACGGTGGGTGCAGGATGACTTCCCATTGGTTTAATAGCGAATCCCCCCTCCCACTCCAGTGAGATGACACAGCCAGACTTCCCCCTCACTCGGGACCCCTCGCGAAGCAGTCTGCACCCTTGCCAAGTGCGCTGACCTCACCGTTGGCGCTGTCTGTTCCTCCGAGCGATGCGTCGCCATGGAGCCGCCAGGGGAACAGACAAAGGGTAGAGGAGGCCCCCTTTTGCAGTGCGCTGTGAGCGAGAGTCACCCTTGGCTTGCCCCCCCGGTTGGCGCTGATCTCACCTTCTCTCTCACACTATCCCTTCATTATGTAACGTTACTTATTTGTCTGGGTCGGCTCCGTGCCCAAATCGACCAACCCCACTCATTTCAACACATGCGTACTTATTACATTAATTCAGGCGGACTGCGTCAATCAAGGATACAAAAGTTGGTTTCTCCCTGGGTTTTGGACCTGCAGGCACTAGGCACGGTCCTCCAACCTGTGTATTGTGTTTGTGGGCCTCCTGTTTCTTTCAGTTTTGTTTAATCCATCCCCCAGAGTACCCGGCCCTGTGCCAGACATCCCACTGGTGGAGGTTCGGCACAGTGCTGTAATGTGGCCTCCTTCTGGTTATTCTGACTATTTTTTGTTCTTTGTGGTGGGGAGGGGGTGTTAGAGTTAATGGGAGTTGTTGTTCAGTGCCGTGGCGGGTGGGCAGGCACAGAAAATGGATGAAATGCATGAAAGGGAGTTGTCGGGGCTCCAGAAGACTCCGTCACCCCCCCCCCCCCCACTGATTGACTCCCTGTGGGTCTTGGGCTGCCCTCATGTTCTCTTCTAGGGTTCTTGAAAAGGCACCTCTATGAAATCCAGGAGGGGTTGCTGTGCATTTCCAGGGCAAGCTTCTGGAAGTCGCCATAGCTTTGGCGACACCATCAGCTCTTGTACCTTAAGGACGACTGACGGCAACATGACCCTTGACACGCCTGATTCATCCTGCGCTGCGGATTCCTGCACATTGCTGATGCGACAAGGTTATTTATACCCACCTTATGTGGGGGGCATAACCACAATGAATTCATCCTTGGCTGACTTTTAATTACAGCTGTTTTTTTTTTTTCAGGAAATCAGATGGCATTGTACTCGTTCGTGGGCTGTGCTAAATTTTATTTGCTGTAGTCGATTTATTTGGTATAATGTATGATCAAATGTTTCACCAAAGAGCAGTCAACATCAGCTAACAGTCACACACAGAAAACGTTACACATATTTTGTGTTAACCCAAAAACTGGTTTATGATAATGATTTTCTGCAAGATCATAGGGTTGCTCTGTATCTTGATGGTCATCAGGTTGTGTCTGTTTACAGATCCACGGTGTATTTAAAATCCTAGACCTGGCAGGTTTGTTTACTGAGCATCCCCAGCAGAGAGAACATGGCGGTTCTGAATGAATGAGCACTGACCTTACAGTTGTGCTTAGTTCCAACTGCTGAGATGATTCACTGGCATCCTGAGCCTCAGGCTAGGGCAGTGTGGCTCAGACCACCAATGTAAAGCAGCAGCTGGGTTTGGGGCTGGCTGGCACAGCTCGTTAATGGGATTACAAGCAACGGCGTCTGTCCCACACAGTGCTGATGAGAGAGATCCTTCATAGCCGGCTGCTCCCAGCTGCGGGGGGTGGGGGCGGGTTGATTAATTACCATCATCAGAATGCAAAATTCTAAATCACCTGATGGGTGATGCGTGAACAGTTAATTGAAAATGAAACATATTTAGTGGGTGTGATATGATGTCCTTTTTCTTGGTAGTTCTCTGGAAAAAAAAAATCCACACCAATTTAGAGGTGTTTCTGGTGAATGCATATAGGCCTAATTTTCTAACAGCTGTGTCTCACAAGCCCCAGATACCTACACCAATATTCCTGAGCTGAACTTTAACCGAGGACTAAAGTTTGCCTTCTTCAACACATTGTTGGAGCACTGATAGGGGTCAGGAGCAGACTAGCAGTAATCCTGCATCCCAAAACTCAGGAGCCAGAGGGAGGGGTAGTGACTGGGGCCATAAAGAGTCACGGTTAAGGGTTTTCTGCTCTAATTTGTGAATGTTGCCGTGTTTGTTTTGTGAAACTGTACTTGCCTGTGCAGGAACGTGTCCAATACATTTCATCCGACACATTAAAGGGCTGCCAAACAGAGGTGAGTAATTCAGGTCCAGAAAGTAAAAATCCAGACCAAGATTCTGTTTAAATGAACCAGTTGAGTGTAAAGAGTCAGTCATAGAGTACTGAAGTGGTTGGTTGAAACAAAATTTTGGTCTGGAGTTTTGCTCTCTGGACCTGAACCACCCACCTTTGCTGCCAATCTGTGCAACACTGACAGAGGTACTGTCCAGGGTTCTGAAACCGCTGGGGTCCACCTCCATAATAGCATTCTCTGGCCACTGATACAAAGGGATTTTTAAAGTTAATATTATGAGTGGTGTGGCTGCAGACGAGGGGCATTACACTGAACCTCTGTGGAAATGGTGAACTAATTAAGCATGTCAAATATCATAGAGTCAGCCTAGTGGCCTGTCTTCACTGTAGGATGTTTTTGTGTCATATACATTTCTTTAGTATGTTAAAAAAACTTGCGGACAGGTGTGACACATTTCTAAAAAGATCAGTCATAAACTTGTGATATATAAAACTATATGTATTATACTGAGGGATGCACAACTGGTGCGCAAGTATGCATTTGGCATATAAAGCGTTACGGTAGCAATTTCTTGGCGCAACAACGCGAATGCACATAAGTACATATTTGTGCTGTTATGACAAGAAATTACTGTGCATTTTACCCTTTTTATGGCTAATGTGTACTTCATTGCCATTATGAAGGTTAAAATGCACGGTAATTTCTTATACTGTACTATATGGGAGCCCTTTAGGGTTTTCCATGTAGTATTTGCTTTCCAGAAACCTGGGCGTGTTTTGGTTTTCTTTCATGCCAGGGAAGACAATGTATTTGATGAGACACTCTGCAGACAAGTTTTACTAACAGCAGAATAGTCCGTAAACATATGTCTGTGGTTTTGTTACCACGGAGCTCATGTTTCGTGCTTCGCCCTCACTCCCAAAAGTAAGCGGCTCATTGTTGATGCAAGACACACAGAGCAAAATGGCCCCATGGGAGAATTCCGGGGTGTAGAGGAGAGTGCCCCACACGGCCGTGAGGAGTTTAGGAGTGTCTGGGGAGGGTAGAGAAGCCTGAGGCTTCAGCAGGGCTGTAATCAGGCTACGTTATCTACCCGTTGTAAGAGGCTAACAGCTTGGGTCTCCTGATGCCATTGAGGGTACCTTCAGCCCCCAGTCCCCAGCCACATGGAATAACTCCTGGTTGGGGGGTGGGGGTGGGGGGGTGCTGAATTGATCACAAGTAATGGTATAGGTTGAAACGTCCTTCATGTTCTGAAGCAGGACTTCAGTAATGTCTTGTCCAGGCATTTTGTAATAACGGTGGTTATTGAGGATTCTTGGTGCTCAATTTTAATGCCATTGCCTGGTGGTTAAAGATCAGTCTTTGTCTTGTGTAACATGCTTAAAGAATGGCTGCTGTATATAACTGGGAGGGTGACAACAGCTCTGTTATGGAAGAAGATATTTACGCTCCACCTGTCTTGTTGACAGTGATGTACTTCCTCTATCTGCAGGCATCTGGGTCGGTGGGATTGGTATCAGTACCACAGCGCGAGTAGGTCAGTTAGTCTCTTACTCCCCTAGAAAGTACTGTCAGGGTTCTTGTGATCTGGGCTCATTCAGCCAGCGCCAATTCAGGCGTTTCACAGAAGAAACTACATGGATCTGTTCTCCAAAGTGAGGAAAAGTACTTGTGTTTGCTGGGAGGAAGAAAAAAAAGCAGATAAGAGTTTAGAAAAGTCAGTAACGATCTGTGGGTTTGTAGGTGTTTGTTTGGCACAGGTCAGTATTACCTGGCATAAATGTGGCGGAACATCCTGAGAGGACACCGTCTGATTGGTACTGCCATCTTCCCATCTACGCTGACGGGACGGGATGAGATGTGATGAGATGATGCAACTTGCTGCAACAGGCTCTGGGCTCAGTACCAAAGGGCTTTCATTGGCCCACTGGCACACTGAGCCTCTAGTCTGGTTCATGGCTCTTTGTGGAAAACATACCACACTACTGATGACTGTTTATCTGGCTGCTTTGGAGTAACTTTGGAGTATACTCTTTTGCAGTGTAGTATAGTGCTGTCACTGAGAAGGTGTCCCTGTTCCCCACTCTCTGGCCCGTCCAGTAGCTGGGTAAACAAAGTCTGTAATCTGGGTAAAACCCAAAGTTCTGTCAGCTGTGCCAGACATTCTCAGGCCGTACTCCCCTGCTCTTGTTCTTCCTTAATACATTGTACAAGCCCCTGATTGCCCAAATACCCAGCAGGCTGCAGAGAAAATGGCCCGCTCCCCGCGGAGTGAACCGCTCTGATTTTTAGAGTTAAACATAGCCCACGAGTGTTTCCAGTTAAATATAGTTTGTCTGATTAAGCACCTAAAAGTCGCTTCCTCTCCCCGTTCTATGCGACGCTGCATCAAGGCGCATTCCTTTCCCCCTCGCAGAGAAATGCTGCAATGCGTCTCGCAGTGGAAGAAAAAAAGACTGGGTCAGTGTAACGGAGCTGGCGGCGACCGCCGGCATGGTGTTCCTATGGCAACAGCCAATGGAAAAGCCGCATTTGTTGGCCGAGGCCTCGGGCAGAACACGCATGTGGCTCTGCTGCTAGGATTAACTGGCCCAGGTTCTGTAATCTGCCTGCCAAAGGCAAAAATGTGAGCGGAACCCAACCGCAGAGAGGTTTCACAGACAGGATACCACCTAGATTAGCGACGGAATGACAGTTGGGATGGATCTGATTGACTTTCTGCGTTTGTTTCTCGGACTCACTTTGTGCAGAGATTTTCCAAAACAGTCTGATGAAATGACAGCATATTTCTTTCCTGGGTGGATTAGGAATGAATAACGGCAATTATTTTAGGATTTGGCAGCTGAGAAAGCTTAACAATCTGACTTTTAACATCTTAGTGAGAGAATCAACAAAACGTTTATGTGCCTCGATTTTTTTTCCATACAGACGGGATGGACTGGGGACACACATACATACCGTTTATATGAAAGAAATGGCTGACAAATTTATGAAAATATTTTAAAATATTTGTTTTTTTATATAGCGCCTTTCCCTCCTCAGAATACCTGACAAAGACTTAATAAGAATATTCCCGTAGCTCGGTATTACGGTCGTTTTGGGCCCCGAGTCCTGCAGCGCTGCTTGCTTGAAGGCTAATCATAGGCTAATCAGGGCTGCTGGCCAATGGAGAGAGAGACAGAGACAGAAACAGAGAGAGACTCATACCATCAGACACTATCTTCGGATGGATTATAAAGGAAAATGACCTGGTTACGCCTCTGTCTTTGGTCTGCTCCTGGAGCAAAAAGTATATAAATCATATATTGTAACACACAGCCAGCATTGTCAAATGGGGATATTTTTGGAAAATGCACTGGTGATCAAACGAAACACGCATAAGCCCTATTTTAACACAATTATTGAACATTGCTGACACACACAAACAATTACCTCCATTCAAGATGACCTTTAAAGGGCTTTAAATTATACTTATTTAAAGGGTTTAAATACCTACAGTTATTATATACAGAACGACTGCTCATTGCAGAAAATGATCACTTTTCTACAGTTCAGTCTGAATCGTATTATTCTCTCGTTGCGCTAAATTACCCACTTGGCTCCGATTAGTATTTTGTTTCTGTTCCTCTGGTATGTTTTATGTTTCTGGCAAGAGTGAAATGCTTAACATGGACGGCTTCCATCCATCTGCTAAGGAGATTTAATGTGATCTGTAGCAGCAGAGTGGTTCTCCTTCCAGTCTTCCACAGTCCTCTGAAAGCCTGTTAGGAGGAGTTTCACTGGTACTGTTGCACTTAGGAGAAAAAGGTCTGAGGACTGATTTGAGCCACCAGGTATAACTAATGTGTGCGGCAATAGCATGTGTATGTAATGCTGATTTCCTGCTCTATAGCTGGAAAATCTCGCCACAGATAATAGGCGTTTCTGACTCACTTCCTGTTATATTTCTCCTGCATCTGTTGTCATGGCCTTGTTGGTCTGTGCTGTCTTAAAGGAGACGTCTTACAGAGCTCATGGGAAAGAGACTCCATATTTTCTCCACGTCAGACCCAGCACACATATTATCAGAAATTTAAAGTTGAAAAATATCTTCTCTGCTCTTTATCTCTTGCAGGACAAAGGACTCTGCAACATAAAAGTGATGTCCTCGAGACTGTGGTGTTAGTGAATCCAACAGAAGATTCCCTCACTTCTGAAGTATGGCATACAGTGAATAACATCAAACAGTCTGCATTATATCAACTAGTTATATCATAGTGTTTTTTTAACAGCAAAAGTACTGAATAACATCAACATCTCATGGCTTAATATCGCAGTCATTTGGAACATTTAGCCCGGCCACTGAGTCATACGTAACACCCTCAACGTCATACCCATACGTGGCATGTGATTCTTGTCCTGTGTTCACAGATCTGCTCTCTGATCAGTGACCAAGCAGCACACAAGCTACTCATCCTGAGTGGCCAAAGCTCAGAGCAGGGTGGAGACCTCCTACTGCAAAGTGGGCCGTTTACTCTTAGAAATTTTGCAGATATCTTTGCTGATTGGGAGGTGAGCAGAAAGCCACAGCCATCTTTAATGTCATGGTGCGGAATATTAAAGTACAGCCTTTTGGTTCATGCAGCATGATGCTTTACATATTACATCTGAAACAAATGTTCTGCGTGCTCTAGAACAGTGTTAAGAGTAAATGACAAAACAAATCCAATTGCTGCTTATACTAGCTATCTTTGTTTTTACATTAAATATACCTCTTGCATTTAAACTGGAAGTTTATGAGATTTTCTTAGAATTGTGCTGGAGAATGATTTGTGATACAGAAATGGACCTGGGTGGGTGTCATTATTTGGTAATGCATTCATAAAGCATTCATAGAACATTCATAAGCAACATGTATGTGTATTTTAGCATTCTGACATACCTTAACAGCTGTAATACACATTAATAACTAACATTATATGATAATAAGAAACTATAATCATATAATCATATAATCATATAATGTTTGTTATTAATGTATGTTACAGCTGTTAAGGTATGTTAGGATGTTAAGGTGTACTTACTTATGAATGGCTTATGAATGTTCTATGAATGCATTATAAAGGCATTATGAAGGTGCAGTTAACGTAAAATGTTACCCCTTATTCTGTTTGGTCTGCTTCTCCAAGCTGTCTTTTATTTCCCCTGTGTAGGTTGGTGGTCTGCTAAGAAAAGCATCCCCTGAGCACCGTGCTAGGCTCACTGTATTCTGCCAGGGGGAGGCGGGCTGGAGCTCCCTTGGGCAGCAGCAGCACTTTCGGGAGTCCCTGGACTATAGACTGAATCCCGACCCCGTGCTGCCCAAAATGGACGGAGTCACCGAATTCACGGAGTACGTCTCGGAGACAGTGGACGTTCCGTCACCTTTCGATCTCTTGGAGCCGCCGACCTCTGGAGGTTTCCTGAAGCTGTCTAAGCCTTGCTGCTATATTTTCCCGGGTGGGAGAGGAGACTCTGCCTTGTTTGCAGTTAATGGCTTTAACATCCTGGTAGATGGAGGCTCCGAACGAAGATCTTGCTTCTGGAAGCTTGTCAGGCATCTGGACCGTATTGATTCCATTCTCATTACTCACATTGGAGCCGATAATCTGCCGGGTGTCAATGGACTCCTTCAGAGAAAGATCGCTGAACAAGATGAGGAGCAGTCACAGGGGTCTACCACCTACAGTGACTGGATGAAGAACCTGATTTCACCAGAGCTTGGTGTGGTGTTCTTTAATGTCCCTGATAAACTTCGAACGCCTGAATCAACACTAAAGGTGAAACGGAGTATTGAGGAAGCCTCGCTGACCTTACAGTACCTCAGCAAGCTCGGGATCAAACCTGAGCCTCTTTTCAGAGTGGTCAGCAACACCATCGAGCCCATCACACTTTTCCACAAGATGGGTGTCGGCAGGCTTGACATGTATGTTCTGAATCCTGTGAAGGACAGCAAAGAAATGCAGTTCCTCATGCAGAAGTGGGCAGGGAACAGCAAGGCTAAAACTGGCATTGTCCTGCCCAATGGAAAAGAGGGAGAGATATCAGTTCCTTATCTGACATCTGTTACCGCTCTGGTGGTATGGCTCCCTGCTAGCCCCACAGAGAAGATCGTTAGAGTTTTGTTTCCTGGAAATGCACCGCAGAACAAAATCTTAGAAGGCCTTGAAAAGCTAAAGCACCTGGAGTTCTTGCGGTATCCAGTGGCTACTCAGAAGGACATATCTTCTGGCAGTGCTCCTCCGCTACTCAAACAAACAAAAATGAAGCAAAGGGCCGATAGCAAAGAAAGTCTCAAATCTGCTTCCAAGATACAGGCGGCGGTAAAGCTTGACAAGAAAGAAGCAGACGGACAAGAGGAGGTTTCAGTCGCAGAAACCAAAAGCGACTCTGTGAAGGAGAACAAGATGGAAAAGAAAGAGGACAAAAAAATGAAAGAGGGTGATAAAACCATCAAGCCGCTCAAGGCCAAATCGGAAACGACAGACACGATAAGGCAAGAGAAGAAGAAATTATCGAAAGAGAAGTCGATCAAGAAAAATATCAAAGAAAAGGCGTCCAAAATGGACGAGAAAAAGGATAAAGAAAAGAAGGAGATGAAAAAGGAAAAGCGTGAAATAAAGAAAGACGATGTCACTAAAAAAGATGAGAAAAAAGAAGCCAAATTGAAGGAGGACAAAAAGAAAGAGGCCAGTAAACCAGAATTAAGAAAAATCACTAAACCCGATCTGAAGCCCTTCACACCCGAGGTCAGGAAGACCCTGCACAAGGCCAAGATGCATGTGAAACCTAAGACAGACAAAAACAAAATTAAAGATGCCAAGGAACATGCAGCTGAACCAATTCCCACAGCAGTACCAGGATCGAAGGACATCCAGCCCAAAACTGAAGAGCAGGTAACAGTGGATGAAAAGTCTAGGGTTTCCACACCAGAAGACCTTACTAAGGATTTTGAAGAACTCAAAAAAGATGAGGTTTCCAGTCTGGAAGCAGAGCCTGCAAAAGATGCACACCTTGTTCCAGAACCTTCTGCAGGTGATACTGCGATCGCAAGCCTTCACCCAGAGGAAGAAGCTGAGAAAAAGGTCGATACCCAAGCTCCAACTGATGCAAAGCTTCCAGTGTTGGAGTCTCCAGATGAAGGAATAATGACTACAGACATTGAAACCGAATCTCCTCGGGAAGAAAAGATGCCAGCACAAGAAGAAGTGTCTGAAGCAGTAGAAAAAGCTGGAGATAAATATGAGGATGAAGGTGCGGCTATGGGGGAGGAAGATGAGGAAGAAGAGGAAAAGGTAGACAAAAAAGTTGAGAAGAAAACAGTGGAAGAAGAAGAGGATATGGGAATGGGGGAGGAGGAAGATGAAGGAAAATGGAAGGACGAGAAGGAAACGGAGGCGGTAGACAGGAAGCATGAAGAAGAGGAGATGGAAAAAAGTGAAAAATTTGCAATAAAGACTGAAATGAAAGAGCAGCTTGAAAAGGTTGAACCTGAGGAGGACAAGGAAGAGGATGTGATTGAAAAGGCAGAACTGGAGGAAGCTGAAGATGTACATGTGACAGGTGAGGAAGAGTTGAAAATTAAAACTGAAGAGAGCCAAAAAGAAAAGCTTGAGAAGAAGTGGGACACTGTGGCACCAAAAGAGACATCACAGGACAAAGGAGAGGAGGATGTAGGTGCTTATATGTCTAAAGTTGGGCCTGCTACAACTGCTGTTACAGCAACAGCACAGGATGGCACTGCTGCAGAGCACATCTCCTATATCCAGGATGAAACTATTCCTGGTTATTCAGAAACTGAACAGACCATTTCTGATGAAGAAATTCATGAAGAAACTGAAGATAGGATTCCACACCTCCGCTATGAGGTTGGTGCCTATGACATTTCTGTCCCTGATGAAACGGGCTCCTTTGACACCATTCATGGTATGAGAGAGATGAAAGGTGCTGCCATTCATGATGTGTCAGATCTAACAACAAAGGGATTCATAGAAGGTCAGGACCCTACCCTAGCCGTGTTCTCCACCAATGTCATTGCAGCACCTTTAGCAGAAGAGGAGCACATCTCCTCTGCCACGTCAATTACAGAATGTGATAAACTGTCCTCTTTTGCCACTTCTGTGGCTGAAGATCAGTCCATAGCATCGGTGACAGCAGCACAGACTGAAGAAACTGGAAAAAGCTCCTTGCTTCTTGATACCGTAAACAGCATGCCATCGTCTGCAAAAACCGAGGCCACGCAAGGAAAAGAGTATGTACACTCTGCTGGGACCATTTCACCGACTTCCTCTTTAGAAGAGGACAAGTACTTCAAGTCACCCCCTTCTGAGGAGTACCAGCTACACCTGCCAGAAGGTGAAGCTGGAATGAAGACTGTACAGGTTCATGATGAGGAAGAAGAAGAGGAAGAAGAAGATGAAGACCAAACACCCAACGTTGACATTCCACTAAGCAAACTTCAAGAAAGCTATGGGTTGTTCCAAGACAAAGACTTTGAGAAGCTTACTTTGTCCATGCCGACGGCCACCTCAGAAACTGTTCAGGATATGGAATTAGTTTATCCCCCAGTTGTGGATGAAAAGATGGATTCTGTCACTAAAGAGGAAATCTTATCTGGAGTTTCTAAAAAATCTCCCTCCCCACCACCTTCTTTCTCTAGTGCTTTAGCAATGGAGTCCAGTGCCGAAGGCGAAGAGAGATGTTTTAGTCCAGATGACATCACTGTGAAGATGACATCACAGTCTGGGCCAACTAGCGCAGGCCATACTCCTTTCCATCAGTCACCTGTGGAAGAAAATAACGAAACTTCTGAAATTCAACAGCAAGCTTTGAAAGCAGAAGAAATGAAGGATATTGCAGAACTACATTTCCCTAAAAGTGATCGATTTGAAGCATTCTCAATTCCAGATGCTGACAAATTTCCATTTTTAGAAAAAGATACCCAAGACATTATTACGCCAGCGCAAAAGAAAGATGAGTTTTTCCCTGATAAAGGACAGTTTATTCAACAAGATGAGACCAAACCAACTACTTTTGAGGAAAACTATCCGACAGAAACATCCCCAACAAAAAAAGAAAATGAGAAGGATTTTCGGGCGTTAAATATTTCTTTGGAAAAGGTGGTATATGATGACTCGGAAGAGGAAGATGGCAGAAGGAGTGATTTTAGAGCAAGTTGCAAAAAATATGTTGAAGAAAAGGAAAGTCGGTTCTTAGACGATGATGATACTAGTGAAGGTGACTTGCTCAGTACAGAGAAGGTAAAGGAAGAAATTAAAAGAGAGAAAAAGGAACAGTGCTTTGAGACTACCTACCTGCAAACCACACAGAAAATGGGGGGTAAAGTGCCAGAGGCCTCTTATTTACATCAAGAAATCAAGTCTGATGTTCAGGACTCTGATGAAGAAGATGATGAAGGGGATGCTGTTTGTATGGGTGGAGCAGGATCTAGGCCTTTATCTGTAGAGCCAATCAAATTAGATTACACGTCACAAGACCTGCCATCAGGTTTAGGTGAGCCCACTGACCAATCAAAAGAAAGCACTGATGACTATGCATCCACAATTTCTTCTGTTGTATTGCCAAAAGAGGAAGTAGAGATCTCATCTCAAACTGTTGCCAAAGATCAAGGAAGACATTTGCTTGCAGTCTCACCTGAACCAGAGGAGGAAAGCTCATCCCCAATGAAAATGAGCAGCACAACAATCTCCTCTGCAGATACTACTACTACCAGTGGCTCTGCTATGAAGACTGAACCTACTTCTTACCCTACCACTGTTGAAAACACATCGATGTGCTCAATACTTTCTAGTACCGACAGCCAAGGTAGCGCTGAGGAGTCCTCTCAGCCAGAAATTTTGATGCCCTCAGTGATTACAAAGAAAGGCGAAGATTATTACTCTAATGAAATGGGAGGATTGGCTTCCAAAGAAGAGGAGAAACCTGGAAAAGAGGCAAAGTGGGAAATGGAGAAAGAGCACGAACCAGCTTCGCCAGGTGTAGTTTCACATTCTTCGTATTTCCTTCTGGAAAAGGATGTGGTAGAAAAGTCATTTTCAGACAAGGAAGATGCAGATGAAAAAGAAAAACATGTTACATCAAAGTATAGTCCTGAGGAAAAGGAAATACCAGCAGACGGAAAATGGGATGTAACCGAGACACTACAGACATCTGGGAAACCAGAAGATGTGGCTGCAGATGACAATAAGGTAGCCATGCACCCATCAGTTGGTGAGAGATTTGAAGGTGAGGCAGCTCTCTCTACAGAGGAACATCATAAAGAAGAAGCAGTGTCATTCAGCAGAGTTGATTACCACACAGCAACTTTGACAGAGACTGAAAAAAGCGTTCATTTCAGTCTCGGTGTGTTTCCAGAACATGAAGACCGTGAAAAAGGCCAACAAGAAGAGTATAAAAGGGAAGTGAGGCAAGACACTCCTTTTGTGAGTGGAAAAACCTTTACCTACACGGAGATTTATGAAAAGAAAACAGCTCTGGAAAAAGAACCATATTCATGTCTTTCCAGTTATGAGCCAGATGATTACCTTGATAATTTGAACATGGAAACAAATATCGAGAAAACTGAAGATAAGAGCACACTCTCATCTCTTCCTGTGACAACAGAGGGTAAGGCCAAGGAAGGGATGTCCATTGAAGAAGACAAATATCATTTAAGCACCTTTACTGAAGAGTCACCATCATCAACATGGAGTCAGTCAAAACTAGAGGGACCGACTTCCACTCTTTCCATACACGATGATGTTCCTGATAAAAAAACTATAGAAGAGAAAGAAAAAGATTCAGCGGAGAAAGGGAAACTCTCCATGGCTGAGAAACAAGACTCATCCTCCAGTCACTTGAAAGATCTGTCCCCTCAAGCTAAGCCTGAGAATAAAGACAGCCAACTTGGTGCATTCCACCCTGAGTCACCTGAATCTCCAGAGCCTGACATAGATGACAACATTCTGGCATCAGAGTATTCTGTGAAAACCAGCACTGTTGCATCTAAATCTATGATGTATTATGAGAAGGATGAAGTATCGGAGAAAGACAGTATGAGGTTGAAAATGGAAGATGAGGATGAGGATGATGATGATGAGCAAGACCATCTTGGGATGGAGAAGGGTGTCAGCGACTCAGATGTTGAGAAAGGAGCCAAAGAAGAATCTGAAAAAGAATTCAGAAGCACATTTGATGATGCTGTAAGCTCGAAAGTCCAACAGACTGGAATTTTAAAGGAAGACGAAAAGGTAAAGGAAAGCATCCCTTCTGAAAGCATAAAACCTTCTACATCAGAACCCTTTGAAAGCCCTGCTAGCAGTAGTATCCAAAAGACAGAGGCTGAGGATGTTCTTCAAAAGACCACGAGTGACACTACTTCCTCATTATCTGGCCACTACACTGAAATTGGGACAAGAGAATCTAAAGAGTTCTCCAATGAATCTGAGCATTCTGATCCCAAGGACTCTAAAGACTCTACTGTAACTAGCCAGTTGCTGAGGAAAGAACAGGATCATGAAGCTCATGGTCCTTCACACATCTCTCTAAGCGAACCAAGAGAAGATAAGTATGACTATGAAGAAAAGGATGAGGTTGAGAAGCAGACAATCCCTGACATTTTAAGTAAAACATCTGGGGATTCAGATTCCTTTGCTTTTACTTATGCTACAACTTCTGCCACTGCATATTCTTCTTCCTCATCATATAGTCATCCTTCTTCTGCCTCTGCATCTCTCTCAGCCAGCCGGCAATTTGGAGAAGAGCTGGAGACACTAGCCACCACCTCCGACACACTCTTTAAACCTGATGTGGATAGTGCATGTCTTGTGTATTCATCTTTTAAGGAGGAGCACTCCCTTGTGATGGACCCTCCTTTCTCAAGTTCTGGTGGACTTATAAAAGATGAATACCTAGAGGTCTCTGACAAGCTGACTCCTGCCACGACAACTGCAGAATTAACCTCCAGTCTTACAAGGTTTTCTCCACTGAGTCATTCTGAGGAGGTCAAACCTTTCCCTCCACTTTCATCTGCTCCATGTGAAGAAGTGAAAGACCACCAAACATCGAAAGGTTCCACTATAGACAAGGGACAACATGCTGAGTCCATTGTCAAGCCTGTATGCACTGATGTTTCTAAGTCGCCTGAAGGTCAAAGAGTGCCAGATCCTTATTCCCAACTCCCACCATCTGCTGAGAAGGAATCTACACCACGGAGTCTGTTTGATGTTTCTCCATTACAGCGAGCAGATTATGTGGAAAAACATCCGAGAGAGGAGACAGAAGTCAGTGAGGAGGAAGCTTATGAATGTGAAATGGAACAAAGCACCTTACCATGCCGAATTGAATGCCAAAGATCTTCAACTACCATCCCAGCTGAAGAAAAGAAAACAACACAGCCTGTGTTTGAGCAACAGATGGCCACTCAACCGAGCATAACTAGCACGCTCCCTGATGTGCTTACCTCATACACATCTCCATCACAGCAGTCTTCACAGTCAGCATCAGCAAATGGACCGTTGGAGGTCAGTGCAAGTTCATCTGAGGTCCCTGTAGAAGGTACTGGTACTCAGTGGACTGAAAAACCAGGTCAACAAAGCACACAGCAGAAAGAAGATAAATATATCGGGCACGCAGAGAAAAAGGATGAGAAGGAGAAACAGAGCAGTGGAGAAGTGGAGCAGCAAATAGAAAAATGTCCAGAGGCTCTCCCTCCACAATATCAAGAAGATGATGATGAGGAGGAAGAGAACCTAGAACGCCCAGCTCGTCCTCTTTCCCTGGCCTCAGCTGACCAGTCTTTTCATTCGTCATTCCAGCCAGAGGCATCTGGAAAAGAAGAGGATGATTCCAACCTTCCTTCTGATGTATGCATGGGAGCAACTTCCTCATATTCATCTTCAGCATCTGCTGGATATTCTTCCTATGAGTACAAACACCGCAAAGGAGAAATCTCACCATCATTTATCAATCCAAGCCCACACCAGCTCTCTACTGACGAGGAAGAAGAGGATGAAGGGAGCGACCACTCACAAGAAGGTGATGACAACCAGCCCTCTGTCAAAAGGCGGTCCCGCAAAGAGCAGCGGCACCACACTCACAGCAAAGCTGGAGATGACAGTGGGTCACATCACCATCCTGGTGCCATGGCTGCTGGGTTCGCTCTAGCTGGAGAAGAGACCCCTCCAACCTCTGTTAGTGAATCATTGCCTACACAGTCTGACTCTGATGTGCCTCCTGAGACTGAGGAGTGCCCATCAATTACAGCAGAAGGTAACCTGGACTCTGACGAGGATGCTGAATACCTGCCTGTAGATAAATCCACTATAGCTGGTGGAAGCAGTCACCATGTGTCATCATCAAGATCATCAGAAAGGAGTCATGATCCTCCACCTGTGCCAATGAAGGACCCATTCCCTCATCCTCCTCACCCAGACGTGTGCATGGTTGACCCAGAGGTTCTGCCCAATGGCACTAACTGTACAGAGAAACTGCTGAAGAAGGACGGGAAGACTAACAAAGTTGTGCGGAAGTCACTGAACAAGCCTAAATCTTCCTCCCCTGCTCGCAAAACCGACTCCAGAGGTAAGAAATCTCCTACCCCTGTCAAACAGGCATCCAAGGACTCCTCACCTCGGGCTTCTCTGAAAAAGAAAGAGGCAGAAAAGACATCTAAATTGTCAAGGATGTCTGATGGACAGGGATCCAGGGAGGAGAAAGATGAGGTATCCAAGTCCAGCCAGAACCCAGGAAAAGGACTTGTTAATGGCATCAAGAGCAGCATAGGTGTGAGCAAGTTGATTATTCACCTTAGGACTAAATGTCTGTAGTGTAGATTAGCCTAAGTGTTTTTACCCTGTGGATCTGTATTTTGACTAAATATTGTATGTGTTACCAATAGGTTCCAGTTCCCAGAAGTCCAGTTCAATGGTACCACCAGGACCCCCAATCTACGTAGACCTGGCCTACGTCCCCAATCACTGCAGTGCAAAGAACGTGGACCAGGAGTTCTTCAAGCGAGTGCGCGCCGCATATTATGTGGTGAGCGGCAACGACACCGCCAATGGAGAGCCCAGCCGCGGGGTTCTGGACGCCCTGCTCGACGGCAAGGCCCAGTGGGGGTCCAATCTCCAGGTGAAATAAGTCGACTATCTACAGCCTCAACTTTCCTTTCCTTTCCTTTCCTTTCCTTTCTTGTCATATCTTATCTTAAAAATGCCGGGTGTACCCAATATCCAGCTGAAGGTCAGATACAATCAGGAGAACATTCTGTGCTACAAAAGAACATTTTCGCCTGGAGCAGTGACCATGTGCCCTATGCCAGCATCAGCAGATATGATGATTAGAAACTGATCTTAAAAGTTTCTCCCTACCTCTATGATCTTGATATGCAAAATTGATTCTAGTAAATGTGATACTATACAGACTTGGTCAATAAAGTATATCTTTTACATAGGGCTTATTTCACTTTCTGTGAATGCCATCGGTGTAATAATTCATGAACACATTCATAACACATTATAATGTGTTCACAAAGCATTATAAACATGGCTATAAGTTAAAATCAAACAAATTTATTTATAAGGCACATTTAAAAACAGCCAATGCCGACCAAAGTGCTGTACAGTCATAAAATGTGTGAAATAAAACACTTTAACATTAATAGCCATCATAAAAAATATATATAAAAATACAGGCATCGTGGGCTCGCGCTTACATAAAAAAGACAATATTAAATCAAACAGCAATGAGACAAAGGAGGCAAATGTCTCACTCTAACCTCTGTTCAAAAGCCAGCATGAAAAGTAAGTTTTTAATAACGATTTAAAAGTGATTAATATGGGGGCGGTTCTGATATGATACAGTAAGCTGTTCCATAGAAAGGGAACAGCTACCGAAAAGCCCGATCGCCCCTCCTTTTGCATCTCGATCATGGAACCTCTAGGGGCAACTGGCTAGTTGACCTAAGAGCCCTAGTTGGGTTGTAACTTTTTAAAAGATTGGATAAGTATGGGGGTGCCAATCCATTTAAGCATTTAAACACCATTATTAACATTTTTAAATCAATTTGATATTGAATCGGAAGCCGATGAAGGGAGGTGAGTACTGGTGGGATAAGTTCACGTTTACTGGTAGCAGTCAATAAACGAGCCGTAGCATTCTGCACAATCTGTAGATGCTGTAAAGAGGCCCGATAAACCTCTGCATACAGACTGTTGCAGTAATCTAACTGTGATGTAAAAAAAGCACAAACTGCTTTTGCAAAGTCCACTCGAGTATGAAAGGCCCTGACCTTAGTAAAAGTCTTAATTGAAAAAAGCTAAACTCACAACAGCGTTGATCTGTTTATCAAATCTGAAAGAGATATCAAAGATCACACCTATATTATTGGCGAATGGCCTCTTATATGAAGCAAGAGGGCCAAGCGCATCATTGATAAAAGTAAAAGTTTCTGAGTGCCCGAATATCAATATTTATATTTTCTTTTCATTGAGCTAAAGAAAGTTGTTTGCCATCTAGGGTTTAATGTCATTTAAGCATTCTTGGATCAGGCCCATTAAGTTGCCCTGTACTAAATTAAGTGGCTAGTAAAGCTGAGTATCATCAGCATAACAATGAGAAGAAAAAACATATTTCCAAATAATGGAACCTAGAGGCAGCATGTACAGTGTAAAAAGGATGGGACCAAGAATGGAGCCTTGTGGAATGCCAGAGGAAAGAGGGGCTGAGGAGGATGAAAATTCACCAAGGCATACAGAAAAACTTCTATCTGTTAGATATGATCTAAACCAATCAAAGGCATTACCTTGGATACTTACATGCCTCAAACGTAATACAAGAACTGTATGATCCACAGTATCAAAAGCTGCAGCGAGATCCAGCAGAATTAGATTAGCAGTATCACCAGAGTCAGTAATTAAAAGATCATTATATACCTTTAAAAGTGCCGTTTCTGTGCTATGACAAACTGTGAAACCAGATTGAAGACCATCAAAATACAATTTTCATCTAAAAGCATATCACATTATAATCATGTTTATTATGCATTATGAGTGGTTTATGAAACTCTCATCTATAATGCACTATAGATACCTTTATAATGCGGTACAAAGCATTCTTAATTCTTATACCGACCATTATAATGTATTATGAAGGTGTCTATAGTACATTATAGATGACAGCTTCATTGGAGCTTATTAAGTATTATAATCAACACTATAATGCCTTATGACTGTCAACAGAAGATGCTGTAATGCTTTATTAATTTTTATACTGACCATTATAATGCATTATAAAGGTATTTATAATACATTATAGATGATAGCTTTAAGCAAAGTGTTACCATTATTTCAATCCATCCATCCAACTCATTTCCAGTATTGCCTGTTTATTGCAGGGTTCCAATGCTCATGGATCTTTTTTCATAAAGCACAGGGCACATGACTTGGTGGACAGTCCATCACGGTACTCTATCATCAGTTGATGTAATGTACCCTGTAACATGATCATGTAGTCACACCCAGCCTCTTTCCACGTCGTTCTTCCCCAAAGGTCACTTTGATCCCCACCCACGACACCGAAGTGACCCGGGAGTGGTACCAGCAGACCCACGAGAAGCAGCAGGAGCTTAACGTCATGGTCCTGGCCAGCAGCAGCACAGTCGTCATGCAGGACGAGTCTTTCCCTGCCTGCAAGATTGAGTTCTGAGACCCCCGAGTCTCTTCATCTCTCTTTTCCTTCTCATCGCTATTTCTGTGTTTCTCAAGAGGGAAGATTTTTTCAGCCTTCTGCAGCTGATCATATAGTATTACCAAAACATTTCTGTCATCTCCATTTTTTGAATTCCTGCACTTGTTTTACAGTTAGCCCTCTATGCTTGCATATGCCGGTTCCGTCACTGAATGATCACTGATCTACAACATCATACAACCCTGTTGAATGCCATGCTAGGACACACAGCAACTGTCGAGTTTGCCACAAAGAGGACCTGAATTACACATGCCAGGTAACATAGAAAATTCGATTGAAGGCTTACCGTTTAATGTAAGAAAGCTGACATACATCAAATCATCAAAAAATGACCATGGCTGCCCTGGTTAGCATTGTGGATGCTTTGTCTAGAGAGTAATTACTTGATGTACTGTAGTGAATTGGAATAAAATAGGACAGTGATACTATCGCACCAAGTTATCTGCAGATATTTGGTATTAATCTTGTTACTGGATTAAACTAAAGCACAGTCTTCACTAATCTGTCATGCTAGTTTGCATCATCACCAGTGATGGTATTCTTGTGATACTTGCGTTGACTAAATTGTTATGCTTACCTTGTTTTCTTTACCTCCGGCTGTATATTTCATTGAGTTCTGAATTATTACCACATTTTCATCATTCCCAAAGTTCTGAATTCCATCGATCCGACTGTGGCTGACCAACTCTTTGCTTGATGTTGTAGGTGCGTCTAACACAAATGAGAGGTTCCAGTGTAGTGTGAAGCACTCTACTCACTACGCATAGAGGTTGGCTCAGTGGTATTGTTTAAAATGTCATTTAAGTCCTGGTGTACGCTGGTTTTTAATGCCTGAAAAACCTTGTCCTCTATGGAATGATTGTCTTAATATCAATGGAAGAGGTCCCTTTCCATTGTGGGTGGACTTCATTTTCTCTGAATGTGTTACATGAGATTGGCTCACCTGAAATGACATGCTATAAAACTGTTGTTGACTGACAGCGTCCATCAAGACAAATTAGGGATTTTAGCAGGGAATGGCCTCTTCAAAATTCGTAAGGCAGTAGATCAAGTGTAAATTTAGTTTTCTTTTTGTGTTCCTCTGCTAGTTTGAGGTATGTAATAAAAAATAAACTAGCCTTCTTTCAGTAAAGAGTATGTTTGTCTACAGTCAGGTTAGCTGGATAGCTGTGCTAAACACTTGAACCCTTTTACAAGCTTTCAGCTTCAGTGTGGACTGTAGACCCTGGCTTCTTTCTTGATGCTGGATAGATACTTATTGATCAGTGCACAATACCTTGAGGTGATTGTAAAAAAAAAAAAAAAAAAAAAATGGGGCTTTTGAATCATTCTGGATCTGTCTCTGTCGTTGTTGCTGGTTTCGCAGGAATGTACAATTATTACATACCCCCGTAATAATATAAATACGGTAATTTTTGTTTTAACGTAATCAGTAGGAGGACAACTATTAGCAGATTTCAGACAGGAAATTATTTTTCAGTGGGTGATGAGAAGTCTCACACGCTATCCATTACAGCGATCTGTTTCTGCAATCAGCTGATTTTCCAGAATATTCACACAACGCTGTTTTTTTCTTGTATTAGTTGGAGGCTTTCAGGTTATATTAAGACAAGCAAATCTGCACATTTTTTATATGTATTATGTACCTTAATGAAAAAGAACATTTAAAATATGTTTCAAATTCATAAAACGGTCTGTATTATGGTTTTTGTTGAAGACTTAACTCATGTCGCAGAGCTGAGATATTTAACATTTGTGGTATAATATATAAAGTTAATACATACTATTTTGTTAAGACTATTATATCTTGATTTATTTTCAGCAATCCTCGTGAACATCATACATGATATTTGAGAAGCTTGATTTGAAAATATTTTACCAGTTTTTACTTAAAGACTTCCCCATATGTGAATAAGATCAATGCACTTGCAAATGTAGCAATAGATAATATTTATTCTTGCAAGAATCCTGACAAGACTGAGGATCGTGTTACTCCAGTAGAAAGTAGGCTTGTCCTGTCTTGTCGACTGTGCAGCTGTTGGTTCGCCTGAGGATGATTGACCTTGCAGAGTTTTGTGACAGAGACTATAGATAGGATTCTTGTGGGTATATTTGCTTGGGTAGTGTGAGAATCAACCACACGTGCCTTGAGGTTCTAGCCCAGGGTGGAATTGGAATTTCCGAGTCCGGTCCCTGGGGACCCGCAAACAGTCCATATTTTTGCTCTCTCCCAGTTTCCTACTGGAGCTGGGAGGGAGCAACAATGTTGACCGGCTGTGGATCCTGAGGACCAGGTTTGGAAACACTGGCGTAGATAGTAGTATGCAGGGTTCTTCTTACAGAAGTCACGGAGTCAGTTATCTTAAGTGGGCCTTAATTATAGCAAGACACCAGGAGTCGGAATCAAGGATTATCCATGGAATGTTACATTAACATAGAGATTTTAACAAAAATAATGCTGAATGAACCAATACCCTTTTCAGTAGCTGAAGGTGAACAGAGCCTAGCATGAACGGCTATAGATGTAGCGATTTAGAAGAACATCAGTTCGGAGGTGATGTGTTTAATGTAGACCACCAGCGTCTGTACCACGTTCCAAACACATGAACAAAGATTGTAAATGAAAACGAAAGCTTGTGTGAAATGATGATGCAATGAGTTTTATTTTATACTTGTTAGACATGTGGTCTATATCAAGAAAACTGTGGATCGTGGAGTTAAATATCTAAATATCTACGTCTTTTGACATAGGTTCTAGGCTGCAAAGATATAAGGTATAATTTTGAAAATCGAGAGAACTAGTGTTGTCCATTTGGGTCATGGAGTCTTCATTACTGTAGATGTTGGTGGTGGTCAGCTGCCATGAAAAAGGACTATGTTGTATGTGTCAGAGTGCCGTGTGGATTTCTACAGATGGGACCAGTGCCGTTTTAAAAAATGTTTTTCCATGTAAAATTCTGAACGTAAGTGCTTGTAGTTTTTTTTTTTACTACAATGTTGTATATTTCAAGGGATTTAATTGCAGTCCAATTGTTTTCTAATTACTGTTTGCAGTGTTGCCATTTTTATTAACCTGTATTGTTTCAGAATGCCATTGTTGTTTACATTTCTCTCTTATTTAGTTGTTTTGCGGGTTTCTGGGAAGCACACACACAGGTCACAGATTTTTTTTTCGAGACTGCATTCTTTCAAAGCTTTTGCTGTTATTGCTGAATGATTGTCCGATAATGTGTTCTCTTGAAAATGCTGCATAAAATGGTAATTCGGAATGTGTTTTGTGCAAATCAGGAGGATGTACACAGTTGGGTAAAGGAGAGTCCATAGTGACTGGGGCGGGGGGGCTTTTACACTTTGGTGTGTTCCGTATGAATTCCACACAACTGATCCCATCGTCATGGGGACGTTAGTCGCTCTGCTTGTAAACACAAATTGTGCCATTCGAAGCATTTGAGAAAAAAAAAAAACACTATAATGACACATTATGCAATTCTAGCCTCCCAGTCTGCCCTCGGATGGAGTGCCAGTGCAGTGGCGTCAGCTGCATTGATTTTTCCATATTACTGTAATTTTCATGAAAACTAGTGCTAACTTTTACATGCATCTCATTTATACCGCAGGAGCTAATGAACAGGAGCACGTACGGCCTCTAAATTATGCACAGCTGACAAGAATATGTGCATTTTTCAGCTGCCAGTTTTCATCGCCTACTTAACAGCTATTTACGCACAAACAGACAGACTCTAGGGGAGGGCTTGAGTGTGGCTCATGTGGCCGGTGGCTTTGTGACCGTTCTCGCTTTGCTGATTTAAGCTCAATTTTAAAGATGGCCATCCTGCTCTGATTCCTCTAAAAGTCAGTGGGCAGATCCAGAGTAACCATTTCCATTTTTTTTATAGTATGAGTGCAGTTTATATTGATGTAGTCTATTAGCGATGACGCTCTTCTGTTGTCAGTAGTGATCACCTGTGGACGTGCTATTCAGTGGCCTCTTGGCTGTTCAGACACGTGCCCTTAACGTCGGGCTCCCGGAGGTCTTTGCAGTCACTGGGGGAGCCAAAGAGACAAAACCAGAATTAGATGGTCCAACAAATGTAAAACAAGAGATGATTCCTAAAAAAAAAAAGACCTGAAGTAGCAGCACGAGTAAGCGTGCTAATGTAAAGTAGCATGTTTGAATGTGGAGCAGAACGGTGACCAAAAATAATCGAACGTGATTACACCGCAAGTTGAAGAGAAAGGAGCCATTATGTGACATTAAAAGTGACATGCAGATTTAATTACCCAGATCCCCCCTAAGTTTGACAGAGAGAGACCTATAGGATTAATGCCATCTGTTTACAGATACAATTAACGTTGGGCTTCAGTGAAAGAAGTGATATTATCTTCACCATTTGCCGTAAAAAACACTTTAGTTGCTAGCCAGGAGCTAGAGGTGTTCTCAACCTAAAAACTACTTCAAAACAGGCTTCAAACAAATGGTGTACTCATATACATGCTTATATATACACTTGAACAACGAACTCTGGCTATACTGGAAGATCAAATCATTCTAGTGAGACTTTTTATTTTTAGTATAAAAAATTACACGCGAGTCCATTTTTTTCCCCAGAGGGAAAAAAAAGCAGTTGTAAAAAACACAATATAAAGCGCAAAGACATTTTTCTGTGACATCTTCCAGAAGCTTCACCCTGAAATGACCATTTTCATTTCCAGGTGCCCTGCTTGTTTCTGCATGTGATCCTCAGTTATATCCTGTATGTAATAGTTTAAAACAAAATGAAATGAAGTACTTATTTTAAAATGTCTAAAAAATAATGATGATAAAAACTGCGACTTGTCTTAATGGTTCTGAAAATGGCACATGCTACCCCGCCTTGCTTTCTCCTGCTGTGGGGATCTGTACCGAGAGCATCGTAATAGTTCCTCTTGCGCTGTATTAACCCTAGTTCTTCAGTTATTTTTTGTGCAATATTCCGTATTTCTCTTTGAAACCTAAAACAAAAATAGAATTACTGCAAATTTATTGTAAAAGGGAAAAGCCTGTTGGTCACCAATAAAATACATTTATTGAAATGTATCCCTCTGCCTTTCTGTCAAGTTCACAAACACTGAAACCTGAGTCTTTTCTTCATATAAATATAAACATGTTAACTCAGCTTTAGGTCAAACTAATTATCAGTGCCGTGCAGAGACTTTTTGAGGGGCGGGTGCTCGACCCAGTGGGGGGAGGGCAGGGAAGTCCCCTCCCCCTCTGTAAATTTTGCTGGTGGGGGGGGCGTCCCCTCAGTAAATTTAATGTGATCTTCTCTGATCGTAAAGGGCCACCATCAATCATTTGGACTAAAGGGGCACTCTCAACCCCCACCCCACCACCCCACACACACGCCTGTTAATTATCCACAACTGTTGTGGTCTGGTTTGCTTCTAACTCAGTACTTGTTTTTTTGTGCTAAGTGTTATTTATTTAATTGGATATACATTTTACTACTAACTAGTATAATAAAAACATGCCACTTTGTATAAAAAGTTAAATATGAGTGCAATGGTAGTGTAATGCTAAGGGTGAGATTAGGTCAGTGTTTGAATCAGCTGACGAATCCTGTTCCCCGCAGGGGGTCCATGTTCGCACTGTGACCCTTCCATAGTGGGACGGCAGCCCCTTCTCAAAGTCAAGCTTCTCATTCTCCAGTCAGACGGAGAGCGGGAACTCGGGCCTGACGTAATTCCAAAAACGCCAAGAGGGAAAACAAGCCCCAGTTAGTGGAACTGCAGGGAAGTGGAACAATGCACAGATTGTGCCTCTGGGCTGGCGCCCCCTAGCTGGAGGGGCAGACTCTGCGGTCAGCTGCTCCTGGGAGAAGGTGACAGAAATCAGTTTTGGGGGATTGTTTGTGTAATGATGCTGCCAGGGGGACAGAGAGTCCCACACAAAGGAGGGGGGCAAGGACAACTGGAGGCAGGTTGGCCACGATTCCCAACACTGAACGAGGAATTTTTCACATTTCTACATAAGCGGACAACAGGCTGTGGGAGGCTACAGCGAGCCAGGGATAGGGAGATGGGGGAGAGAGCTGTTTGTACAAACTGTGAAAGGAGGAATTCAGCTCCTCAAACAATTGGCCTTTGAAAGCAGGCAAGAGTAGGAGAGAGAGGGCAAAGAGGAGAAGGGTGTTTGCCCTGGGCAAGGCCTCTAGGGGCGGGACAGTCGTTCCACACGGCACGTTGTCACCAGTAGAAAATGCGACACTCCTCCCCACCTCATGCCCCTGATTTTAGGAACTATGTATGGCTATCATGTCAGTGTTGGACAAAAATAGCCTTGGCTTATAAATCTGCCCTTTGAAGATTTCATTTCAGTATATAAAACACACACTGGACACGCATTATCATAGTAGCACATTAAAAACCATGCCAAAATGTACAGTATCTATTATTGCTGCCATTATCCTGTACTGGATAAACAGGTGGAAGATTTATATTCAGTATATACAGTATGCACTCACTGACTGTAAAGAAGGTTAAATGTTAGAAAATACTCGTTTAGGGGAAAGTTGGCTGTAATGCCAAGGCTCTGGAATGATAACTACCTTTTTCTTCACCACTGCAGTTTCAGTAAATAGCACAACAAGGCAGACTCAAGCTAATTTATCAAGGCAGAGTGCTTAATGCGCACAGAGAGAAACCTGTTTTGTCTCTGAATGCCCCATTTTTTGTTTCACATTAAACAATACTGACACACATTACTTGATGAAAACTTTACAACTGAAGTGACTCAAGCCAGGCCACCCGCAGCATGAAAGAACAGGTTCCCTCAAAGATCCAGAGATTTAAACCAAAATTAAGAAAAAAAAATCACTTTATTCAATTTTTTCTCAAATAAACTGCATTCAGTATTTGCACAACAAGTGAAGTATTTTTGCCAGCACAAAGGGGCTTTGAGAGACAGAGCCGTTGAGCAGCGTGGAAGCGAAACAGAGGCTGTCGCTGACTGAACCCCCAGGATTCAAACATCACAGCACGGGCCGCATGGGCCGCCCTCACACGGGAGGTGACAGATGTTCTTGGAACATGGCTTTCATGTGGGGAGTAATTCTGGACACAAAGCCCCTCCTGCCAGGGGCAGACTTACCAGAACGCAAGTGTAGGCAGCTGACAGGGCCCTCGAAAACTATGGGCCCCGTGAAGACAGAATTTCTAGACGTTACACAAGTTACAAATACAAGACACATGATCATTTAAATTATAGCAACACATCTGTTACGAATGACATGTGGCTCATTCTTATGTGACATATAATTTCTGGGTTTCACCTGTTGGGATGTGGAAATACAGATTATATCAGGAGCGCTCTCATGCCAGCTTGCGTACACTATCGTACTGACGACGACTTCTACTTTACTCACGTCAGCTACTGATGCTCTAGTGTACTGCACTGACACCCACTACCCCATTCTTTAATCCTTAAAACTAGATATAACAAAAGATTATGAACCTTTAAACGCCATTCCCCACTCATACAAAACACTATAATTGCATATTACCATCTATAATACTCCCAATCCTTTAATCTTTCCTCTCCTGCGTAACCACTGTGAGCGCCCAAATGTGTTCCTTTTACAGGGATTACAGGTAAGTTACAATTAGGCAGTGCAGACTGTAGGTCTCTTCTCCTCCTGCCCAGTAGGGTTAGGAGAAGATGACAATATTATTAAACGCTTACGTATCTCATAAGTATTCAACAATAAGTACGTATTTAATAATAAGTATACAGTTAAGCGTAAGAAGCATTTACTAATATGTAAATACTTAATGTTGCCTCAGCATGTATAACAATATGAACTGGTCTTTTTACCACGTTAACACTTCTAGGAATTATATTTTTATAAACCAACACCTTGTTACCAGCTTCCGTCACGGTGATTCTCTTTCCCGGTGTACTAACAAAATGACAGTAAAACATCAGCCATGCATAGTGTGTAACTCTCATTTTACAACCTTCCAGTTTCAAAATAGCCTTTTCGCTCTCGAATAGCTGGAGGACCTGTCTCGGAAAGCATCTGTATGAAGTAGGTCAGGCTCACGGTAGTTTAGCATTAGCATGGAGCCTGCCCGGTGCTGGCACGCAGTGAAAGTTAGCATTAGCATGGAGCCTGCCCGGTGCTGGCACGTGGTGAGAGATAGCGTTAGCATGGAGCCTGCCCAGTGCAGGAGCGCGGTGAAAGTTAGCATTAGCATGGAGCCTGCCCGGTGCTATCACGTGGTGAGAGTTAGCATTAGCATGGAGCCTGCCCAGTGCAGGCACACGGTGAGAGTTAGCATTAGCATGGAGCCTGCCCAGTGCAGGCGCGTGGTGAGAGTTAGCATTAGCATAGTATTAGCATGGAGCCTGCCCAGTGCTGGCACGTAGTGAGAGTTAGCATTAGCGGTGCGCTGGCAGGTAGCCTGCCCGGTGCTGGCTCGTGGTGAGAGTTAGCATTAGCATGGAGCCTGCCCAGAACTAGTGGTTACTATTAGCATGAATCGACTTCACTGGGGCTCAGGTCTGTTTGCCGGGCTTTTTTCTTCAGGCACTCGCATACATTTGTGACAAAGTGTTCAATGTCCTTCTGCATCTGTGGCCAGGAAAACCTCTCCCTGATGTGTGTTATTTCCACCCCCAGATGGTCCATGTCCTAGTGGAGCTCTTTGAATACTAAGGCGTGGTAAATTCTGGGTAGGAGAAGCTCTTCTCATTTGGAGGTTTTCCGCCATAGTATTCCGTCTTTGTCAATGAAAATTTTAAGCCACTGTTTCAACAGCAAGGTTACTGTGGGATGCTCTTCAGCGCTGTTCTTTTTGGTCATTTGTTCTCTTGCTTGTACCACAGGACCCTCCCAATGATAATCCACAGACTTTGTGGTGAACAGTTTAATGTAGGAACTATTTTCTTTGACCGAATGGCACAGACCAATAGTATCACTGCGCATAAGATATTGTCAGGGTGCTCATGCTTGAATCTTCTGCACAATGATACCACTGGTGTGTGGAGTTCAGTGGAAGAAAATAGCTCCTACATGAAATTACAGTGACATTGTGTTAAATAATGAGACTCATTCCTGGACTTTGTTAGGAGGTGAATTTGGATAAGTTAGTGATTACTTACCTTGTTTAGATATTATTCACAGTTCCTGGAACAAAGGGACCAGAATATATTGGGTGGCTGATTCTAGTGGGTAGTATGGTTCTCAAACCACCAGGGTCTATGGGGGACCAAATCATGTGTGTGGCGTGTCTCCAAATTGCCCATAGCGCATAAGTGTCTGTCTGATAACGTATGGTACACATATGGTTGTAGAATTAACTCCAGTGTGAATCAGGTAGATCAGAACCATAGTTATAGTCCATAAGGAATGTAGAAAGTTTATTCAACTTGAGGTCACCCCCAGACCACTAGGATTAGGATGGACTTTTGAGCAGCACGTGTGATTAAAGTTTTGTTATGAGATCCCTGCTGTTGCTCTGGCAGGAAACATCATTAAGAAAGACCAAATCAGCTTTTCCGAGAGCAATCCTCAGCCGCCCACGCGCCAATCAGAGTGACGCAGTCGGTCTTACCTTCGGGAGATGTGCTCTGAAAAGTGCTGTACGGCGTCTAAACCCACAGTGACACGTTAAAGAAGATTACATTTATTACTTTTAAACAAAGTAACCTTGGAAATAAATACGAAACCCTTGAATGTTGCTTTGCTTTTCGCTCTCACGCCAGAGTTCAGTTCAGAAAAAAAAAATTGAATGAGGGAAGTGAGGATGGGCTTGACCAGGTGCTCAGGGCAATAACCTGCCAGCTTGGCAACCCGATTCCCACGCCAGCACTTTCATGATGCGTCACCAGGCAAGACAGGCGCCCCACACGGTCTCCCGGAGAACAGTTGCCATGGATACTGCCTTAAATTCACAGAAGAATAGGGATTATGGAGGGCAGAGATACAATTGGCCGCTGTGGCAACTGGAAAACACTTTTGCTATGCTGCTCTCAGAGCGAGAGAGAGCTCCCACGTCAGCAGGAGGAACACGTCAACCAGCGTTTGACTTCTACAGTCCATCACACCTCCGGCGGAACAGGCGGAGTAACGGTAAACATCCACAAGACTATTGCAGAGAAAGCTCAAAGAGAGCATGCCCCTACTTTATTCCATAGCCTAACAGAGTCAGGCAGAGGGTTTCGAAGTGTGGATGTAAAGTTGCTGGTTTGGGCCCCATAAGGCCCCCACATCTGGGCGGGTAAATTACCTGAAGGTGCTTCACATGAAAATGTGGCTGCGTAACCAGGTAAAGCTACAAGTCACTTCAGACGGCCTATGAACAATAAAGGTATCTGTGCATTTTCTGAAACCGCTTGTTCCAAATCGGGGTAGGGGAGGGGAGCCTGTTCCAGAGACTATGGGTGTAAACGGGGAACAACCCAGGATGGGGCACCAACCCACTGCAGGGCACACTTACACACGCCATTCACTCATACAGGTACACCTACGGGCAATTTGGCAACTCAAATTAACCTCGGCATGTTTTCGGTCTATAGGAGTGTATATCGGAGTACGTGGAAAAAAAACACCATGACACAGGGAGAACATGCAAACTCCACTCACACGGAGCCCTGCAGGAGACTCAAACCCTGGTCCCAGAGGGCCGAGGCTACAGTGCTAACCACTGCACCACCATGCCACCCCAGCATAAAGGTAATCAAACCCAGTTAGGCAGACGGTGCAGTAGTGTGGCTCCTGACATCAAGAGCAGAGAGAGATGACTTAATACAGAATTCCTGAGAGTGTGTTTTTACACGTCATCCTCCTTAATCAAATTCCCCTTGGCCTTTCGCTAAGTGCGTCAGTCTCACTGTGTAATTCTTTTCTGCGACACCCACAGCCCGGTAAATAACTCTTCTCCCTTGGCCACTGCCCCCCTCCCCTTTCTGACTAATTTACCATGATGCCTGGATCCCTGTAACCACACAGCCCAATGCTGTAAGGCAGAAAGACACCCCTCAGAATCTGCTGCTTCAACAGGTATTACCAGTGACGTGCTTCCTCTCTCTCTGACTCTACTCTACTTGTCCGCCACACGGCTGTCCGGAAACAGGAGCAGGGGGAAGAGAGGGGGCCACCAAGGAAAGGGGTTCAATCGGGGACACTGGTGGCCCCCAGAGTGACTGGTGAAGACGCAAGGAGATTAAAAACAGCAAAATCAGAAAAGGGTTTACTACAACACTACAAAAACAAAAAAAACACAAGACATGGATGAGAGCAGCTGCATTGATGGCCTGGCCGGGAATTCATCAAATGCGATGGATGAAATGTTCAGAAGGGTGCCCCGAATTTCACCAGCAGCTTTCATGGCAGAGTGTAAGACACACACAGTCTGTGTACTTATGGAGCTGAAACCAGTTTAAATCAGATGGGAAAATCAACAAAGGCCTCTAGAACCCCACCCCCCCCAGCCTCCTCCCGGCAAACACCCTGCCTTCTCCAACTGAACAAAGTTGTGGCACTGTACCCCCACCCACAGTCTGACACCAAGGACAGCTGCCACCATTTAGCACAGAACAAATGAATATTAATGTGGCCCAACAGAACGCTGAATGGGGGTCCGGGGGGGGGGGGGGGCCATAGAGGGAGATTAGCACATCACAACCTGCTGCCGTAAGAAGCCAAACTGCCCATATAAAAAGTAAAAGTTTAAGCCGCACCCCAGCCGGGAGGGGAAGTTCTCGTCATCTCAACTCGCCCCTTGAATTCTAATCGAAAACACTGACCTTTCAGCGTGAACTGTGCCAAATGGGAGCCAGTCTGTGAAAGCGCCATGGCCGCGGATCGGTTACGCTTAAAGGGGCCGCTCAGGAGGGGCATGGCACCCCATGACTGTGAAGGCAGGAAGCCCACTTCATGTGGAGAAGCCAGGCTAACGCTAAAAGCTAACTGACCTGTACAGTCTTAGCACAGTCTGTGGCACTTATGTTTACGGCAGATACGGAACCATTTCAACAGGAGTGACGAGTTGTAAAGAAAAGCTATTTCCTGTCCTGTAGGGGGTGCAGGACCAATCACAGATTTATTGCCTCAATTAGTAATGAATGAATGAATGAATGAATGAATGAATGAATGAATGAATG